>CM062820.1:1103363882-1103963882 GCA_031772625.1 Pinus tabuliformis
GGCTTTCCTCTGGTTTCTCCTCATGGCTTCTTGATCCTGTTTCTTCACGGATCTGCTCTACCTCTCCTTAGCCTCACATCATTGTTTACTCATCCAGAACATTGCCATACTGACATCAATGAAAATCTAGGTCATCAATATACCCCTTTGTTATTGATGGCAATATTCTTCTTCTCTCCCCCTTTGACATCAATGGTAAAGGAGTGCTCAGGGACTCCCCCTATCAAACTACTTTTGTTCTTTATCAATAGTAGATATTTATGAGTATGTTACTCCCCCTATAATAGTGCTCTTCCTTTTACTCAAGATAAAGGGATTGATGCTTTATCATCAATTAGAACATTATCCCCTCTTCATGTATCAGAACTACTTTATCATGGCTTCAACAATGCTTAAGGATGCTCCACTTCAATGCTTTCAAACAGATTGCAAATATACACACACCAAATGATCAAGTCTAGGTTTTTATGCTTCAATCCATATTCTATTGTCTCGACAGTCAGAATTAAGAGGCCTTCATAGTCTAAATCAAGAGAAAGTGCCATTGAAACTGTCTTTCTTGCTATCTCTCTTTATATCAGAGTTACTTTGTATGTTTTTGCTTCTCCTTAAGTTACTAAGCTATATTTGACTGCACAACATTCTCCTTTCTATAGCCTTTTGATCAACCATCTTTTCCTTGTGTTCTTGAAAAAAAAATATCTGCAAGTTATCTCCACACGCAGATTTTGATATCCTTTCTGTGACTATATTTTAAATTCTTTTTGTTGATTGGAATCTTTTTGCAATGCTTTAGTTTTGTTAGATGCTAACAACTGCTCTTGCTTCACGCTTCATTCCCAGATATATCTATTTGTTTGAAGGTTGCCTCTATTTATGTCCATAATCTACCTCTTATCACATCAAATCCCTGAGTCAAAACACTTAACATCTATAATATCATCACCATAGTTATTTGCCCTATTTCTCTAGTATTATATGACCTTCTCTATTGCTCCAATTACTTCTTAGTGATCAAGTGGAAAACATCTTCACCAACAGTTCAACGAATAGTTAAGAGATCAATTGTTCAATGGAGTGATTCTGAGAGATGATCTTTATCAAAGAATGATTGTTAATATAGCTCAATAAGGATTTCACAAGGACCCTTTCATGAATATCTTCTGCAATAATGATCAAGAATCACAGGCTCCCCTAACTATATGCATCATCTCTTTTGGTAGAGTCTTCCCATCAAATGCTTAGATTGTCAAAAATCAGGCCAATAACATGTGTTGTTGGCTGGAGAGTTCAAGGGACTTTCAGATTGTATTTTCTTCCTTCTCCATACTTGTGTAACTTTCTTCTTTTGCATGGCTCTAGCTTGTGTAAGAGCCCAAGTTAAGTTACAATCACGTGCCATATGACCAATGTTATGACACTTGAAGCATTCTACATTGTTCATGAATAAGAATTCATGATTTCTTCCTGCAAAATTGTTCCTTAGAGATTGTTTGGCACCATAATATCTAACTTTATGATATGGTTGGGGACCATAACATCTATCTTTATGATATTATTTACAATCTTTTGCCATGTGACCAAAGTTTGTACAATAATAGCAATAACCAAGAAATAAACTTTGGTACCTGGGGGATGGAGATTCCCTTGATGTACTTCTGAAGTCTTTATGTCTTGAGATCCTTTGACGATAACCATTACTTCTAGCATCCTTGACATTATCTACATTTCTTCTTGGAGCAGGATTTCTTCCATTGTTGCCTTGATTTTTCTCCTTGCCTTTGCTGGAACTGGGAGCATCACCATTTCTTTCTAGCTTCTTAACATCCCTTTTGTTTGAAGCATTATCATTCTTGTTTGAGGATTCACCTGCATACCGAAGACCTTATTTATCAAATGGAAATCTTTGATGGTTGAGCATGTCATCCAAGGCTTGAGAGCTCTTCATGGTTTTGTTCATCCCTTCAACCTTTTTCCTGAGGAAGACAATCTCTTCTTCCAATCTTTCACATTCATATTTCTTCTTAGAAAATTGTTTCTCAGTTTCCTCCTTGATATGAGTAGCTTCATTTGCTTCTATCTTAAGGAGATGATATCTAACTTCATTTTGAAGATTTCTTCATTTCCCTTTGCTAGACTGCTCTCCATTTCTTCCTTGATCCTTCTAGCCTTACATGTTTCGGCATTGAGAAGTTTGATGTTAGATTTTAATTTGAAGATTTTTTCATCCTTTGCTTTTAGTCCACATATCATGGTGTTTCTCTCCTTTTCTGCTTCATTGACCTATTCTTCTATGATTGCTAATGCTTCCATTGTCTTCTGAGCTCCTTGTGCTAAATTTCTTGCTTCTTGTAGTTGACTTGACAAGGTATCTTCCCATTTCTTTGCTTTATCCAATTGATTTGTCATGGATATGACTTCTTCATGATGCTTTCTTTCGCTTTGATTAAATTCCTTCTTAAGCTTCGCAAGTTCTTCATCCCTTTCCTGTATTTGAAGCTGGACATGGTCAATTTTCTCCCTTATTTGGTCTTGGTCACCAGCTACTGCTTTCTTCTTAAGTTCCATGTTTTCCTTTTTCAAACTGATAATCTCTTCCATGGTAGTTGTAATTTGAGTGAGGAGATCTTCTACAAAATCTTCTTCATTCTCTTCACCTTCTAGGTCTTGTTTAGCCTTGATGTCATCATTCCCACTTTCAGCTTCTATCATGGGTTCTAGATTTTCTTCTTGATTTCCATCATCTTCTTGACTGATGGTCATGGTCAATGCTCCTTTTGAGTGAAGGTCATGAAGTTTGTCCCATATGCCCTTTGTTGACAAACGTTTTCCTAAATTGTTTTGTATAGAATCAGATATCCCATTCAAGATGACCTTCATTGCTTTTTCATTGTACTTCTTGGATTCTCCATCCATCATGCTATCAACAATTACTAATTTCTATATTTCAATGCCTTGAGTCTTTAAGAAATTACTCATTCTTACGTCCTATATATTAAAGTTTCCATTAAACCATGGAGCCTTCTAAAATTGATTATCTTCTATTTTAGTGGAAAAGGGAGACACATCCTTAGTAGGATTGGAGACTTTCTTCCTTGAATTCGCCATTTATGTCCTAAAGATCAACCTTCAAGTTGTTAGGCTTTGAATGAAGGTATTCGATCTGATACCAATTGTTCGAAATACTAAGGGGGGGGTGAATCAATATTTATTTTCAATTGTTATTTTTACCAGTTAAAACATTTATATTCAGAACATAAGATGAACAACAAGAATAATTGTTTTTATTAATATAATCTTTGCAATAAAATAGATACAATATATATATGATTCCAATCTATTTCCAAGAACCAACTTGGACTTTTGTGAGGCTTCAACCTCCAGAGTGCCAACTCTGTTTTGTCAAGGCACCAACCTTGGACTTAGGAGCACCAACTCCCAAGACACCAATCCTTCTAGTTCTGAGGCACCAACCTCAAGGGCTCCAACCCTCTGCTACAAAATGTCTAGATCTGTTTTGTCAAGGCATCAACATTAGATATAGGAGCACCAACTCCAAGGACATCAATCCTTCAATATTCTGAGGCACCAACCCTAAGGGCTCCAACCCTCTTGTCAAGGCATGTTTGATAGTAATGTTCTGCTCTCATAACTCTTCTTTATTGAGTTCTATCTGTTTACAGCTTCAATGTAGTCTCCATGCTACAGAATTAATGCCAATCAGTCTTCATATGAAGAAGTCTATACAACTTTTCATACTGTCCACAAAGAGTCTGCAATAGCGATCATGATCTCTGATAGTGTCCCCACACAAGTTTAGTGAGTCTACTATTAGTTGCACTAAGCTCTGATTAATTCATCACTGCTCTGAGCCTTTCACAGGTTATCCCGATCAAAAGAGTTGCTCTTCTGTCGGCTTCATCCTGTCCTGCTATACCTTTAGCTTCCTCTTGTCATGCTGGACCTTCGACTTCCTCCTGTCCTACTGGACTTACCACTACCTCTATTTCTTCTAGTTTTTCCAACCTCTAAACTTTCCTTGTTCTTTGTTTTATATTCCTAATCCCCCTGACCTTTGGATTCCTTTCTCCACTGGCTCTCCAGCTTCCTCAATGCTCGATTGATCTTTTAGCTCCCTCTGTGCTCACTCTTCAGCTTCCTCTGTCTCTTCAAATCCATCAATACACATAGGGCACATTAATGTGGAAGAGAGGCCAAATTACAATAGTGTTGTATATTAAAAAATATCAGAGAGGCCTTTTTCTAAATATATTCATATAATATACATTAATTATTCACAAAAATCATATAAGAGAGACTATAGCCATATAGATGTCCCACATGCCACGTCATCCTTTTATCGCAATCATCACTTTAATATGACAAGGCCTTAAGCCTTTAAACCTGGGACCATAAAATATATTGGAATACAAGGATGTACAAGAAATACATGGAAAATATATCTACAGAACACATAAGGTTGAACTTCAAATGCATTACGCCCTCATCTATAACTTCATCGGCTCCGCTCCTTCACAACTTTATCGCAATCGGCGAATTTGCACATAACATAGCCAATTCCCTGATACTCGAATGCAATATTATTTTAAACTGTTTTAATAACTCCGTCGGGTCCATATATATATATATATATATATATATATATATATATATATATATATATCGCAGTCAGTGCTTTTAATGTGGAAAGGATTTATAGGAGGCTTATGATATGTGACAGATGCGATAATATATTAAGTCATATTGCAATGGTCCAGTCAGGTCTGTATATATATCGCTATCGCAGTTTTAATGTGACAAGGCTTAAAACACTGCAATACATAACTCCTGATATGGCGGATGTGCTATATCATTAGGGCGTGATATAATAGGACCATTGGGTCCGTAACTGTATATCACAGTCGGAGGTTTCGGGGGTGACAGCCCTTTAACACTACCAACACAATAGATGCAATATTACATTAGGGTGGTCTATAATGGAGCCACGGGTCCGTGTTATTATTGCATCTATATAATATATTTACTCCTCCGTTCTTAACCTTGGTTAATGCAGACTTAACCCATAACCCTTTATCCCCTTTAATTCTATTATAACCCTCGTATAATGGGAATATACACAAACACATGAAAACTTACATTTTCAGCTTTTCCATAGCCTTCACGCATTTATCAATGCTTACCTTTATCAGGCTCATTCTCCACCATAGATTTCCTTCCATCAGATCTAACAATTGATATTACACTTGAAGTTTCAAACAGTCCTTGATCCTCCGTCGTTGATCACCTCCTGCAAGATCCAATGGTTCACAATGATTTTAGGTGGACAAATAGCTCGAGGATTACCCACCCAAAAAATGGTTTCCTCTCTCCTCCTCGCTGCTACGTGTTGCTTGGTTAATGGAATCGGGCGCTCTCCTCTAAATACCACTTACTGCCTAGCATCTGTCCAAAAACCACTGCCACTGTTACAAATCCACCTTTTGGAATATAACCATGTGCATTCACTTTGACGTTAACCCGATATTATATACTTTAACTCGATATATGTGGTTATATACTTTAACCCGATATATACTCCTCCGCTCTTTTCTAGTCTGATATGACTCCGTGATGGCTTCCTATGCACTACTCCAATATTTATTCTCTGATAGTCCTCCGATATCGCATGATATGGCTCCTCTGTTAACTAATCTTCCGCTGGCTTCTCCTCCTGATGCGTGTTCCTCTTTGTTCCTTCTAATGAACAATATCACTCCTCTGTTAACTACTCTTCCACTGGCTTCTCCTCCTGATGCGTGTTCCTCTTCTGATGGCTTCCCTAATGGCTTCCAATATCTCTCCAATACCTCTTCTCTGCTTTGATAGCTCTGCTCTGATAGCTCCTATGACTTCCAATATTCTCTCCAATGGCTTGACTGTCTTGGCTTTCCTCTGGTTTCTCCTCATGGCTTCATGTTCCTGTTTCTTCACGGTTCTTCTCTACTTCTTCTTGGCCTCACATCATTGTTTACTCATCTACAATATTTCCATATTGACATCAATGACAATCTAGGTCAACAGTTTATCCAGAATGAAACATGTAAGTGCTCGATTTTTCAATTTAAACAAAATAACACAAGCACAATGTTTAGCTTCTCTATGTTAGAAATTTGAAGATAGAGCTTATTGCAAGAAAATAGTCAGATTGAGCATTGAGTGCCTAATCTATTCTGCTTTGTGAAACCATCAGTAAATTTATCATCATAGGATATTCTTTCACTCATAGCTATTTTCCCACAGAGAAGGGTTTTGATATAATTCACTATCTGGAATTTCTTATATTTGATGAATTTTGTTGATATTGGTCTCTATGTTCATTAATATGCTATTCCAACTATAGCTGGTTGATATTTTGATTAATTTATGATTAATTGACATCAAAAATTCCTAAGAGTCATGGGATCAACATTTATCTTATTGTTTGATTAGGATTTTAAGATATTGTTCCTAATTTTTGAATTTTCACTCATAGCTATCTTTGAATCTATGATGAATTTGCAAGTGAAGAAACCTCCGAAAAGAAAGAGGTCATATTTTTGGGTAGACATGGAAGGTCTGGGTAGTGCCATTGAGGTAGGACCAATGTCGAAAAGTGCTCATCTATACAACGGTTTGGAGGACAATGATTGCTCCAAGTGAGGATGTTGCAAAAGTAAGAGGCTTCATGTCTTGTTCAAGCTCAAGGTTGTTTTAAGAAGAATGAGAAAACCAAGATTATCATCATAGCTCAAATTCAAATATAGTATTTAAAGCTATTCTCTTAGCCCATACTATTCCAAGCTCAAGGTTGTTTTAAGAAGAATGAGAAAACCAAGATTATCATCATAGTTCAAATTCAAATATATTATTTAAATTTATTCTCTCGGCCCATACTATTCCCCCAAGTCCATACATTTTATTTCTTTGGAGAAGTAACTTTGGGCATAATTTTAGAGGATGACTTAAAAGAGCATGGGAAAGTGATGTATTGTGATGAAGTAAAAATGAGATTATATGTTTGGTAGATGATTTGTATATAGTAATGTTGTTCCATGCTTGTTGTATCTTAATTGAGATTGTGTTAATTATGTATATGTGTTTTAAGGGGTACATGTTGGGTTGTGGCCGACACACCAAAGTATTGGTCCAAGTTGATTTTCCCAGGTATGTTGTAAGTTCCATTGAGATAACCATATAGTGTTGTGAAATTAACCACTAGGTAGGTGAAAGGGGGCAAGCTCACCAAGGATAATTTTAGGGGCGAATGTTCGCCCTTTGGCGAAATTAAGGGGTTTTAAATTTTTAGTGGGCGAATATTTTGTATCATAGTACATTTTTACAAATCACCTCAAATAGCCCACCTTATTTTAAGGGAGAGGGTAAAAAAGGTAAATTTAGCCCTTGAAATTAGGACTTACAACCTTCCATTCGCCCATTTTCAAGAATAGGTTTTATTTAAGTGAATCCTATGGGCCAAATACCATATTTATAAAAGAGGTATGGTAAATTAATAAAAATATAAATAAATGAGAGGTATGGTAAATAAATAAAACATTTTTTATATTTACTCCATAAGTCACCTTATATACATGTAAGGGTGTAAACAAATAAAAATATAAGTAAAGTGGAGGTATGGTAAATAAATAAAACGTCTTTTTATACTTACTCAAAAGGTATGGTAAATAAATAAAAATATAAATAAACTAGACGTATAGTAAATAAATAAAACCTCTTTTTATATTTAGTCCATAACCCTCGTTCTATTTATGAAGGCTCAAGAAAGAGATTTTATTTAAGTGAATCCTATGGGCCAAATACCATATTTGTAAAAGAGGTATGGTAAATTAATAAAAATATAAATAAACGAGAGGTATGGCAAACAAATAAAACATTTTTTTATATTTACTCCATAAGTCACCTTATATTTACGAACACTCAAAAAAAGGGTTATATTTAGGTGAAACCTATGGCCAAAATACTATGGGACAAATACCATGGACTAGATTGTTATTAATACCATGCAAAAAACCATTATTAACCCTAATATTAGAATTAATAAAAATAAAAATGGCACATGGTATTGACCCATGGTATTCACCTCGAATGTAGCCTATTTAAATGGGGGAATTAAACCAGCATGTAGCCTATACTAAGATTCATTAGGACTTTACAAAGTTTTATTATTTAGTGAAAGACTCACCAAGATCTTACAAGATTTTATAATTGAGTAAAATATTCGCCATGCCTGGTGAGAGATTCGCCAAAAAATTATATATACATATTATATTATTGATAAAATCGCCTTCTATTTTTCCTATATACCATGGAGATTCGCCCATTTATTATATTTATAAATTTAGGGGGGGTTCTTAAAATTTTCCCTGAAGCTCACTTTACTTGAATCTAACCTTGATGTCTAGTAAAAAAAGTGAGTCTTCTATTAAACAGAGGGAGGGAGGAGTAAGGGAGCAGGGGAATGTGAGATGGAGTCAGAATGTAAAGGACCAGGTAGAGAGTTTAACATGATTGATGAACCATATAGGCAAAAAATGTTCTTAGAGAACTAGTGTGTATAGTGGTTGGTAAGCATGTACCTGAGTAGATGGATTTCTTTTTATATTAACATAAATAATCAATTATATATAGGTACAAACTGGAAAAGAAGAACTCTCATTGTAAAGAAAGCCCAAGGGAAGATAAGAAAAAATAAAGACAATGATTTTGGAGGAACTATAAAAACAAAGCTGCAGGAAAAAATGAAATTGGATGGTGGACAAATGTAGGTAAAGCTATGTTGCATAATAGCAAACTTGTTTTAATATATGTGGCACATGTTTGTAAGAAATTATAGAAAGTAATGTTTGAATTGACAAAGTACCTGGTATCTCCATCAATGGATATTGTGATTTTACCCAAGCCATAGATCCCCCATAAACAAATTTTTAGTGGAGGTTTGTAGTCATCTATAAATGACTTGAGGGTCAACTAAGAATACCGTAAGCATGGTCGAGGGTGATCCAAGAAAACCCTAGGTATGAGATGTTGATGATCATGATGGAGGGGCAAATAGAGGTATAAATACATGTATGTTGAATGAACCATGTATGTGAAGGGGCATCCTAGTAGACTTAGGATTGTATGGGTTGGGAAACCGTGCATTTATGTGGATGATTTTTTCGTTATGTGGACATCAACACTATGATCTATGATCTTATTTGTAAACACTAGGTTGTAGTAGATGTAGACATTTTTTTTATTGAGATTGAGACAAGTAATCATTAAGATGGTGTGTTAGCATAATAATTCCCACTTGTCTCAATGTTACTATGTTCCTAATATCTACGAATTTGTTTATGCCTAGTCCTATAGTTGAGAGGTTCTCTCCAGCTAGTAGTCTTATATTAGTGTGTAGTTGAGCTATTCTCCACTAAGTGTTTATGTGTCCAAATTAATTTATCTATCTTAAAACAACCGTTCTTGTATTTATATGTAATATTATTTAATAAATAAGAAATATATTGTTTATATTCATTATTTCATGATATTATAATGTGAGTTTTCTGATGATGTAAAATCAGTTTGAATCTTTTAGAACTTTAACACTCGTTAAAGGAATGGGAAAAAATACGATATGAGGTAAAAAAGGGGTTTTTTCATATTGAATGTTAGATAAACTAAATAAGATCCTTTCATTAAATAATCATCAAAACATTTCTTAAACAATAATTAATTATATTTGAGAATATTTTAATGACCAAATACAAGCCATCATTTCAGACACCATGAAACATATCAACCCTTTAACTACATTCATCCTTTTCTTGATATTGTATAACTCATACTCCATCAAGAAAAACTAAGTATACAATATCAAGAAAAAATGTTTTTTATTCATATGAAACTTTTATTTTACTATACTTAATGAAATATCAAGCAAAACATTACACAAGGAAAAGATTATTAAAGTGAGATTGATAGATCAAGCCACTAGTTATGTTATTCGCTCTAGTGCCACTGTTTGCTACATGTTAATGCGAGTTGTTTTTAGTGATATCTTTTGGAAGTTTTTCTAGTGAGTTTTTGCAGTCTAATTTCTCTAAAATCTAGCAAGAATTGATTGAAATCACAAGTTTGATGGGTAATCCCTGCACAATCGAAGTGTCCTAGGGATTTTTCAGTGTGTTAAATCCATATACACAGTCATAAAACCAGTCTAAATAACACAAATCAATATTTCACCTCAAATTTTTCTGTCGACAATAGAAAGTCAAAAACAATGTACTAAAGACAACTCTCATGTTAATGAATCATTTAAATTAAACACAAAGTACACTTTCATATATATATATATATATTCAAGTGGATATGCTTATACTTTTTTTAAGCTTACTTATATACATGTACAAAGTTTAATATATATATATATATATATATATATATTTATTTATATTCAAGAATTTAATACTTATTTATTTATTTATATATCTATATATATATTTGAAAATTGATGAAATATTTCACAATAAATATTAATAAGTATGTTATATTATAATTACAGTAATTTAAACATTAGTAGAGTTTCATCCTTTTGTTATTCCTTTCTTCAACATATCAAAACAACAATTTTTTTGAAGGTTTGGTTGCATATAAAATTATTTTGGAGCAATTCATGATCGTAGTTAAATAAACTCAAGCTTGGTTGCATATAAAATTATTTAGAATTAGAATTTTTATTATTTCGTATTATCACAACTTTTTAATAAATAAATGTGTTTTTTTTGTGATATACGAGATATGGAGAGTAGAAATCTTTTAATAAGTGATTCGTAAATTTTTATGATATTTCAACCAACAATTTATTATAGTAAATTTATTAAATTATATTTGAAAAATATGAAATTTACATTTATAAATTAGTTGATTATAGTGTTATGGTTATGAATACAATAATCAAAATATAGAATTTAGAAAATAGAAAATAGTGAAATAAAATTTATAAATGACAATGAAGATAAGATATGATTTGGGTAAACTTTTATGTGACAAAAAATAATTGGAAGGTGAGGCTATTCTATTCTCTCTTTCTTTGAATGGAAATGGACACACATTCAAAGAAGTGATACCTATGGCATGTGGGAAAGGAAAAATTTTAAGATGAAAATTTATTTTAATGTTTAGAAACCTTAGTTAATCTTACTAGTCCCTAATATGAAAATTGTCAAATACCTGGTAAAACTTCTATATAAATATTCAACTATCTAATTATTTTATACAATATCTATAATGTTTTGGCGATTTCTAAGATAAATTAATTTCATACTATAAAATATGGGCAGATCATTTTCAGAAAAAAATGGAGATTGGCGAATCTTTTCTTTGGAAAAGACATGCAAAATTAGCCAACGTATGAATATTAGCCCCTAAATTTTTCCTTGCTTGGAGGTAATTGATCTATCCATTGATAATCTTAGGAAGGTAATGACTCTTTCTGCCTCTAGTATCCCCAATTAAAAACGAGTAGAGATTAGCAACATAAATCTCAAAACAATTCAGGGGACACCTCCTCGGTCCTCCTTGGAAGCTATGCACCTCGACCGAGGAAAATATTTGGCTTCTACTACATAACTTGCCAACTAATTTCCTTGTTCATTACCACATGTTGATGCATGCCTTGTACCCCCTTTATGTCTTAATCCTCATTTATGTCCTCAGCTTAATTTCTAGAGCGTGATTATGTTAGAATGTCATTGGTATGGTCAACCTTTCCATATTGGGTAACTTGACTTTCTTTGGCATGGCCCCACCTTCGTGAGCCATATTGTGCCATTACCCTCCATGAGTGCGCATATAGAAACCCTTGGCTTGTGCTTGATTGTGAGAACCCTTTAGTGTGACCTACTGAATTGCGTTGCAATTGTACGAGTTGTATATAGTTGTGCGTGTGATAAGTTTATTTTATTATCTTGGTTTTCTCAACAATTTTTGTGTGTGATTCATATGTTTGGTATTTGATGCAAAATGTCAACACCCTCACATCCCTATAGAGGCTTTGCAGATGGTGCAATATGTTACATTCAGAACACTACTTCCGTTGCTTTGGTTATCTTTTCACCCACTAATGAGCATGTGAGTTCTGGGGGTATTTGTCTTTTTTCGGGTTACCAACGAAGTGGCTGAATATAGTGTTGTTGTTGAGCTCTTGACCAAAGCTAGTCACCTTTTCCTACGACACTTAATTGTTAAGCTTGACTCTCAGCTCAATTGTCTCTATTATGTAAGGAAATCTACTATCCTACATTATTTTTCGAGGGTATGTCTCTTGGAATTTGTTTTTTTTACTACATTGCTTACATTCATATTCCCTGAGAGCAAAATAAGTTGGCTAATTTGTTAGCTAATTATATGTCATATTGGGATTTGTCACATCAATAATTTTAACCATGCACATGATAAATAAAACATACATTGTAAATACAAATAATTTTAAACATAAGCACATAGAAACCATCATTTTATTATGTATCAAAATTTTGGGTACATAGTTCAAAAACTTGGTATCAGAGGCCTTGGCTACCTTGCCATACATATTCAGCTACATCACAAACACGGAACCGTAAGTACACCATTATCCATTCTCAATGGTTATCATGATAAAATAACATTGCATTCAGAATGTGGTGGAGGAGACTCCAACAATGGGTTGAAGTGACTCCAACCATGTGCCTCTGCATATGTTGAGGTGTATCCGCAATACTCAGAGGCGGAGAAATTTTTAAGGATGAAAAATTGTCTTAAATTTTATAAAACTTGGCGAATCTTACAAGTCCCAAAATTGCAAGTTATAAAATATTTTTTGATATCTTTTTTTTTTAAAATGCAAATTTATAATAGTTATATATATAATCTTTATACAATTTTGTCAATTTTTAAGGTAAAATAATTTTAAACTATAAAATTTGGGAAAATCATCTTTAGAAAAAAATGGAAATTGGCGAATGTGTTTTTTTTAAAAACCATGGAAAGTTAGCCCACTTGTGAACATTAACCCCTAAAATTTTCCATGTTCAAAGGAGGAACCCCTAGTTTTAAGCCCTTGAAATTGTCAGTGAATTCCTGTAACTCCTCGTCCTCACCCTCTTCTACTACTGCAAGTTCCACTTAGGCTTGGCATAGTGGTATATTTCTCCTAAGAGGAGAATAACCTATAGGGTGTGTGGGTGCCACATTTGCATATCACAATTATCAAATATCAGTAACATTGTAGCCATCCAGAAAAAAATTACATATTCTAAAAATCCAAAAAAATTATAAAATACAAAAACCAAAAATATGTTACGTCTGTCATCAAAATCCATTCCAGGTGGTAATACCATGTCCAAATCTGGCCCAAACAGAAAATGGAATCAACCCATGGTATTCATCCACCCATGTTATTCATCCACCCATGGTATTCATTCACCCATGGAATTGACCTGTGGTATTGTAACTAAAAAATATTATAAGTAACAAGTCACATTTCGTAAAAGGACAGTTTTGGTCTGCCACAATGTAGCTTTTACAATTATTCTTTGTTTTAATAAAAAAATTCCTTGTGGTTTTGTTTATTGGGCATTCTCATTTTTTTCTTTTGGAATTTCAATTTTTCAGATCTTGGGGGCCTCCTTCCCTAAGATCCATTTAATTTTTTCAGATCTTGCGGGCCTCACTAATACGGATCTTGGAGCCTACTAAATTTGGGTGCGAGGGCACGTGTCCAAAGGGAACACACTTCGAACGATGCTCTAGAATTAAAATGGACATAACTCAGTCAATATAACTAAGAATTAACTTGTTTTTGGAAACAAAAGGACCATTTTGCATCTTCCCATGTGTTTGAAATCTTTATTTGGACACTCTAGAATCTGAGATTCACGCTACAACTTTTCCACGGTCACAAAAGTTCTGAAAAAATAGTTGATTTTAAATTAGCGATATCTCCCACATCCAAACTCTGATTCGACCCATTGTTTTTTTTGAAATTAAGAGATTTTTAGAGGGGAGATTAGATCTACAATCACTTTTATGAAATTATTTACCAAAATTGCAAAAAAATATAGAAAATCCATCGTCCATGAATTTTCATCACAAACATTTTTGTAACATAGTTGATTTTAAATCAGCGCTATCTCCGTCATCCAGACTCCAATTCGGCTGATTTTTTTCTTTTAATTTGGGTACTTTCACGCAAGGAATCAAGATATGTTATTTTTTTTTTGAAAATTTTGCACAAAACATTTCAGCCCCGATTTGCAAACTCGCCGCCCAAAAACATTCCTAAACAAAAATGAAAAAAGAAAAATTCTTCCCGCTTGGCCCAAGAAAATGCTCTATGGAGGACATAGCAAATGCCTGAAGCTTATTGAATATTGATGCAAAATTTGAAACTGAAATATGCACCAAACCCTCATTCCCATGGAATCATAACTTGCTCTGATACCATTGATCTGGATCTTCGACGAAGGCCCCCAAGATCTAAGAAATTGAAGTGGATTTTGGGGAAGGAGGCCCCTAAGATCTGAAAAATTTAAATGCCAGAAGAAAAAGAGGAGAATGCCTAATAAATAAAACCACAAAGAATTTTTTTATTAAAGCAAAGAATAATTGTAAAAGCCGCATTGTGGTGGACCAAAACTGTCCTTTTACAAAATGTTACTTGTTATTTATATTATTTTTCAGTTACAATACCATGGGTCAATTCCATGGGTGAATGAATACCATGGGTGGATGTCACAGTACCATGGGCACATACCATGGGAGAATGAATACCACAGGTGAATGGAACTTACAATACCATGGGTGGATGCCACTTACAATTGCATGGGTAAATTCCATGGCTGGATGAATAACATGGGTGGATGAATACCATGGGTTGATGCCATTTTCTATTTAGATTAAAAACGCCTTCGAAGTCTAACCCATCATACGGATAACCGTCTACTATCAATGATGTTGATCTTGACAATTTCTAGGATGTTGCTAGGAATGAGATGCTAATGTGCACACCATCTTCCCTTATCCTGAGACTGCACCATCTCATCATCTAAGGCTCATTTGATGGTGGATATACCATGTAATCAAGTGAAATTGTGTTATGATAGAAATATTCTCCAATAAGAAACTCATTAGTAGAATCCCATGGCCAAAGTTTTGTATCTTCTCTCTCTTCATCTTGATAAGTTGTTCCTTGACATTGGCCAACATGCCTTGACACTAGCTAAACAAGGTAGGTTGCATGCATATAAGAGGCAACTCAAAATGTGGTTTTTTTACACTATGAGGTGTTTTTGTTACTTGCAACTCGAGTCACGATATATGATAGGGTTTGGAGTGTCATGTGTGTGAGATCGTTAATCAGAATTATATCCTTATCTATCTATACACCTGCTCTACAATGCCGTTGACTGTAGATTTGCACTATTTCTCCACTAGTACTGTGTACCCCTACCAACAGAAATTGAGCACCCCACCTTGACTAACTGGTGAGGAAATAGATATCCTTCAACTCTATGGAAAGTGACTCCATCCCAGTGTGAACTATTGGCTATCTACATCCTGCCACCAAATTATTTAGCTAAGAAAAGAGGGTTGGTTAGTCATGTTGGGGATCATGTCAAACTTCAATAATCTAAAGTTCCTCAATGAATCCAAGGTTGGTTGATGTTCCACTGCCTACATATCATTTAATGCATGATCTCTCTCCCTCCATTCAACCATGGTTTATCTTGCATTCACAAAGAAAAACATTTATTAGCCATGGTTGCATTAAAAAATGAAAAGCCCAGTGTAAAACATTGACAAATCAATTTTGGGCAAGGAAAATGAAAAAATTCCTAAAGTTCATCCTAACTGCACCCTTGTAACACAAAATTTTCAGACAAAAGTTCATGAAATGCATTGCATTCACGTGGTTGGACCCTTTCAACCGAAATTTTCCCTATTGATGCATGGGGCCAAGTGATTTTCTTTTCAAAAAAATAAAACATTTCCCTAAAAAATGACTTGGGTCAAGAGGAACCCACACTTAACTTGACAAAATAGAGGGACAAATTGACTTACCTTTTTGGGGAAGCTCTTCCTTTGGCTACTCTTGCTCCTCTTTTTTTTGCACTGACAATCATGGAAGTTCTCTCATCTTGGCTTCTTCGACACACAATGATCTGACTAGAAAATGGCATCAACCCATGGTATTCATCCACCCATGGAATTTACCCATGGTATTGTAAGTGGCATCCACCCATGGTATTGTGACATCCACCCATGGAATTTACTTGTGGTATTGTAACCGGAAAAGGCTACAAGTAACAAGTCGCATTTCCTAAAAGGATAGTTTGTCCACCACAATGTAGTTTTTACAGTTATTGTCCATTTTTAATAAAAAAAATCTTTGTGGTTTTGTTTATTAGGCATTCACCTCCCTTTCTTCTATCATTTCAATTTTTCAGATCTTGGGGGCCTCTCCCCAAAATGTATTTTAATATTTTAGATCTTGGGCGTCTCCCCCCAAGATCTGGATCAGTGTTATCATAGAAAGAATGTTTTTGGGTGGAGACTTTGCACATCAGGTACGAATTTTTTGGTGAAAATTTTATGAAAACAAATAACATATATGGATTCCTTGCATAGAAATACCCAAATTCAATAAAACAATCGGCCGAATTAGTGTCAGGATGAGGGAGATATCGCTAATTTAAAATCCGCTATGTTGTAGAAATGTTTCTAATGACAATTCGTGGACGACAACTCTCCTATATTTGTTTTGCAATTTTGTTGTATCATTTTAGAACATTGATCATAGATCTTAGTGCCTCTCAAAAAATCGCTCAATTTCATATAAAATATGGGTCGAATGGGAGTTCAGATGTGGGAGATATCGCTGATTTGAAATCAGCTGTTTTTCAGAACTTTTGTCATGGCAGAACAGTTGCAACACGAATCTAAGATTCCGGTGTATCTAGATAAGAATTTCCAACACATGGGAAGATGAAAAATGGTAATTATGTTTCCAAAAGAAGGTTATAATAAATATTATGAGTTATATTGGCCGAGTTATATCCATTTTAAATATGGAGTAGCATTTGGAGCAGGTTCCCTTTGGAGACGTGCCCTCCCACCCCGTTTTATTAGGCACCTACTTCACATTCATCAGTTTCAGCATAGCAGCATCCAACTTGGGTTGTTTGGAAACATGCCCTCCCACCCCAATCTATGTAGGTACCTGCTACTTCATCAACAATCAACATCACGGTTATGGGTCCACCACATAAAATCCTTGTCATTGAAGTCCATTTGCTAGGTTACACACTGTTGGTATCACAATTGGTCACACATATTACAGGTTATCTCTATCCTCGAATCTTCATTCTTCATGGTTATGGGTCATCCACAAACCCAAAATTCATCGAATTCCATTTGCTAGGCCACACATTTCCAGTATCATAGTTGGTCACAAGCATTACAGGGTATCCTTATCCTCAGGTTTTCATTCTTCATGGTTATGGGTCATCCACAAACCCACACTTCATCGAAGTCCACTTGCTAGATTGAACATTGTTAGTATCACAGGTGGTCACAAGCATTACAGGGTATCCCTATCATCAGATCTCTGTTCATCATGGTTATGGGTTAACCACATAAAACCCTTCTCTCCAGTGGCTCTTCATATTCAACAAAGGCTTCGCAGGAGGGAACTTCATGTAATGGGGACCATTGCTTCTCAAGGAGGGAGGAATGGACCGACTAGAAAATGGCATCAACCCATGGTATTCATCCACCCATGTTATTCATCCAACCATGGAATTTACCCATGGTATTGTAAGGGGCATCCACCCATGGTATTTATCTACCCATGGTATTTGCCCATGGTATTGTGACAACCACCCATGTAATTTACCCGTGGTATTGTAACCGAAAACAACTATAAGTAACAAGTAGAATTTTGTAAAAGGACAATTTGTCCACTACAATGTAGCTTTCCCAGTTATTTTCCATTTTTAATAAAAAATTCTTTGTGTTTTTGTTTATTGGGCATTCTCCTCTTTTTCTTTTGTCATTTCAACTTTTTGGATCTTGGGGGCATCTCCCCCAAAATCCATTTCAATCTTTTGGATCTTGGGGGCCTCCCCCAAGATCTAGATCACACATTCACAAAATAAGGAGGTATGAACTCCTTTTATAACATTTTTGGAATATTTAGAGAATATTCATTTTTAAATTTATGGGTTTGAGAGGGTTTCTTGCTTTCTAATTCTTCTTCATATTCAACTTTTTGCAGGAGTTTGGTGAGATACCTTTTAGTGTAACTTTTTTGGCGTCTCGTTTATGGCAATGGGCATGAGGTATGTTTCCTTTACTTGCGTATAGGGGTAGGTCATTTTCAACATCATTGCAATTTGATCATATGTGACATATTTATACCTTATGTCTGACCTCATCAAGTTCCTTTATGCATGTCATTGCTTGGAGGTAGAGCTTACCTGATCATGGATACCCTAGTTTAGTACCTCCTTTCCATTTTGGTGTTCATGTAGTCATTTTATACTCTTTTCAGAGTCCCTCTTTCTGACTTGCCATGAATTAGAATCTGAGCCCCATGTCCTCTTGTTCATCATATTTCTGGCTATACCTGAGGATGATTCCACCAGTTTATCCCTTTGTGATTGCCATTATTTATCAGCCTATTTTTGCAATGTTAGACTTGGTTTCTTCATTCCATCATCATCTTCTACTTGACATATCATTCACTTTCACTTGGTGTTTTACCCTTTCTCAAAGGAATAACTATGATGAGTGGTCCAATGAGCCAACCTATTTTCCTCTTTATGTAATGAGAAGTTCTATCATAAATGGAACTCGTTGCTAGCCATTATGCTACTCATTCCTCCAGGAGGATTTTTCTCTTAGAGCTTTTTAAACTCCTTAATTAGAAAAATTTGTCGAGTGAACTTGTCTCCTTCATGTTCACTAAAGTACTTGAAGGGTCATCCATTCAGTATGAGTTTAACCCCTTTCTAGACTAAGTAGACTAGTTATGAAAAATGAATACTGTAGTTTACTATGTCTAGAATGTTCTCCCTTGTATATTTTTATCTCTTTTTCAAGCTTGGGGGACTAAAATTATGAAAAAGGAACTTTTAAAAAGAGAAATGGAAGGGAACCTTAATCTCCATTACTCATCAAAATGGATGTTTCAATTGTTTCTCCCTTGAACATGACACCTGTCTACTTCCTTATCTCAGAGTTGGGTTTTAGCTTGCCTAGGAGTTGTACCATCCATATGAGTTTATTTATTCCTCCAAATCATTACTATTCTATTCATATGGAGTATATTTCAATGCCTCCTAGATTGTTGCATGATATCACATGGTGCTAATCAGTCATGTTGCCAAGTCACTCTTGAGTTGTTCCGTTATGTGTCCAAGGGAAGTCTCAACCTATGTCACCAATCTGCAGTAGCATGTTGACCTTTTTGATTGTGCCATCCCTGTGTTAGTTGTACTTCATATTATCATGACTTCATCAATATATTACATTATCCTGGCTTGTTCCATTAAAATTGATGAGGGGTACATCAAGGCCATCCTTCGATGGATCTTCTCTTATTGACTTCAGCTCATTACGTAAGACCTTGATCTATGAACCAATAATACCTTGGATCTTGCAGACCTTAGTGGAAGGATTCCTCATGATCAATAATGGTTTTATATCATTATCTCTTGATAGGTTGAGTTCAATGGTGTTCAACATAAGCTCGTTTATTCACACTTGGTGGACTATACTAAGTAGCTTGGGGTCCATTTTCCTCATTGGTGGATTCCCTTGCATCTATTACTAGTTTACCTTATTGGCTAGTAATCAGGTAGTTTCTACCATGCTCAAATTGAGCCCATGTATTCACATGTCATAGATTACTACCATCAAGGTTAACTCGAATACCCTTGGTTAGCGACATCTCACTCTTAAATGTCACCCTCTCCAGGTTGTGTTGGAGTTATGTATCATTTATGTGCTCTGAGGGATATTCTAGGATGTTCTATTTCTGTCATGTCTCCATAGTCCTACTAATGTATATCATGACATAGATCCACATTCTATGTGTTGGTGGCTATGTTCTACCTATTGAGTCACATGGATCTACCATGTATGTCTTCATTGCCATGTTATAGCATTTTATGTCATGGATCTACAATGTATGTTTTTGCATGTATGGTCCATATTACGTTATGAATAAGCATGGGTATGCCTACCTCACGGATGTTATCATGTCACATATGAGACTTATACTTATGGTGTCTTCGAATAAGTTCTTTGTTTTTCTCCTCCCTTATATTTTGACCTCTAAGCTCTATTATAATTAATTTCGTCCATCAGTTAATATTCTGACTTCATGCATTAGGGGGAATCTATTATAAGTTTGTTTTTCTCCCTAGGGTTATTACCTTTGAGTCATTATGATGATTGACCTTTTTTCGGGCCTTGGCCACTACTTTTCCCAATGTTATGCCACAACCACATAGATATTGGCTCGTGCATCTGTTTGGAACTTTCCAACTGCATGGAGGACACATTGTCCATGTGGTTATAACCAAGATTTCATTCTTTTGTGCTTGTGGTTAAGGGACTTATTCTACAGACTTGCTTGATCACACTTTTATTCCCATTTAATCAAGGCTTGAGCATCTGTAGGTTTCTTGTGTTCACCATTAACCAACCTCCATGGATTCTTACTCCTAATAACATCAATCATTTTCCTTCTCCATGAAAGATAGTTAGAACCGACAAGTTCAGGAACAAAATATACTTCTAAAGTCATAATGATAGAAATTTTGACAAGAAATATAAACCCAAATGTAAGGAATGACAACTGAAAAAGTGGATAGAAAACTGTAAATTTCTGCAGTTCGTTCTGTCATCACCAGGAAACCTAAAAAACTGTCAATCTTAAGTCAACCATAATTTTTATTCCAGTACACCGTTTGAGATGATTCATTTTTTGAAATTGGGTACCTCAAAGAGAGGAACCCAAATATATACTATGTTATGGGAAATTCTACACAAAAGGTAACAAATTTGACAAAAAACATTGGGTGTCAAAAAAAAAACACTCAATAATGCTTGAAATGCTCATTATAACCAGTTTTCAAAAATGGTGCAGCCACTCTACATCCACTTCTGCAGCCAAAATTCTGATCTAATCCCTCGGTCTACCAATCTTTTTCCCTGCAAAAAAAGGACCAAAAAACTGGACGAAAATCATATATCTTACAACCGGAAGATAGATCTCCTTGAGGAGAATCCAAAAGCCATATAGATCCTGTTAAGAAAGATTCTTCGGCGAAAATCACATGGAATATCATTTGTCGACGCATTTCGAACCAACCAGTGTGGTTCATCGTCAGGACAAGTTGAAGAAACAGATCAAGCTCATCATGTTAAATAGTCTAATCAGAGCCTCCAACAGCTAACAAAGAAACAATCAAGAGCCCCTTGAAAAAAAAAAATTGTAAAAAACTACATAACAAAGTCATGGTTATGAGAAAAAAAACTCAAATATGTAGAATCATGCCTAGATATGAAGAGAAGCCTAATGGCGGCCAGATAGAAAGAAAATCTACAAAAAATAATGAGTGCCTAGGTAACAAAAACTGAAGATACATGTTGATGGTTAAATTCAAAAAATATTCTATATCATAGTAGCCATGGCTCTGATACCATGTTAGAATATTAGATCTACTAAAGTAGCTATCTATCTAAGAAACCAATAATATATCAACATATGAATAAGAACAGAAAGAGAACAAGGAAAAATAATACAACAAATATACGTGGTTCACCCAATTGGGCTACGTCCATGAGAAGGTTGTGTTCTATTATCTCTAGAAATCTTCCACTATATTATAAATGGAGCAACTACAAATAACCCGATACAAATGGTAGTATGTTGTGAGCACAATATAAGATGTGATGGTATCAAAAAATGTATATATGTGAAGAGGATCCCTTTACCCTATTATATACATAGATATGTGGAGGAAATAATCTCACATATTACATGTGGGATAATATAATTCTCCAAAATAACACCTCTTTATATAATAAATTGATACAAGAGTATACTATGCCATAATAAATATGGGATATAATGTATTACTCTTTTACATAAGATTGTGGACAACTTCCTACATAATAGAAATACGTTATTACCTTCCAAGGAATATAATATATTCCAACACTCCCCCTTAATAATGGTTGGGAGAAGGGCCCATCGTAACACTAAGGAAGGAAGGAGTCATTACTGCTCCCCCTTGATGAAAACTTCCCTCATCCCAAGAAAAGAACAAAGATGCACATACATTGCTTCTGTCTGGGATTTGGTGAAGATATCGGATGCCTCCTACTTGGTAGGACAATATTCCAGAGAAAGAATACCATCGATGACAAGACCTTGAATATAATGAGCATCAGGGTTGAGATGCTTTGTCTTGGAGTGATACACCATATTATAAGCAAGATGAATTGTACCCTGATTGTCACATATCAACACAGTGGACAATTTCCGAACCAGTCGAAGCTTGGTAAGAACATGTCATAACCAAATGACTTATTTAGCTGCTTCTTTGGCTACTCTATACTCTGCTTCACATCAAGATAAAGAAAGAGGCTTCACCTTCTTTCTAGACCAAGAGATCGGACCTGACCCAAGTTGAAATATGTAAGCAACAGTTGACTATTGATCAGAGTTGTCACTTGGCCAATTAGAATTTGTATAACGAGAGAGTAAAACTGTAGCAATGCTTGAATAAAATACACCATAATGCAATGTCCTCTATAAATATTGCATAATTCTCTTGGCTTCCTGCCAATGACATTCACAAGGTGTCTACATGAATCAAGAAACCATACTAACTAAAAAAGAGAGATTTGGTTTGTTATGAGTTAAATATATCAAACTACCAATGAGATGATGATAAAGAGTAGCATCAACCAGTGGAGTGTTACACTCAACAGTTAACTTTACACCAGATTTAAATGGTGTAGGAGTAGGTTTAAAATCACTCATATGGAAATGAGCCAATAAATATATCGCATAGTTAGGCTGAGAGATAAAAATACCGTCGGCCATATGTAAGACTTGAAGACCCAAGAAATAGTGCAATGTACCAAGATTTGTCATCTGAAACTACTTCTGAAGAGAAATTTTCATATCTTGAATTAATACAAGCTGATTGCCAATGATAATTAGATCATCTACATAGAAAACAATAATAAGGACATTATCACCAAAGTTACTAACATACATATTTGGATCAGATATGCAACGATTAAAACCATTATTCAAGAAATATGCATCAATTTTATCATACCAAGCCCTAGATGCTTGTTTGAGATCATATAATGGCTTGTGTAATTTGCATACTAAACTTGAGGATTTAGAAGAAATAAAACTAGGAGGTCATTGCATATAAATTTCTTTAGTAATATTACCATTTAAAAAGGAAATTTTAACATCCATTTGATGAAATACCACTTATAAGATGTAACAAGTGATAAAATGGTTCTTATTGTGCTCATTTTAGCAACAAGAGGAAAAGTTTTATTATAATCAATACCTTCAAGTTGATTAAAACATTTTGCAAATAATCTAGTTTTATGCTTTCCGATTTTTCCTTCTGTAGTGAACTTAGTTTTATAAACCCATTTAAAGTCAACTAAATTCTTTCCTAAAGGAAGAGGAACAAGAGACCAAGTCTTGTTTCTCAAGATAGATTCATATTCAACAGACATAGATTGTTGCCAATGAGGCTTACCCTTAGCTTGAGAATAAGTAGTAGGATCATCTATGGCCAAAAATTTAGTCATAAGAGCAAAGTTAGGTCTAGTTTTATGAGTTTCGGAAGGATTTCTCACCTCGCTACCTGCAGATTCAAGAGTTTTCATAGTGCAAATAGGAAGAGTAAAAGGAACAGGAGTTAATTCAGGAGCTTCATGAGTTTTAGGTAGAATACTTGAGGGAGAAGAAAAATCAAGATCAATAAGAGGCACAAAATTGGAAGAAGGAGTAACATGAATAGGAGTAGCAAGTGGTATTGGTAAATTTAGCGTAACATGAGATTATACAAACTTAGGTGGGGAAGGGACTTCATAAAATTGAACATCCCTTTTGATTATGACACTTTTATTAGAAGGATCAAACAACCTGAAAACCTTGGATTTCTCATCATAACCAATGAATATACACTTGTGATATTTGGGCTCTAAATTTTTACACTTTTCATCAGGAATATAGCCCAACATTCACAACCAAAGACCTTAAAATTACTAATATCCAGTTTACGTCCATTTCGTTTTTCCTCAGCGGTAACATGCTTAACAAATTTAGTAGGAACTCTATTTAAAATATAATTATCACAATGGATGGCCTCAACCCAAAAAATTTTATGCAGCCCTTTAGAATAAAGCATACATCTAGCCATTTCAACTAAAGCTCTGTTCTTCCTTCCAACAACACCATTTTGTTGAGGTGTTTACGGAACAATCTTTTGATGTTGAATATGTTGTTTAGATAAATATGCATCAAATTATTTCTTAACAAATTCCCCCTCATTATCAGATCAAAAGGTTTTAATACTTTTTCCAGACGCATTTTTGACCATGGATTTAAATTCTTGAAATTTTATAAATGTTTCACTTTTATTTTTCAAAAAATAAACCCAATATTTTCTAGTAAAGTCATCAATAAAGGTAAGAAAATAATCTACATAAGATATTGAAGGAACTTCAAGAGGACCAAAAATATCACTATGAATTAATTTCAAAGGTGCTTTAGCATGCCATGTTTTACCTTTATCAAACATTTCTCTTTGGTGTTTACCAAGAACACATCCTTCACAAAGACCAATAGTAGAAGAAATATTAGGCAAACCATGAACCATTTTAGTTAGCATTTTCATTTTACCATAATTGAAGCGACCCAATATTTCATGCCATAATTGACTTAGTTCATCAGCATGAGCAACATAGGAATAAAAGGGTTGTCTCTTAGTTGAATTAAAACCAAGAAATTTATATAAACCAACTATACGATCAACAGGACTAGAAGAGACTACCTTGTAATTTCGGTTGATATCTTTAAGAATATATTTATTAGGCCAAGATTCAAATTTTAAACCTTTTTGACATGCATGATAAATAGAAAGTAAGTTGATGGGCATGTTTTGAACATGAAAAACTTCTTCCAATAGACCATTAGCAACATTAATATTACTAGAACCAATTATGGAAATTTGTTTACCATCACCAATAGAAAATTTCTGAGATGAGTGCTTATTAGTGTGATAAGATGTAAATAAAGAAACATTACTAGTCATATGTTTAGAAGCACAAGAATCTATTATCCATTCCACATTAGAAGAATAATTACTATACAAAACAACAAATGCACATAAAGCTACTTGAGATTTATTAGAATTTTTCTTCTTAGATTTATCCATTAAACGTTTCGCTTTAAAGCAATTCTTTTAAGGGATGGTTAGTTTTACCGCAATGCTTACAAGGATCGTACACTTTCTTCATCTTACTGATTTTATGATGTGCATGCAAAGCATGACCGTTATTATTGGTATGATTAGAAGTGTGTGAATAAGAAACTTTAGCATTATTAAAAAAATTATTAGGATTCTTATTATGTGTCATAAGAGCTTTATTAGGTGAGACTTGTCTCTAAGAAATCAACCATTCTCTCTCATTTATCAACACTTTACAGAAATCATCAAAAGTAGGTTGCGTAGTACTTTGATAAAATTTAAGAGCTCTAATCCTAATTTGAATGAACATGTCAAAACAAGATGGAAATTTCTATTCTACAAGAATTATAAGAGCAGTGTCTGCCTTCTTGTAATATTTACCACAATTATTTAACTTTTGATTTAATTTTTTCAATTTAGGAGGATATAATTCTACTCTATCAAATTTAGTAGGATCTAGCTCATGAATCTTCTTTTCAAGGTAATAAGAAGAAATATCATCAGTTTTATCAAATAAAGAAGCAAGAATTATCCATACCTCAACCCCATTGTCTTCTGCTTCAATGCTCACCTGAAGACTATGTGAAACCATTTGAACAATGATCCCTCTTGCTTAATCACACTTTTCTTTCCATTTAATAAAGGCTTGAGCATCTATAGGTTTCGTTTGTTCACCATTAACCAATGTCCATAGATTTTTACTCTTGAGAACATCAATCATTTTCCTCTTCCATGGAAGATAGTTAGAACTGACAAGTTCAGGACCAGAAGCTACTTTTGAAGTCATAATGATAATTGTTTTTTAAAGAAATATAAACCCAAATGCAAGAAATGACAAGAGAAAAAGTGGATAGAAAATTGTAAATTTATGTAGTTCATTCTGTCGTCACCAAAAAACCTGAAAAAAATTTCAATCTTAAGTAAACGATAATTCTTATTCTGGCACTCTGTTTGAGTTGATTTTTTTTTTAAATTCGTTAGCTTGGCGAGAGGAACTCAAATATCTACTTGTTTCTTGGAAATTTTCCACAAAAGGTAATAGATCTGACAAAAACCTTCGGGTGTCAAAACAAAAAAACTCAATAATTCTCCAAATGCGCATTATAAATAGTTTTCCAAAATGGCGCAGCTACTTTGCATCCACTTATGTGGCTGAAATTCTGATCTGAACCCTTGGTTCGCCAATCTTCCACCCTCCAAAAAAAGGACCAAAAAACTGGAGGAAAAATCACAGATCTTGTAACTAGAAGATAGATCTCCTTGAGGAGAATCCAAAAACCGTATAGATATTACAAAAAAATAATCAAGAGCCCCTTGAAAAAAGCAAATCCACAAAAAACTACAAAACAAAGTTAGGGTTATGAGAAAAAATAAAAAACTCAAATATGTAGAATCATGCCCAGATCTAAAGAGAAACCTAATGGAAACCAGATAAAAAGAAAATATAAAAGAAATAGTGAGTGCCTAGGTAACAAAAAATGAAGATACACATTGATGGTTAAATTCAAAGAAGATGCTAGGTCATAGTAGTCGTGGCTCTAATACCATGTTAGAATATTAGATCTACTAAACTAGCTATCTACCTAAGAAACCAAAAATATCTCAACATATAAGTAAAAATAGAACGAGAACAAGGAAAAAGAATACTACAAATATATGTGGTTCACCCAATTGGGCTACATCCATAGGAGGGTTGTCTTCTATTACCTCCAAAAATCTACTACAATCTTACAAACAGAGTAACTAGAAATAACTTGATACAAATAGGAGTATGTTGTGAGCATAGCATAAGCTATGATGGTATCAAAAAATGGAAGATATGTTAAGAGGCTCCCTTGACCCTATTATAGACCCAGAGATGCAGATGAATTACTCTCACATATTAAATGTGGGATAATATAATTCTCGAAAATAACACCTCTTTATATAATAAATGGATATAAGAGTATATTATGGCATAATATATTTGGGATATAATGTATTGCTCTTTTACATAAGATTGTGGACAACTTTCGCCATAATACAACGACATTATTACCTTCCAATGAATATAATATATTCCAACATTTTGCACCTACAAGGTGGGGATAACCATCACACATCATCCTTGTCCCTTCACCACAACAACCATACTTGCAACTACTCCTTTCTAGGTCGGGAGGGGTCACTGGGACACATCATCTCGTCTCTATTATACCAATATGACTGTGAATTCCATGTATATAGAGCTTTAGGGAAACACACTGACATAAGACCCATTCACAAAATCTTGTCCCTTTTACCAATTAATGTTATGAGCCCTGCATTTATTTACACACCCATTTCCAACAACATTGGTACGAATTCATACATGGATATCTTTTATATATGATTCTCCCTGCATTCAACCATTTAGGGAAAAATAAATTCTTTCATAATTATCTAACAAAGTCTCTTTATTTGTAAATTATAGCTGCAATTTATGCACAGTTCAAGCTATTGAGTGCAACTTAAATTTAGCAATGAGACATATATCATTTTCTTCAACTAGGGTTCCCTTTCTCAAGCTAGATTTTGTGAAATATAACTAGAATAATTATAGGATTTGATCATCTATTGTTGCCATCATTTAAACAAAAAGTATACATTCATTCATTGAAAATTTAAGGTATAAAAAGGACTCTTATCTTATCTCTTATGTGTTGGCATTATGATTCAAATGTTGTCCTTGATGGCAACTCACTCAGAGGTTGGTACAGGTGCTCAGAAGCTGGTACAGGTGATGGCATCTTAATCAGAAGACAGATCTTAGTACAGCATGCCAAGGAAGTTCATATACGCAGGTTCGTTAAGCCCAAGTCACGTGTACACGCTAGTTGGATTCAGAAAAAGCGCGTGTCTGTGGAAAAGCACCTTTGGTCCATGGTGGTTAGACCTTGGAAATTGTGCCTATGGTTTCGGACCATTGTGTCTCGACGGGCGTGTCGATCCCTAGTTTTGGAGTTGATGGTATTATGTTACTATGGTTTTGGCTCTTGGTATTGAGCAAGGCCTAAGGCTATATAAGGAGAAGAAGATCATTAGGCAAATGTATCTTTCGACAAGGGCTTGAATATCTAAGAGTGAAAGAGATCTGATTTGCAGGTGGTGGGTTGCTTGATCTAAGCCAAGGAGAGATCACATTGGTTGATGGAAGACTAGATCTAAGGATAGATCGGGATCTAATGGTTTGAAATGCACTATCATGATATGGTTGATTATGCTTATCTGCATATTGTCGCAATGCTATGTTCTGGGTCTAACTAATGTCTGGTACAGCTGCAAATTGAGAAAGTTTATTTTTAGATCTGTACGCAGGTTGGCTTCGGTAAAAGCGCGTGTATACGCGGGTTTTGCTCCTTGAAGTAGCGTATATCTTTTGAAGCTTGATTTTGGGTTTACAGTGGGGTCTGACAGTTATTACAGAGTTCTGTAGTCTGCTCTGTGTTCTGGTAACTGGTGATTGACAGGGTTCAGTGGTTCAGTGATTCAGAGTTTGGTTATTTTATGCTTCAATGATCTGTTGTGGAAATTGAATGAATTGTGGTCTTCAGATTGTAATGTTGTGCTTCAGGAATATCCAAGTCTGAAAATGTATGAAAGGTGATACCTGAAGAAAAGAAGATTGTAGGTCAGCACCTACATACTAGTATCTTGGCTAGTACAAAAGCAAAGGGGGTTGGAGCTCCCTTCCAAGGAAGTTTGGAGAACGAGAGAAGGTTGTAGCCTTCTGCAGGTTGTAGCCTGCGTACTGGTATAAGGCTGCACCAGTACAAAAGATTGTAAACTGAAGTTTCTCAAAGAAAGATAGAGATAACTTGCAGCAGGTGGTTTTCACCCACATTGGGTTTCCACCTTATATCTTGGTGTTCATGTGTGTGGCTTTTGATCTGTTCTGTTATACTGCATCTGCTTACTGTTAATGTGGTGAATAATGTCCTGATGAACTTAACTGAAGAATAAGCTAACTAAGTTATGAGTTTTCTGCTTATACGCTGTTTTATTTAGTCACAGTAGCGTGTACACGCTGTTTTACTTAACTGAAGTAGCGTATATGTTTCTGAGCATTGAAAAGGTTTGTTTGATCTGATAATACTGATTCACCCCCCCTCTCAGTATTATTTCCAACAATTGGTACCAGAGCAGGTCCTTCAGAGAAGCTTGATCACTTGAAGGTAGATCATTCATCATGAGCAACTACGAGAAAGAGGCATCAATCAGGCCACCGGTTTTTGATGGAACAAATTTCAATTATTGGAAGGTAAGAGTTACTGCATATCTTCAATCTCTTGGTACAGAAGTTTGGAACATTGTAGAAACAGGCTATGCTTTTCCTTCAGCTACTCCTACAGATCCAGCTGAGAAAAAGACATATGAAACAAATGCAAAAGCAGTCAGTACTCTTTTGGGAAGTATATCCCAAACAGAATTCATGAAGGTCATGCACTTCAAATCAGCAAAAGAGATATGGGACAAAATGATCACTAGCTATGAAGGAGATGAACAGGTAAAGGAAGCTAAACTTCAAACTCTCAGGATTCAATATGAGACTCTCAAGATGTATAATGATGAAAGTGTGGCTAATTATTTTCTTCGGGTAGATGAGATTGTTAATTGTATGAAAAATTTGGGTGAAGAAATAAAAGAGACTATAGTAGTTCAAAAGATTCTAAGATCATTATCCCCCAAGTTTGAATCTAAAGTATCTGCAATAGAAGAAAAGGAAAATCTCAAAGTTCTCACTATGTCTCAGCTACATGGAATTCTAACTGCTTATGAAATGAGAAAGGGAGGTCCATCAGACAGAAGGGAAGCTGCTTTTAAGGCATCAGGAAAAGAAGATTACTATGAAGCAAGCCATGTTCCAGAAGAAGAGGAAGAAGAATCAAATTTTGTCAGAAATCTTCAAAGGGGTGCTGGAAGGTTCAGAGGTAAGCTACCTTTCAAATGCTTTGCTTGTGGAAGAGTAGGTCATTATGCTGCAAAATGTCCTTATAAGGATAAAGGAAAAGAACCTGCTAGATGGAACAAGAAACAAAGTGCAAATAAGAAAAGCTACTACACCCATGAAGATAGTGATGGCTTATCAAACAGTGATGAAGATGAACAAGGTAATAAATATAAGCTGTTAATGGCATTTGAAGATGATGATTATGAGGATGCTGTAGATGTGGATAATCTCTATAATGAAATTACTAGACTCAAGAGATGCATAGAAGAAAAGAGTGTGATCATTGATACTCTGCAATTTCAAATTGATGAAAAGGAAAAACATCTTGAAAAACTAGAAGGTGAAATTGTTGGTCTTAGAAAAGAAATTGAGAAAACAAAAGCTATTAATCTTAAGTTTGTCAAAGGATCTGAAACTTTGGATGAGATTATCAATGTGCAGCGGTCTCCTCTAAACAAGACAGGTTTGGGTTATAATGGAGAAACTTCTCAAGCAACCACCTCAAAAAGTTATCTTGATGCAGCAAGAAGAAATGAGCAGAAGAACAATGAAGAAAATCAGGTAAAGCAGGGACGGATTACAAACAGAAACTATCAGGGACAATCCTTCTTAAGGGTGAACAAAAGCTACAATCAACCACAGGTAAAATCTTCTCAGTTTAGCTCAAGAATAGATGAAAATAGAAACTATAATCAGTTGGCTGGTAGATTCAATAACCGCAGAAGCTTCTTCAATGGACAATGCTTTTCTTGCCATAACTTTGGTCACAAAGCAGCTCAGTGTGTTGCATATAAAACAATCATGACTAGGGAAGCTCAAAAACAAAGAAGTATGACAGGGATTACAAAAAGGACCTATAACAACTTTTCGATTCTTGAAAATGAAGTTGAATGTTCTATTTGCAATAATTTTGGTCATAAAGACTCTGAATGCAGGAGCAGGTTTCAGGAGAAAAAGGAACAAGCCACAAGCACCAAAACATGGAGAATAAAGGAACCTCAAACAGAAAGATGTGGGATAGCATTTTATGCAGAAGGACAGGAAAATCTATGGTACATTGACAGTGGATGTTCGAAACATATGACAGGTGATAAAGAAAAGCTTGAATCTTATTCTACTTTAGAAAAAGGAAAGAAAGTCTCTTTTGGAAATGATACTCCTGCAACTATAAAAGGAAAAGGTATTGCTCCTTTGAAGGAAAAGGTCAAGGCTGGAAATGTTTTGTATGTTGATGGATTGAAGCATAATCTTCTAAGTGTCAGTCAGATGTGTGATCAAAAAACCGAGGTTATTTTCAGATCAAATGGATGTCTTGTTCGTGATCTTGATACAGGTAAAACAGTTCTCAAAGGCAAAAGAACTCCAAATAATCTGTACATATTTGAAGAAGGACAACAACAATGCTATCTTAGCAAGGATGAAGAGCACTGGTTATGGCATCGAAGGTTGGGACATCTAAGCTTCTCACAAATAAGGAAAGCATGCAAATATCAGGCAGTTCGCGATCTTCCAGATATCAAAATTCCAGACAACACCATATGCAAATCTTGTCAGTTTGGAAAGCAAACCAGAACTAACTTTCCAGAGAAGGAAGGATCAGCTAGCTTGCCTCTTGAGCTAGTCCATACAGATGTATGTGGTCCATTTAGGAAAAGGACACCTCGAGGAGAAGAATATCTGATATTATTCATTGATGATTTCTCAAGGTTTGTTTGGTTAGGGCTTATGAAGCACAAAGATGAAGCATTCGAAAAATTCAAATCCTTCAAAGCATTGGCTGAAAATGAATCAGGACACAAAATTAAGTGCCTCAGATCTGACAGAGGTGGGGAGTTCACATCAAATGAATTTTTCGATTTCTGTGATGAACATGGGATAAGAAGAGAATTCTCTACAGCTAGAACTCCTCAGCAAAATGGGGTTGTGGAAAGAATGAACAGAACTATCCAACAAATGGCTCGTGCTATGCTCGATGAATCAGGTACTCCTGCAACCTTCTGGGGTGAAGCTGCACATGCTGCTGTTATTATTCTTAACAAAACAAATGTCCGAGTAAACAGCACTCAAACACCTCATGAGCTTTGGAGTGGTAAAACTCCTTCCGTGAAGCACTTCAAAATCTTTGGGAGCAAATGTTATATTAAGAATACTGATGAGCAACTTGGCAAACTTGAACCAAGAGCAGATGAGGGCATTCTTCTTGGTTATTCTCCACATAGCAAAGCATACAAGTGCTACAATAAAAGACTTGGCAGAATTGTTGACAGTATTGATATAGTGGTTGATGAGAAGGGATATATTCCTAGGCAAGTTCATCATGAAGACATTGAAGAAGATGAAGGTTACTCTCAAAGGCGAAATGATGAAGAAGAAGAACCTCAAGAAGAAGAAGAATCTCAAGAAGAACCAGAGGAGCAGACAAGAATAGAAGAGAAGACTCCATCCAGATATGTCCAAAAGAATCATCCAGAAACTCAGATTGTGGGGCAGAAAGAAGCAGGAGTACAAACAAGAAGGACACTTGCAGAAGCTTCAAGCTACTTGGCATTACTCTCCTCCATTGAACCACAAAATGTGAAAGAGGCATGCAAAGATGAATGTTGGGTCAAAGCAATGGATGAAGAACTTGAGCAAATCGAAAAGAACAACACTTGGGAATTAGTTCCTAGACCAAAAGATAAGAATGTAATAGGAACAAAATGGGTCTTCAAGAATAAATTAAATGAAAATGGAGAAGTAATTAGAAACAAGGCCAGACTTGTTTGTAAAGGGTATGCACAGCAAGAAGGAATAGATTTTGAAGAGACCTTTGCTCCTGTGGCAAGACTTGAGGCCATCCGAATGTTTCTTGCTCTCTCAAGCTTTCAAAACTTCAAGGTATTTCAAATGGACGTGAAATCAGCCTTCCTGAATGGAGACTTAGAAGAAGAAGTATATATTGAGCAGCCAGATGGTTTCATTCTTGGGAATGATCCAAACCTTGTATGCAGATTGAAAAAGGCACTCTATGGACTCAAACAAGCTCCAAGGGCTTGGTACTATCGGTTGGAAAAATATCTTCACCAACAAGGCTTTTCAAAAGGATCAGCAGATAGCAATCTCTATATAAAAGTTGAAAATAACAAATTGCTAATACTTGTTGTTTATGTAGATGATATTATTTTTGGCAGCAATGAAGAGACTATGAGTCAAAACTTTGCCTTGGTTATGCAGAAAGAATTCGAAATGTCACTTCTTGGAGAATTGACATATTTTCTTGGATTGCAAATCCAACAAAATGAAGGAGGTATTTCTTGTCTCAAACCAAATACCTCAAGCAGATCTTGAAGAAGTATGGCATGGAAGAGTCAAAGCCAGTATGTACACCCATGGTTACAGGATGCAGCCTCAGTGCAAATGATGAATCAGCAGCAGTTCACCAACCCACTTATAGATCCATGATTGGGAGTTTGCTTTATTTGACAGGTACTCGACCAGATATTACTCATGCAGTAGGAATGGTTGGAAGATTTCAAGCCAACCCAAAAGAAACTCATCTTCAGGCAGTCAAAAGAATCTTCAAATATCTTCAAGGGACCCAAAACTATGGCTTATGGTATCCTAGAAATACGGATCTCACTCTTCATGCTTACACAGATGCAGATTGGGCTGGAAGTGTGGATGATAGGAAAAGCACAAGTGGTGGTGCTTTCTTCATGGGTTCCAGATTAGTATCTTGGTTCAGCAAGAAACAAAGTTCGATTGCCTTATCTACAGCTGAAGCAGAATATGTGGCTGCAGCATCTTGTTGCACACAACTTCTTTGGATGATGCAGACCTTGCAGGACTTTCAAATCACTTGCACTCCACCTGTCTCTATCTTATGTGATAATACAAGTGCAATCAGCATTTCAAAGAATCCAGTCATGCACTCAAAGACCAAGCACATACCAATCAAGTACCATTTTCTTCGGGAGCAAGTGCTTGAGCAGAAGGTTAAATTGGAGTATGTTCCTTCTAAGGAACAAGTTGCTGATATTCTCACAAAACCACTGCCCAGGGAAACTTTTGAATATCTCAGACAAAAGCTGGGAGTAGTAGATGCTTCATCCTGCTGTTGAAGCTTGTCTGTTCAACAGAAAAGTTGGTATACGCAAGTTACGAAAGGTATATACGCGTATACACGCGGATTTATGCTAGGAAAGTCGCGTGTATGGTGTACGCAAGTTGCAGAGAGTATATCCACGTCCATACGCTGGTTCATGCAGGAGAAATCGCGTATATGAAAATCTGACCAGCAAGGGCACTCTCTGGAGTTCTGAACAGCAATGGGTATGTCAGAATTCTTCAGGCTCGGTTTCAGGGAGTGCAGCAGGCACAGGTTCAGGGGGAGCAGCTTAAAAGTCTCATAAAGCATTGTTGGCATTCAGCTGTTTTGATTGTTGATTTCAGGAAAAGGAGCTCAGAAAGAAATCCTGGTTGCTGATCTAAAAAGATGTTTATAATATGCTGCTGATAACTTTCATAAGTCTTGGTCTAGATTTGTTGTCTCTATCTCTCTTGTGATATCTCTTTATGGTGTCAAGGCCATGTAACGGCCCATGTTGGTTTCCCCACTATGCCTGGGATGAATGCTGTAATATAAATGATTGTTTCTGATATGTCCCCTCTTGGTAGGGAGTATGGATGTATTTATTGAGTCTTTTGGTGATAGGAAGGTCCCTTATGGTTCTTGTTGAAGAACATCTTTTGCAGATCTGGCCTACTGTCAGGGGGAGCATGAGTCCGCACAGCCAAGCAGAGGTATCAGCATGTTCTCAACAATATCAGCATGTTCTCAGGGGGAGCACAGCCCTTTGCCCTTGATGTCAAAGGGGGAGAGTGACTTGGTGTGGTGGTTGCCATCAAGTCCAAAGGGGGAGATTGTTGGCATTATGACTCAAATGTTGTCCTTGATGGCAACTCACTCAGAGGTTGGTACAGGTGCTCAGAAGCTGGTACAGGTGATGGCATCTTAATCAGAAGACAGATCTTAGTACAGCATGCCAAGGAAGTTCATATACGCAGGTTCGTTAAGCCCAAGTCGCGTGTACAGGCTAGTTGGATTCAGAAAAAGCGCGTGTATGTGGAAAAGCACCTTTGGTCCATGGTGGTTAGACCTTGGAAATTGTGCCTATGGTTTCGGACCATTGTGTCTCGACGGGCGTGTCGATCCCTAGTTTTGGAGTTGATGGTATTATGTTACTATGGTTTTGGCTCTTGGTATTGAGCAAGGCCTAAGGCTATATAAGGAGAAGAAGATCATTAGGCAAATGTATCTTTCGACAAGGGCTTGAATATCTAAGAGTGAAAAAGATCTGATTTGCAGGTGCTGGGTTGCTTGATCTAAGCCAAGGAGAGATCACATTGGTTGATGGAAGACTAGATCTAAGGATAGATCGGGATCTAATGGTTTGAAATGCACTATCATGATATGGTTGATTATTCTTATCTGCATATTGTCGCAATGCTATGTTCTGGGTCTAACTAATGTCTGGTACAGCTGCAAATTGAGAAAGTTTATTTTTAGATCTGTACGCAGGTTGGCTTCGGTAAAAGCGCGTGTATACACGGGTTTTGCTCCTTGAAGTAGCGTATATCTTTTGAAGCTTGATTTTGGGTTTACAGTGGGGTCTGACAGTTATTACAGAGTTCTGTAGTCTGCTCTGTGTTCTGGTAACTGGTGATTGACAGGGTTCAGTGGTTCAGTGATTCAGAGTTTGGTTATTTTATGCTTCAATGATCTGTTGTGGAAATTGAATGAATTGTGGTCTTCAGATTGTAATGTTGTGCTTCAGGAATATCCAAGTCTGAAAATGTATGAAAGGTGATACCTGAAGAAAAGAAGATTGTAGGTCAGCACCTACATACTAGTATCTTGGCTAGTACAAAAGCAAAGGGGGTTGGAGCTCCCTTCCAAGGAAGTTTGGAGAACGAGAGAAGGTTGTAGCCTTCTGCAGGTTGTAGCCTGCGTACTGGTATAAGGCTGCACCAGTACAAAAGATTGTAAACTGAAGTTTCTCAAAGAAAGATAGAGATAACTTGCAGCAGGTGGTTTTCACCCACATTGGGTTTCCACCTTATATCTTGGTGTTCATGTGTGTGGCTTTTGATCTGTTCTGTTATATTGCATCTGCTTACTGTTAATGTGGTGAATAATGTCCTGATGAACTTAACTGAAGAATAAGCTAACTAAGTTATGAGTTTTCTGCTTATACGCTGTTTTATTTAGTCACAGTAGCGTGTACACGCTGTTTTACTTAACTGAAGTAGTGTATATGTTTCTGAGCATTGAAAAGGTTTGTTTGATCTGATAATACTGATTCACCCCCCCTCTCAGTATTATTTCCAACATTATGGGACAAGGAATCTCCACCCAACAATAGATTGTTGCATCCATGCTCAATTGCAGTTATCAACTACGATCTAGATTCTAGAAACTGAGGGGATATGCTCAAGGGAATCAAACACAACTACTAGTTGAAATAGGGACTCTAGAGGACCTCCTTCCTCCATCCACCAACCACTCACTAGTTAAACAATCCACAGGGAGTTTAGAGGCTAACTACCTCCACTCTCTAGCTACCCATGGTAGTCGTCAAAAGACATAGGGTGTCTAGGGTCTTCTTCTCCACCAAAGCACATACAGGGAATATAGAGGGAGATTTCATCCACCAAAAAATATCAAGGGAGTCTAGAGAAGCAAGTCTCCATCATTCAGGAAAAACACAGTGGTTGTGCCGACCTCAATGAATTATGAACCCATTGTAAAAAAAATATCAAGAAAAAATTCAAAGGTCCATCATTTAGGAAATCAGAGAACAACCGTCCACCATACCTATCAAGGGAATCTAGAGAAAAACCATCTCTACCCTATGGCTATACAGGTAATTGACAGGATATTGTTCGTCACCAAGGCGATTCCTTCTTCATGAAAATCTTACCGACCTAGCTAATATCATTGTCTTCTCTTCCCTTCCAATAAATTATTTTTGTTCCTCCTATTCTATGTTGCTCTCCCTGATGAATGAATATCAGAAACAAAAATCCCCCTCCTAAGTGAGTTGAACTCCTTCTTTTCCTTTCTTTTTTGCATAGTCTCCTAGCTCCATTAATTCTTATCATTTTTTCCTTTTAAGTGTTTTTGAAGGAAGCATCAGCCTGCGTACCTCTCTTGCAACCCAATTTAATTCAAAAATCAATCCATGAAAGCACACCCACTTGATTTTAATGGTTCTCTATTAGTTCAAATTTTTTGTACAAGAAAACTTTTAAATATCCCAAGCTAACAGCCTCCCCAACTCTGGAATTTGTGTCCCTTGAGTCAACCCTTTTTTTTAAACAATTTATTTTTTTGTAAATTATTTACATTGCATTTCATGACAAGACCATGGTTGGGGATGTTACAAAACCCTTCCCCTTTATGGAAAATTTCCCTCAACGTTCTTCTGCTCGTATGCAACATATGAGACAAAAACCACAAGTACACATATTGTGCCATTGAGCTTTATATTTAAAATTATACACACACACACACACATTATCTTCAACCAATAAAGAAAAATGGATAATTATACCTCATGGTATAAATAATTTCCTAGGAGACCTCCTCTAGCCCAAAGTGCCTCCATTTCGCTTTGAATTTCTCTATGGCTCAATTCCAGAGCATGAGACTCCTTCAGTCTTGAATGCACAATGGCTCTGGCTGTAACTCTCTTTGGTTCCACATGTAGCATAGACAAATCAATAACATGATTAGGATCATGCATATATATTTTAAGAAAACAAACATGGACAACATCATGAACTCTAATTCAAGAAGTTAAAGCCAACTTATAAGTTGCTGGTACAATCCTTTAAAGGATATGAAATGCCCCATAATACCATGGTGCCAACTTGGCACATGAACCAACCTTCTAGGAACTCTTCTTAGGTTTGATTATGAAGTAAATGTGTTCCCCAAGGTGGAACTCCTTGTGCACCTTATGCTAATATGCATAGATTTTCTACCTATCATGTGCCACCTTTAGATTCTATTTGATAATATGAATCTCTTGCTCCATTTTGTTGAGCATATCAGGCCCAATAAGGACCCTATCCAGTGGATCACTCTAACGGATAGGAGTATTGCGACTCCTCCCATACAATGCCTCAAATGGACTCATTTTTATGGATTCTTGATATCGATTGTTGTATTGAAACTCTACAAGTGGGAGATACTCCTCACACTTCTTAGGATGATGCATTACATACATCCTCAACATGTCTTCAAGGATCCTATTTTTCCTCTCACTTTTCCCTTGATTTTTTGGATAACAGGCTATACTAAATGCCAATTTTTTCCTCATACCTGCAAACACTTCCTTCCAAAATCTTGAAGTGAACTTAACATCTTTGCCTAAAATATTTTCTTCAGAATTTGATGTAGTCTCACATTCTCCTTTATGAATATTTTCACCACCTTACTCGCTGAGTTGGTGCACTTGACTACTGCTAAATGCGCCACCTTTTCCAATGTGTGAATAGCCACCATAATTGCATCATGTTACTTGGAGGTTCTACTTAAACATGTGATAAAATCCATAGAGATTACCTCTCATTTCCATTCCAAAATGGGAATGGGCTACAACAATCCTATTTAATGCTTGCATTCAACCTTCACTTGCTCACATTCTATGCATTTAGCCACAAAATCAGCATTTCTTTGTTTAAATTTGGTCAATAATAGAGCATTTTAATGGTCATGAGGGTATTTTGGTGCTCTAGATGGCCTAATTAAGGATTGGCATGTGACTCCTTCATTATGAGCCACTTTAATTCATCACTATTTGGCACATATATTTTGTTCTCGAACCTAATTAGGTCACCATCAGTGAGGTGATTTTCCTCATCCCCACCAACTCGCAGCCACTTTTCTCTTATTTTTTGATATTTTTCATCTTATTGTCCTCCATTATTGGCCCTTTCTACCAGGTCTGATTTGTAAGAACTCATGGTTATTACATGATTAACTTGAATTCTTCTACTAAGTACATCTCTAACCTTATTCTCCTCACCTTTAATGTACTTCATCTCAAAGTCAAACTTGCTGAGTGTGGCCAACCATTTATCTTGTCTTGCATTCAATTTGGGTTGCTCAAACAAATACTTGAGCCCAGTATGGTGTATCATAAGTGTAAATTCCCTGCCGAGGATGGAGTGCCTCCACATCATCAACACATTAATAATGGAAGCCAAATATAGATCATCAGTGAAATAATTTACCTCATGCTCATTCAATTTTCTTGAATCATAACACACTACCTATTCTTCCTACATTAAGACTCCAATGATCCATTCCTCCCAGGCATTTGTGCATACCACAAAATCCTTATCATTATCAACAATCCTCAACACTGGTTCATTCATGAGCAACTATTTCAGCTACTTAAATCTTTTTGCACACTGAGTTGTCCACTTCTTGAAAGCTCAAAATTATCTACCTCAACCTTATAAGGGAGACCACCTTGTCGGGACCTTAGAGAAGCTCCTATTCTGTTTGAAATTGTGGCTCTAACTGGTTAAAATAGGTTGATTTACATTCTCTCTATATTTATTGGATTAAAATATGAATTTCACTTACCAATAGAGAAGAGACACCATATCAACCGTCTTCCTGATCAGGCAAGAAGGTGATCCTTAAGTTGATCTCGAGCTCAAGCAAGCCACAACTAAATTTTGCCTCTTTGATAAGGGGACTTCTAGGAATGTATAATTAAATCTAAAGGCAAGGAAAAGGAAATAAATACTAAGCCTATCTCGATTAGGAAGATGTAGATCTAACCCAACCAAGAGCAAAGTAATTAAATGATTGATATTTAAACACACCTATTTTATGATGAATATTTGGCTAATGAAGTAGTTCAATTAACTGACATTATAATTTACCAAACATGTTGTTTAAAAATTTATTAAAAATGAATGATGAACCAGTAGCATTAGGAAGTAGTTTTCATAGTGCCAATGGAAATTAAATTAGAATTAGATGATAGATTTCTAAGTAAATAATAACTGACAAATCTAATTTAAGCATAAGAGGAAATTAACAACAGATCTATGAAACTAATGAACCTGATAGATAATTCAAAAAGACCTTCATTTTCACATTAAACAATAGTGCTCAACATGAAAGACATTTTACACGAATTTGTCATTAAAAAGATGAAATTTTCATTAAAAATAATAGTATTTAAAATACAAATAGGTTTAAACCTAGTCTCTTGCTATGTTCCTTGAATTGATCTCTGACAATATTTCTCAAAACATAAATTCTACTGCTGAAAGAGAAAGTTGCAGTAGTGCAAACATTTTCACTCATAAACAGTTTAGAATGGAAAAAGATAAATCTCAATAATTCCCATATTTGAGATTGATCATCTCTAAATATATCCTGAAATCCATATTACAATATTTCTTTAAAAATTACAAAATTACAAAAGAGAGAATCCCTTTGTACATTCTACAAACCACTATTTATAATTTACAAAATCAATTCTAAATAAGAGAGTTGTTGAAGAGTAATTATTCTCCAACAATTTTCATTAGTCCAAATCCGTTTTCTTCTATTTCTGGAAGAATTCCATTGGTTGAACCCTTATTTTCCTCATGTCTTCAAATTTTTTTCTCCCAAAGCCAATTAAAATTAAAATACAAATTAAAATCAAAATACCAAATCTGGAACACAAAATATCTCCAATCAAAATGTAATTAAATAAATAAATGAAATGAAATCTGAGATTTCCTTTGATCCTTTTAAATAATTAATTGGTCAAAGAGAACATACACAAATGGATTTGCATTCAACAGAGGTTATGGGAAAATGAAAATGTAGAAAAAAAACTCAGAATATTAATTTTGTTTAAAAATTCAGAGCTTAATATTTTGCTACATTTTAGAATAATTAAGTGACTCAATCTCATTGTGAAATCACTTCATAAATATTCTCCATGATTTTATCTATCCAACGAGCCATCCTAGGCCTCATTTTGCCAAGTAAAACTCAAGTTATGAGCTTCGAAATTCGAAATGTCAAAATTGCGAGAATTCTGGAAAATGTACTACCCACGATAAAATTAGGAAAAGTTTAAACAAAAATATAATGCTAAATTAATTTATCCTTTAACACTTAATTAATATTAATTTAATTATAATTATCAAATTAAATTAAATTTAATTACAAACTAATTATTGTTTGGCGTGGCCAAACTTGGCCTAAATTGTGGTAAAGACTCTGCATTTTGAGGAGGAGAGTGCACAGTGGAGAATGAAATGGAGTGCGAAGTGGACCATGCAGTGATGCCATTGGAATATACCACGTTGTATAAGGGCGTCAAAGTGGGTTTAAGCCCCTCCTTTTTGTAAAAATCATGTAATGTTGTAAAAGATGAATGGTTTGCGGACCATCGTAGATTGTTTTAGGGGGTCCGTGGCATAGGTAGCATGGTATTTTGATGATATATCCCTCAATGTAATAGTATATAGAGGGATACATAATAAATAAGAGAGGTATCACATCTCGAATTGAATTATATTCTTGTGATTTGTGTTTTGGGAAAGAAGGCGAGGCTTTGTAGTTGATTGCGAAGAGGGATACATCTGAAGATGAGTGCACATACGACCTGCAACTTAGTGCATATGTCAAGAATTGTTTGTTGTACAAGAATTATTATTATAAGCAACAGCTCATGTGGGATTAGTCCCACATTCGGATGAGCCTTGATAAAGTTGGTGTCTTCGTGTGTATATTTGCTTATTATCTATTGTAGAGTAGCAGTTTATTATAGTTTCATTTTACTACAACGCAATGATTATTATGGGTTTATATCACATCTTTATGTGATTAAATGAATGTGGTGAAGTTATTTATGGATGTTAAATATAAGATAACATAAAAGCACCACATTGCATCATCCTTCAAGGCTACAGAAACCTAGTTTTCCATCCTCCCATAGTAACTTCGGGTGAGACTGCGATCTGCTTATAGTTCGTTGCTGAAAGGGCCAGTGATTGAGTGTTTTGTTGGTGTGCAATATAAATCAAACCTAGGTTAGCCCAAATCATAGCCATAAAATGTTTCCATTTCCTGGACCAGCATCTATTTGAGGGATATGTTTATGTGGGATCCGTCCAAGAAGGAAATTCAATATTGGCTGGAATCGAAGGAGTCAGAATTTGCAGATTAAGAGATCAAAAACCCTCGTCCGAAGACCGAAGCTTGGTTACATAAATATATTTTTATAGATCAATATAAAATTTTCTTGACATCATTTCCTGTCGAACTGTACGATTGTATATCAAGGTTGATCAAAAGAAAGAATTTTTTTTAAAGGTGGAGAACCTACGGTGTGTACTCTTGAATTGATACAACAACTCAAGAGCATTGATAATAGGATTTCAAGGGTTTTCAATTTATTGATTCATAGCATCTTGGGACAAGTCATTACTGAGTTCACAGTAGACCAAACCATGTCCTACAATGAAGCAAAATGATGATTCTTCAAAGGACTGTGAGGTAAGTATTTAAAAACTTTGAAACTTTGGATTAAGATGCTTCTATGTGGAAAGGGAGTTTTACGGATGCAACCGGATTGTTTTTTTACTTATGTTTGGAAAAAAAAGAGAATAAATCTAAGAAATTGGTTGGAACAACGTTAAGTGGAAAGAGATATAGAATAGATATGAGAAAGAGAGCTCATGTACAAGACCCAAAGATCTTTGTAGAGACTCAATATAGTCCTTTGTTGAGTGAATATGAAAGTGAAAGAAAAGATAATCATCCTCATAAACCCCATGTAGCTTCATAGTATTCACCCTTCCAGCATGAGAGTTCACAGAAGATAGAATCTGGTAATAGCGAGGGTGTTTCTGGCTCTCACCCTCCCCCCCAAGAAAAAATATGCTTGATGATATTAATCTTTCTGTTTTCAAAGGAACTAGATTAGAGGATCCAACATAGTTTTGGTTTTCATGTGAAGTTGTATGGACCACGAAGAAGATCAATGATGAAAATATAAAGAAATCAGAACTCATTAGAATGCTCCAAAATAGAGCATTGACATGGTATATGAAGTATTCAAATAATCATATTAGAACATTTGCAAATACTAAAGCAACACTGATAAGAGAATTTAAGAAGTCGAAGTCTCAGTTGCAGTGTATCACTATGTTAAAAGAAATTAAACGAAAACATATTAAGTCTGTTTGGGAACCTGATCAGAGATTTAAGGAATTTTTGGATAATGTGAGCTTCAATATAACTTTGCAGCAACATCAAGAATGGTTTATAGCTGTGTTGTTGCAGCATATCATATTACCATTGATACGACAAAATATAACAAGTCAAGCCAGAGCTCTACATATTCTGATGAAGTTGGAAGCTTCACCTATAGGAGATGCGAATGTAGGTATGCAACTGATTCAAAGTCAGTTGGCGAACCTAACGCTGTAGATACAAGATATCAAGAAAAGAAAAAAAGTCAGAGAAGAAGAATGGTGTACAAAATGCATATCAGAGGGTCATTCTAAAGACCATTGTCCTACCTTTATGGATTACATGGCTAGTGGGGCACTGAATCCTTTAAATGTAGAATCCAGACGATGGTGGGAGATATGTAGAACTAGATGCCAACATCACTTAGAATACTGTTACCCGTTACAAAAATATGTGCAGACTCCATGGAACCTATATTGCAAATTTAGTAAATCAGTAGCACATGATGAGAATAATTTTTGAACTTATGAACTAATGATGAAGCATGGTGCTAACACTTATAGAATGAAAGGATAAGAACATGGACATGAAGGCAGTGGACAATGGGGTGGTTGAGGAGGCTACCAAGGAAGAGGTTGAGGTGTTGGAGTTGTCCAAGGACCTGTACAATTCATTTGCTATAACTTCGGCCAGGCAGGTCATTTTGTGAGAGATTGTCATAACCCTACAAAGACATGTAAGTATTGTAAATCCTTTGACCATGCAATTGAAGAATTCCATGTACCTATGGCAAACATGAATGAAAAAATGAATCAATAGTTGACATAGAATATTCAAATGATGACTACTGAAAGGTGGACCGATGAACCTTGAATTGATATTTTCACTAGAAGTGGAGTTGTGATTGGAAGTGATCAAGTAGATGAGAAGAAATAATCTAAAAGTACATGGGTTAGAAAAAATGTTGAAAAAATCATGTTTTTTATATTCAGAAGGAAAAATAAGTATTTATGGAAGAAAATCCAAGTTTTATGGATGTTGGAGCTTTGACCTCTAATGTGAAGCCAATGAAGAAAACTAGCTACGATGTGTCATCAACTTTGATATAGAGTCAAGATTTGACGCAGAACCAAGCTTTGAAAAATGATCAAGCTCTGACACAAGACTAAGATTCAGTAAATCAAGCATGTATTTTAAAGTCTTCTCTGCAAACTTGTATAGAATTATTAAGCTCGATCAAAAGGTTGTAGAAGGGCTTCAAGAGTTGATAGATTCTTTCACATCCAAATAAACACTACGAAGTGAGATGCACATAGTTAATAATTTGCATCCAAAAAAGAGAACTTGAAGAGAGATGAGGCTTAGTGCACATATATGGGTATATGACATCAATCAAGTTATCCTATATCTTGGATCTAATTCTAATGTCTTAACGAAGAAGACATGCGAGTTAATAGGTAATTCAAAGCTACATTAGACATCTATTTAATTAAGGATGGAAAATCAGAAAAGTATCTTCCCCTTAGGAAGACTACCAAGTGTAACAGTGGACATTGAAGCAGTTCACACTATTGTTGATTTTGACGTAATAGCGATCGTTGATGAGAGTAACCCTTATCGTGCATTTCTTGGACTTGATTGGGAATTTGACAATATGGTTATAATTAATTTGAAGAGGAGACAAATGATACTTGAAGGGAATAATATGAGAGTAATTTTTCGCTTGGATCCACTAGAAGGACTAAGATATATAGAACTAGTTAGAGAAGAATATTGTGCATCTAATATATATAATATATATCAAATGACAGTAGAGGAACAAGATTGGGTTAACCGTACTGTATAAGGAAAGCTCACTTGGGATCATGATAGTTCTTGTATCTCAGACTCACAAGAAGAATTGGAAAACCAACAGAGTAGGCTACATGAAGTATCCACAAGGTGATGTGCAAGAATTACCAAATCAGATCGTCATCTGATATTTGAAGTATCTAATATTCCTTCCTATGATGGCTTGGATTATGTAAATAATTTTCTTGATGATTATGAAGAACAGGTTCTAGAAAATTAAAGGCTGTTAGCTTTGGATATAGCCTTGAAAGCCACCCCTACTAGATGGTGGGGTGCACACAAGAAGAATATAGAAGGCTAGTGGTGTTGGGTCACTATAATACGAGTGATTACCCCATTACTATTGTAGTTGTATCCCTGATTAATATTGTTGTGCCCCTATTGTCCCCATATTGTTATCACTATGCCCCATAGAATCCCTTTATTGTTATTTTTGTGGCTTTATATTATTATTGTTAGGTTGGCTGGGTTATATTGTGACTCCTTAGACTCCTATATATAGAAAGGAGGTTTTTCATTTGAATCATCCAAGAATTGTTCATTTATGTAATGTAAAGGAGGTTTCCCCCTCAAAGAGGCTGAATTCTAAGGCATTGATCTATCTTTTCTATCTTTTTTTTGAGCTAGTTTCATAACATTTGGTATCAGAGCTTTGGATTCTAGGGTTTCGCTGCTCCAAATAGGTCATCGTGGAATTTTCGCTATAACCTTTTTCTGTGAAGTTTCAGAAGCTAAAACAAAAACCAATTTGAGAAGAAATCACGCTGAACCTTGGGTCCAAATTTCAGAACATTTTGCACTATATTTGTGGATATATGATTTGAGGAAGTTTGTCTTTTTGCAGACTCCTGAATTACATTCCAAACAGGTAACTTGGGGAAAATCGTCATAAATTTCTCTCTAAGCATTGGATTTAAATTTCATAAGAAGGTACAGAAAGAGGACGGACTATAGTTTCTTGTATATATTTTTCAGAGCCAAAGGTTGAAACATTGACTCATGGCATGTTGTACAAGTTTTCTCTACTGAACTAGTCCATAATTAGGTCACTGTGGGAGATTTCGCATAACTCTTCCTTGGAGAATCCAATTTGGATCAAACTGGTGGCATTGGAAAAAGGACATAGAGGGCTACTACAGGTCACAATTTTAGAACTGGATGATTCAAAAGTACAGAGATACATCAGAGGCAATATCAAGCTCCTACAAAGTGAAAAATAGGTGTGTAGATTTTTTTAAATTTTTTCTTAAGCTTGCTTTGGAAAATAGTAGACACCTAGTAAGAAACCTGAAAGCTCTAGCATGACTCATGAAGAAGAGCAAGAAATGCTACATGATATATCAAAATTACAAGACCAAGTGCAACAAATGTCACTCTCACAAAAGCTAACAGAAGCTAAGATAAATGGTGTGGAATCTAAGATAAATGGTGTGGAAGCTAAGATAGATGATTTGAAGATATATTTGAAGCAGATTTGAAGAGAGACATGGCAGATTTGAAGACAGATTTGACAAATTTTCTACAAGAAATACTTACCAATGGTGAAAAGGTAGTAAAGGAAACTCATGATGCTAACAAAACAAATGTTTATCATGATTTCATAGACTCTAATGTGGGATCAAAGACCCACCATATTCCAAAAATCAATATGAGGAAGTTTGATGGCAAGGATCCCGCAACATGGATATTACAAATGGAGCAATTTTTCGATCTCTATAATGTCCAAAACACATAAAAGGTACGTATTGCAACTTTATATTTGGAACCAAATCAGTTTGTATGGTATCAATGGCTTTGCTCTCATAAGAAAATTATCACTTGGGCAAGTTTTACGGAAGAATTGACAGCACATTATGAGGATACAAAAAGCAACACTTTTTTTAGCCAATTGATAAGTCTCAAACAAAAGGGTTCAATAATGGAGCACATTGAGGAGTTCCAAAAATTGAACATAAGGGTAAAAAATATTCCAGAGGAGCATAAGATTGTGTGTTCATAGGGACTTTAAAGGATAATATCCAACATGATGTTCGCCTTTGGGAACATGATTCATTATAGAAGGCATTTAGGTTAGCAAGAAAAATGGAAAGCAAAATTATGGTAACTAGGAAGCATACCACTCACAACTATAAAGATGGAAGTGTTGTTTCCCCTAGTATTCCACAATCTATAAGGTTAAAACCACAACAATTGGAAGAAAAAAGAGTAAAAGGCTTTGTTACAGTTGTGATAGCAAATACACTAAAGATTATAAGTGTGCTGAGAAGAAATTATTCTACATAGACTGTGAAGAGGAAGAAGAAAAGGAGCAAGAAAGGTCAAAAGAAGAGGATATACTGCAGGAATAAAGCTTAGATAAAGAAGAAATGAATCCGACCATATCTTGTAATGCATTGGCAGTAATTACCACTCCTCAAACCATCAAGATAGAAGGACAAATCAAGAATAAAAAGGTAATAGTGTTGATTGATTCAGGAAGTACCCACAATTTTATTCATTGTAAGGTAGGAAAAGAATTGAATTGCTTCTTATATCTAGCACCAGAATGTCAAGTGATGGCTGAAATTAGAGGAACAATAAATTGCTCTAGAAAGTGCCATAATATCAAGCTATCCATGGGAGAATATGTATTGACTAGCCCAATGCTTTCCATTCCAATGGGAGGTGCTAATGTTGTACTAGGAGTCCAATGGCTACAATCCTTGGGTACAATAGCTTTTAATTTTCAAGAACTTTTCATGAAATTTTGTGTGGAAGGAAAGGAGGTTGAATTAAGGGGTATTGCAGGGAAACTGGGAAAGATAATCAGCTCTAACGGCATGACAAAGCTTCTAAAAAAGGAACAAAGAGGTGTAATTGCACAATTATGTTTGCTAGATGTTTCCACATTGGAATCATCTATTTCTCCAGATCTCCAAAAAGTCTTGGACAATCATTCCAAGGTATTTGAGACTCCCAAAGGTCTCCCACCTATTCGTGATCATGATCATGCTATTCATCTGATTCCAGGAAGTGTTACTCCAAACATCAAGCCGTACAGATATCCCTATGCCCAAAAGAGTGAAATTGAACGTATGGTTGCAGAAATGCTAGAGGCTGGTATAATTCAACCGAGTCAAAGTTCTTTCTCTGCTCCAGTATTATTGGTGCACAGGAAGGATGGATCATGGTGCATGTGTCTGGATTATAGGGAGCTCAACAAGCTCACTATTAAAGATAAGTTTCCCATTCATGTTATTAATGAATTACTGGATGACTTGCATGGATCAATTGACTTCACCAAGTTGGATCTTTGTTCAGGATATCATCAAATCAGAATGAAGACTAAAGACATTCTGAAAACAACATTTAGAAATCATAAGGGTCATTATGAATTTTTTGTCATACCTTTTGGCCTTACCAATGCACCTTCAACATTTCAAGGTTTGATGAATTCCATTTTCAAACCATTTCTTGGAAAATTTGTGTCAGTATTTTTTGATGATATACTAATCTACAAGAAGTCTTGGAAGGATCATGTTGAACATGTTGACAGGGTGCTACAACTATTGGAGGAGAAACAATTATATGCAAAAACATCCACATGTTTCTTTGGAGTACAAGAGTGGAATATCTGGGTCATATTGTACCTCATGAATGAGTTAAGGTAGACCCTAGCAAAATTAAAGCCATTAAGGAATGGATAATCCTCACATCCGTAAAGCATCTGCAAAGATTTCTCAGGTTGACAAGGTATTCACAAGTTTGTTAATAATTATGGGAGAATAGCAGCACCTCTAACAACATTATTGAAGAAAGATGGATTTTCATGGACTCCATAAGCAACAAAGGCCTTCGAACATCTTATAGAGGCAATGTTCAAAGCACTGGTCTTAGCTACACCTGACTTCACAAAAACCTTTATTGTGGAATGTGATGCTTCAGGAAATGGAATTGGTGCTATTTTAATGCAAGATGAAAGACCCATTGCTTTTGAAAGTCATCCAATCAAGGGAAAGTTTTTACACAAAGCTATTTATGAGAAGGAAATGTTGGAAATACTCCATGCACTTAAGAAATGGCGACCCTACCAAATGGGAAGACACTTCAAGGTAAAAACGGATCATGATAGCCTTAAATACTTTTTAGAACAAAGATTATCCTCTGAAGAGCAACAAAAGTGGGTCACAAAGATGTTGGGTTATGACTTTGAAATCATCTACAAAAAAGGGAAGCAAAATGTGGTGGTAGATGCACTCTCAAGAAAGGATGAGGATGTGGAAGCATTGTTGTGTGCCATTTCTATTATCCAACCAAATTGGATAAACGAAGCAAGGGAGGAATGAAAGAATGACGAAGAAGTGTGGGCACTTATTCGAAAGTTACAACAAGATTCCAGTACGTCTGAAACATTTAGCTGGAAAAATGATTCGTTATGGTACAAAGATCGCTTATACCTCTGTAACAATTCCCAACTAAAACAAAAGATTCTTATGGAATTGCACACTTCTCCCTTAGGAGGGCACTCAGGATTTTTAAAAACTTACCATAGGGTTAAGAAGGAATTTTTTTGGGATGGCCTTAAATCGGATATTCAAAAGTTTGTGGCAGAATGTTTGGTTTGCCAACAAAATAAAGTTGAAATAATTAAGACACTCGGTCTATTACAACCTTTATCCATTCCAAGCCAACGTTGGGAGGAGGTTTCAATGGATTTTATCACAGGTTTACCCAAGTCTAAGGGAAAGAGTGTCATCATGGTGGTAGTTGACAGACTTACCAAGTATGCACACTTTTGTGCATTATCACATCCATTTAAAGCTAGTATAGTTTCTACTACATTTATGGAAACAATTCAAAAGCTACATGGAAACCCGAAGATTATTATAAGTGACAGAGATCCCATTTTCACTGGAAATTTTTGGATAGAATTATTTTCTTGTCTTGGTACTCAGTTAGCTCATAGTTCATCTTATCATCCTCAATCTGATGGGAAAACTGAGATAGTAAGAAAATGTTTGGAAGGATATCTTCGTTGCTTTGTATCTGATAAACAAACACAATGGGTCAAATGGTTGCCTCTGGCTAAATGGTGGTATAACATTTCCTTCCATACATCAACAAAAATGAACCCATTTATGGCACTTTATGGATTTCAACCACCATCCATCACATCATATTTAAGCGAAAATTATAAGGTTCAAGTAGTGGAACATCAAATCGAACGACAAAAACAAGTCCTTGAACTCTTAAAGGATAACCTCATGTTGGCACAGAATAGAATGAAACAATAGGCAAATCAACATCACAGCGAAAGAATTTTTGATGTAGGTGATTGGGTATTCCTACGACTACAACCATATAAGCAAATGTCCCTCAAGCATGCTAAGAAGGATAATAAATTATCACCAAAGTATTATGGTTCATACAAGGTGTTGCAAAAGATTGGTACTATGGCATACAAATTGGAGCTTCATGTAGCTTCTCGATTGCACCTAGTTTTCCATGTTTCATGTTTAAAGAAGGTTATAGGCGACAAGCTCCCAGTTCAAACAATATTGTTAGAACTTGATGAGGAAGGAAAAAATATATTGGAACCAGAAGTAGCCATAGAAACAAGAACTTGAGAGCTATGAAATCGATTAATTTCAGAGTATCTTATCAAGTGGAAGAACTTATCTGCTAAAGATTCCACATGGGAGGATGAGAATTTTATACAGAACCATCCAAAACTACTCAAGCATTGAGGACAACACTTTTTTGAAGTAGAGGGGCATGTTGGGTCCCTATAATACTAGTGATTACCCCATTACTATTGTAGTTGTATCCCTTATTAATATTGTTGTGCCCCTATTGTCCCCATATTGTTATTACTGTGCCCCATAGAATCCCTCTATTGTTATTTTTGTGGCTTTATATTAATATTGTTAGGTCGGCTAGGTTATATTGTGACTCCTTAGACTCCTATATATAGAAAGGAGGTTTTGTCATTTGAATCATCCAAGAATTGTTCATTTATGTAATGTAAAGAAGGTTGCCCCATCAAAGAGGCTGAATTCTAAGGCGTTGATCTATCTTTTCTATCTTTTTTTTTGAGCTAGTTTCATAACAAGTGGGAATGTCAAAGATTGATGTGGATAAGGTTTTGACATATAGATACACAAATAGAGATAAAATATGATGGTGAAATTAATCATAGGAATCATATCCATATATGCACTACAACATGGAAGGATATTTCACAACAAGAATGGGTAGATGGATTCATTCATACATTGGGATAGAACTGGTAGCTAGAAACAAAGCTTCGACATGGTACAGTAAACTTGGTAGACATGGTTGATGTTTTCATATTAACATTTAGCTTTGAGGATGATTTCTCATACATAGATTCGGCCCTTTAGACAATTAAGAAGAACAATTTTGAGAATGTAACCCCACTAACATGGCAACAACCTAATTGGGCTGTGTAGATAGAAAATGCATTAGAATTCTATAAGCTTACTGTAGAGGAAGAAGAAGATCCTCGCAACATCGGCATAGTAGAATCAGAAGGATACTGTGAATTAAATGGACCTAATTTAGAGATAGCAAATATAATAAATCCACTAAATACTGAGAAGGTGAACATAGGATCAGAGAAGTAACCTAATTTTACAACAATAGGAGACTATTAGGATGAAGAGACAGTCAGTAAATTTACATAGCTACTTCATGAATATGAAGAACTATTTCCCACCAAGTTTTAGAGATGAAAGGTATAATAGGAGATCTTGGAGTTATGAATATTCCCCTTAAGCCTAATTCGAAGCTAGTTAAGCAAAGACCTTATAGGCCGAATCGGAAGTATAAGGAAAAAGTTATAGAAAAACTAGAGAAGATGATAACAACATGAATTATTGAACTAGTAGAGGAATCAGAATGGGTGAGTCCTATGGTGGTGCAAGAAAATAAGACTCAAGGAGAGATTAGGATCTGTGTTGATATGAGGAAGTTAAATGATGCATGTTTACATGATCCCTTCCCTACCCCTTTCACATATGAGGTGCTAGAAAATGTAGGAGGTCAATAAACTTACTCATTTACAAATGGATTTTCAGGTTATCATCAGATTAGGATTGCACCTGAAGATGGACATAAGACCACATTTGCTAAAAAATGGGGCTCATGTCAATACACTGTAATTCCTTTTGGATTAAAAATGCCCCTGGTATCTTTTCTAGAGTGGTGGTTGCATATTTTAAGGAATATATCCACAATTCTTTGGAGGTATATTTTAATGGTTGGATAGTATTTGGGTTTCTAAGAAAACATATTAGAAGTTTAATACTTATGCTAGACAGATGTAGAAAATATCAGATCTGTTTGACCTTAAAGAAGTGCATATTTTATGTATCCTTTGGCAATATTATTGGGACATATTGTTTGCAAACAAGGACTAATGGTGGGCCTTGCTAAGATTGTTATTATTGTGAATTTTCCTCCACCTAAGACAACAAGGCAACTTCACACTACATTGGTACATACTGGGTATTATAAGAAATTCATCAAGGGATATGCACAAATTACTGTGCCTATGGAGAAATTGTTAAAGAAGGATGTAACTTTTCAACAGAATGAAGAATGTCAGAAGAGGCTAGACATACTAAAAGAAGAAATGGTAGATGTGCCTATATTATTGTTCCCTAATTGGAATAAGGAATTCCATGTCCATGTGGATGCCGCTTGTATAGATTTCAGAGTAGTATTGGCACAACCTAGTGCAGGAGAAATTTATCACCCTATACCTTTTGCAAATAGAAAGTTATCTAAAGTAGAGAAAAAATACACCACTATAGAAAGTGAAGGAATGCGCATGGTGTATGCTTTGTAGAAGTTTAGACATTATTTTCTGGGATCACACTTAAAAATGTTTACAGATCATTCTGCACTGAAGTATTTGGTTAATAAGCTTGTCTTAAGAAGAAAAATTTTCACGTGGTTAAAATTATTTGAAGAATGTGACTTTGAAATCATTCTTAAACAAGGAAGATTGAATGCATGACCTAATCATCTATCAATATTTTAAATAGGGGAAGAACCAACCAGCATTTATGATAATCTCTCTGATGCGCAATTATTTGCAATCAGAGTTGCAAAAGACCACTTTGTAGATTTCATTGATTTTTTTACCACAGGGATGACTCCTTCACAATATAATATGCAACAAAAGAAACAATTAGTGGTTAAGTTCACTTTTCATTCATACCAGGATAGTTATATAAGATGGGACCATATGAAATATTACATAGATATGTTCTTAAACATGAAAGATAGATGATTCTAGTAGAAGCTCATGGTGGTGCAGCTAGTGGACACTATGGGATGGACCTCTAAATTAGACATAAATTAAGGCCCATATGACCATCATTTGCAACAATAAAGCTATATTATTTCATTCGATAATGTATTCTTAACTTTAATATGTTCATTAGGAAGGTTCGTCAATAATTTCATATTTGTGCCTAATATTATTTATTTTTGTGGAATATTCTGAGAATATTAGGAAGATTATGAAGATTTGGAGGAAGAGATAATTTAGGGACTTTCTCCCTACTACAGGAGGATCAATATTAAATAATAAATCAACAATATGTTATGGATTTATGGCACAAATTGTGGAGCTTGAATGATTGATAAAATTTAGGAATGTGTTCCCTACCATTTAATGCAGATTGCTAATATTGGGAACCAGATCCACTAATCAAAGGATTTTGGTGGGGAAAGCTTCCTCCTTTAATGGGGAATTATTTCTAATCATTTTTTATAAGTACCAAGTCGAATTTTTCTCTAGGGATTGATTTTTATTAGTCTTCTTGTGGAGGTAAGTCATATTTTTGCAGCTCCACTTCCATTTTCTGGAGGGATGTAATTATATGGATGGAAATAATGAATATTGGTGACGTGTTAAGCTTATAAATATTGGTATTGTTCATAGGAATCGGAGTTTCCTTGGTCTTGGCCATCCCACGAGCCTCAGATCCCTTTTGTATCATTTATTTTCTTCATTTTACTTCTTATTCACATGCATCTCTTATTATTATTTTTTTCCATTTCTGCATTTAGTATCAGGGAAAATTTTAAGAACCCGCCCTAAATTTACATGTATAATAAATGGGAAAATCTCCATGGTATATAGGAAAAATGGAAGGCGATTTTATCAATAATATGATATGTATATATAATTTTTTGGCGAATCTCTCACCAGGCATGGCGAATATTTTACTCAATTATAAAATCTTGTGTTTATTGAATACACAAATGAAACCATTGAATTTCTTTAAAATATCTTTTGAAATCAAAATTACCGAAATTACATATCGATAACCTAGTGGGTGTAGGATAAAATTTACCCGTGCCATTCACAGAAAGCATGAGAAAAAACCTAATACTATATATAAAACCAAGAAAAATTCAAATTCATCACTTTTAGGGACCTCGTAACCACCCTGCCAATACACATGTATGTTCCTGTTTGCAATTAGAAAAATTACCCAAATTACAATCTGTTTACTCCAGCATATGTTGGAAAGTTATAGAAGGATGCCTGGTGCAATCAATCCATTCCTTTTAGCCCTGGATTTGTTTCAGTGTAAAATAGAAGTATACAAATATACTTGTCCAATGTCTATGGTTTAACCATTCACCTTAAGATGTTTTTACAATATAATTTCCTAAGTCTATTTAATATCTTCATTATCATAAAAACCAACCTATATCCATCTTAACTCCACATCTACCACTCTTAGGGGGCTGAAATCTATTTATCCCTTTGAGCACTTGGTAGATCCAGAATTAAGATGGATCTAAGATGATAGAATTTCCCCTTTAAATAGTCTATGCTCACATGAATACCATGGTATTACCATGGGCCAATACCATGGGTTATCATAAACCTGGAGCTTAAAAATTACTATTAGTAATTTATAAAAATTAATAAAATTAATAGTTGATTTTTATTTTAACCAAGCTAAAATGTTTAACATACATTAAATTACAACATCCATTTTTACTCTTGATCGGATCAAATATTTTTTCACTCTATGCTAGTTTGCATATCACGATATTTGATACCTCTCGAGGGTTAGTAGATCTAGAGTAAAGATGGATCTATGCTGGTTTAATTCCCCCATTCAAATAGGCTACATTCCAGGTGAATACCATGGGTCAATACCATGTGCCATTTTGGTGAATACCATGGGTCAATACCATGTGCCACTTTTATTTTTATTAATACTAATATTAGGGTTAATAATGTTTTTTTGCATGGTATTTGCATATCACGATATTTGATACCTCTCGGGGGTTAGTAGATCCAGAGTAAAGATGGATCTATGCTGGTTTAATTCCCCCATTTAAATAGGCTACATTCCAGGTGAATACCATGGGTCAATACCATGTGCCATTTTGGTGAATACCATGGGTCAATACCATGTGCCATTTTTATTTTTATTAATAATAATATTAGGGTTAATAATGTTTTTCTGCATGGTATTAATAACAATCTAGTCCATGGTATTTGTCCCATAGTATTTTTCCCATAGGTTTCACCTAAATATAACACATTTTTTGAGTGTTCGTAAATATAAGGTGACTTATGGAGTAAATATGAAAAAATGTTTTATTTGTTTACCATACCTCTCGTTTATTTATATTTTTATTAATTTACCATACCTCTTTTACAAATATGGTATTTGGCCCATAGGATTCACTTAAATAAAACCTCTTTCTTGAGCCTTCATAAATAGAACGAGGGTTATGGACTAAATATAAAAAGAGGTTTTATTTATTTACCATGCGTCTAGTTTATTTATATTTTTATTTATTTACCATACCTTTTGGTAAGTATAAAAAGACATTTTATTTATTTACCATACCTCCACTTTACTTATATTTTTATTTGTTTACACCCTTGCATGTATATAAGGTGACTTATGGAGTAAATATAAAAAATGTTTTATTTATTTACCATACCTCTCATTTATTTATATTTTTATTAATTTACCATACCTCTTTTATAAATATGGTATTTGGGCCTTTGGCCCATAGGATTCACTTAAATAAAACCTATTCTTGAAAATGGGCGAATGGAAGGTTGTAACTCCTAATTTCAAGGGCTAAATTTACCTTTTTTACCCTCTCCCTTAAAATAAGGTGGGATATTTGAGGTGATTTGTAAAAATGTACTATGATACAAAATATTCGCCCACTAAAAATTTAAAACCCCTTAATTTCGCCAAAGGGCGAACATTTGCCCCTAAAATTTTCTATGTTTAGTATTAATGATTTTCTTTCACGAGATTGGGTTAAATGGTTGATGTAAGTTATTTTTTAGGATGAAAAACATCCTTTAATAATTTTAATATATTTTTAAGGTCAAAGTAATCATTGACATAATTGGATTAGCTTTCTTATTACTAAATCTAGCTTTTTGGAAGTCCCTTGTGGCAAATAACAATAAATTTATGCTATTTTTTAGATCATTCTTACGAGATTAAATCGAGTTGATTACACTTGAATTATATCATAAAAACATTATATTTAATAAAAAAATTACCCCATTTGATTTGTAGATGATTAAGTAAGGCATTTGATAGGTTTACTAGCTCACTAGTTCTCGAATTTCTAGATTTTAGACTAGTAATTTTCTCCTATTTGTTAGCACTGGTTAAAAAATGTCTTTGTGAGTGATTCCACTTGGAAGGGAGACCTAAGACATCCTAGGTAATAATTTTTTTTTTCCATCCAATTTAGATTTGATTTGGTTGGTCATTCAGGGAATTATAGTTTCGTGTATTAAATCTGTTGCTTCTTGTAGTGCTTTTCTAGCATGTATATACTTGCCTAAATTTGCTCAAAAATATTGGTTTTGGTCCCTTAGGGTTGAATAATGACCCCTAGGCTCTAAATTATGGTTGAGGAAGAAAAAAAACCAATTATGACATGCCTTTTTACAATGTGGATTAGGCCTACTTATTTGAATTCATGCTCTTAGGATTTGAGTTACAATTTGTTGTTCTTGCTTAGGATTAATTTCTTTTCCAAAGTAAAATTTTCATTTATGAAATTAGTTTAGGATTTCATTTCCTTACATTCACTCTAGTACGTCATGACATCAAAGGAAGAACACATTTTATGTTGCTCATATAGTGTCTAACTTTGTACGACCCCCATTTTGATAATTAAGTTGGTAGCCTTGGGAGTTGCAATATTATTGTTGCAATACCAAGGCTCATAAATTTTTGGAGCTGTTGTTGGGGAGGTGTCAAAGTATTCATTTTTTTCTTCCCTATTTGACTCATTTTTTTTTACTCTTTTCAAAAACAAAAAAATATTTGCATTAGGCATATTTCATTTCAAAAACAAAAAAGTGAAATGCATTAGTGTTTTCATTCAATCATAAAAACAAAAAAATTCTCTAACACTAACCCAACCCTCCATTTGATCACGTGGTGCACTAAGAGCCACATCACCATCCGCTTTTGCAGGTAAAAGAAGAAGACATGGAAACTAATGTAGAATAAATGGATGGAGATAATGACAATGAGGAAAATCCTCTCGGATTTCCCATTCAATATATTGATGGTAGTGTGCACACACTAGTAGAAAATGAGAAATTAGTGACTAGGTGACTAAAAACGTTAGTCACCACAGCTCTTCCAAGTGAAATACTACCAAAAATGAGGAATCTTAAGTGACCGAACTAAAAACGACTAACATAAATCACTAATTTAGTCGCCAGTTAAAATATGTGACTAGATAATAAGTAATACAACTAAAATGACTAACATGAATGACTAATTTAGTCTAAGAACAAAAATACAACTACCTAACAAGTACTACAATAATATGAATCATTTTTTATGTTAGTCATCTTAATTGTGTCAAGCAATCTAAACTTACAAGTGATAGGGGATTGAAAGGTTGTCCTTCCTTAAACACTTCTTCATCCTCACATGGTGTATATATGAGCCAAATTTTTATTAACTATCTCTAATAATTTGTAGTTTTAAAAATATATTTTTTAATAAAAAAATTATTTTATGTATTTTTTAAAAATCTATTCAATGAATGTGATTGGATCTAGTTCCGATTTGAAATTAATTTGAAGAGAAATTTTAATTTTTAAGACTATAATATCAAATAAAAACTACTTTAATTTGATATTAACTGACCTAGATCCATCTTCACCCTAGAAATATCAAGTGCCGAGAGGGATCCAATCTCTCGAGGTGCAAACTTTTTTTTCTAGTGCAAAAGCTTGAGGAAATGTTTTCGCTTAGAGAGATTGGATCCCTCTCAACACTTGATAGTTATAGGGTTAATATGGATCTAGGTTGGTTGTATAATACTATATAATATCTATGTTTGTATTTGTGTCTCTTTTTTATTCCCTCTCTCTATCTCACCCCCCAAATATACACACACACTCTCTCCCTCTCTTCCCCTTCTCTGTCTATCTTTATCTTCCCCTTCTTTCCCTCTCTATCTATAACCTTCTCTCTATTCCCTCTTGCTCTCCTCCCTCCCTCACTCTCTATCCATGAATCCCTTGTCACCTCCTCTCTCTCTCCACCTTTCTCCCTCTTATTTTTCTTGTTCCCTCCACCTCCTTCCCCTTCCAATTCCATCTCTCTATCCTCATCTCTATATTGCTTCCTCTCTATCTCTTATCTCCCACCTCCCTCTATCTCCCCCCCCCCAAGTCACTCTCCCTCTCTCTCTCTCTCTCTCTTTCGTCCAACTGTAATAATATCTCCCCCTCCCATCCTTCTCCATCTCTCTCCCTTCCATTTCTATCCCTATCTCTGTCCTCTCATGTTCTTTCTCTTCCCTCCTCTCCTCTCTCCCTCACTCTCTCTCCATCTCTCCCTTCTCACTCCTCTCTCTCTCCACTTCTATCTCTCGATGTCTTTGTTCTTTCCTCCATCTCTCTCCCACTTCAACTCCATCTCTCTCTCTCTCTCTCCCTCTCTCTCTCCCTTCCTCTCTCTCCCTCTCTCCCACCTCACTCTCTCTTCCCCCTGTCAATCTCTCTTTCTCTCTCTCTCTACCCTTCAATTTTTTCACTATTTCCCTCCCTCTCTCTGCCCCCTCTCCAACTCTCTCTTAAATTTGATCACATTCTATTGTGTTTAAGAAATTATCTAAATTAAAAAAACTTAATTGGTTGTAAGATATTAAACCTATATTTTGGATCAATCATGTCAAAGAAAATAAAATAATGAAAAAACTTTAAAAATTCATGCACTACATTTAATCCATTATAATTATTCATTTTGCTTGTTCTCATCCCTTGGATCCTTAGCTAAGATGGATCTATGTCGGTTCTATATGTGTGTATGTGTGTGTGTGTGCGCGTGCATATTAGCATAATTTTATTAAAACCTTAATTTAATTTTTGTGGGAATATTTTTAATAGTTGTGAGGATAGAGGGTTTAGATATATCTCAAAATGTAACATTTTACCCCCTTTTAGATTCAATTAAAAAAATGTTGTAAAATTAAATTAAAATAAAATATTTTTACTATGAAATAAATTATGGGTTTTTGGCATGTGGTATTGATAAGCCATGGTATTGGCCCATGGTATTTACAATTTAATATCCATGGTAAAGTGAGAGTGAATATCCATGGTTTGCAATCTTTTCATATTGTTATAAAATATTTTGATTGTGAAATAATTTATGGTTTTTGGGCATGTGGTATTGATAATCCATGGTATTGACCCATGGTATTGTAACAAAGATTAATTTTTACAAGTTAATAGTATCTACCAAAGTGTGGGGGAGAATATCCATGGTTAAGAGTCTTGTCATATTGCTATAAAACAATTTGGTTGTGAAATAAGTTATGGTTTTTGGACTTGTAGTATTGATAAACCATGATATTGGCCCATGGTATTGTAATAAAGCTTATTCACAAGTTAATAACAAAATCAAAATATAAAAAACTGAATTTTATTAGTTTTATTAATTTAACTTTTTATTATTAATTGAGGCCATACTTAAATGTTTACACTCATCCCAATATCATTTTTAACTTCTTCTTCTTCTTTTTAATTTAGCGTCTTAACCAAAAATAAAAAATTCTTATTAAAAATAAATCATTTAACCCAATTGAAATTTATATATTTGATTTTATATTATAAATATTTCTTGTATTTTTTCCATTATAAATATTTCTTTTCTTTTTCATTTCCAATTTAGCTCTGGGTTCAAATAAAATATTCACAGATTACAACATCACATTGTAGCACTGTATTTTTCTCTGCCTTGTTGATATCAACGTGGAAATGCCAAAAGAATGAAGACCATCAATTTGATCTATGGATTTCATGTTATTCAAACCCAGATGGATTTTGCATGGGAAACACCTTAGGAGAGCATCAACGATGAGATGGAGGAAGGGCAAGGTCATTGGGTGTGGAGATTTTGGCCATTTGTACATGGGTATGAATTTAGACTCTAGAGAGTTATTCCTTTTTCCTAAAGATTATTTTTGTTCTTATGGGTAAAACATTTCGAGGGTTTATATGATCAAAGGATACATTTCATATAGAGTTAAGGGTTTAATGATTATGATAATGAAGATCTTGATTGTGGCCAACAATTCATCAAAAGAAAATGCATGAGTAAGTATTTTACATGCCCTTATTGTAGAAAGAGTCTAATGATTATGATAATGCACATCTTGATCATAGCCAATAATTCATCAAAAGGCAATGGAAAAGTAAGAATTTTCCATGTCCTTATTGTATAGATCAGTTCACTCCTCCCTAGCTTTTCTAGGGTAAGAATGCATGTAATTTTATTTTCTCTTTTCACCTTTTTTTAGTGGTTGATTGTTTGTGTAATGGACTCTACCATGCCAAAATTCAAAGGGCTCGAGTGATGCAAGCAAATTTTCTAGTAGGATGCAAATACTAGACCTTCCTCAAACTTTCTTACATGAAATTAAAATTTCTCGTAATCATGAACATAAAATATTTTCTGTTTCATCCTTAGATTCTGGTCTCAATGCCTACAGTTTTAAACCATGTTACTATATTTTAAGTAGAATATACCCAGATCCATTAAACCTCAAAACTCTCCAAAGCTTAGGTTAATTTCAACTAAAATGAAGGAACCTAAATGGCTTTTGCAATTTAGACTCAATCCTTACAAACAACGATTAAAAATGGAAGAACCCAAATGGTCTGATAAATTTTACCCACCCATCAATTTACAAGACCTTTGATATTATTCTTGATCCAGGTTCGGGTGTGACAAAGGACCCTTCCAACACCATTTACTTTCGTGATGTGTTAGATTGCATTTTTAAAAGAACATAAATGAATACATATGCATGTTGTAAATAAGAGGGACATGACAATCATTAATACATGAAAACATAAGCCAGTGATAGCGGAGTTCATCCAGGAGGGACTACGTCTCCGGGCCTCGGTGTCAAGATGGTGTAGGTCGCTGCATTAAATACTGTCAATAGTGATGATGTACATAAGAGATGATGTCACTATAATACAAGGAAAATTCCCTCACCCAAGAGTGGCTCCAAGAGATGTTCTTCTACAGGAACTCTCAGTCAAAAAGGACTCCTATCAGTATGACACAAACTCATGGATGATGATGATAAGCATCTTGCCGACATGGCATAAAAGGGATCTGAATGCAAACATACATGATGACAACATGAGTATCCCATCAACATGATGACAAAGGGATATCAAATAAAACATGACGAATCATGACAACAAGTACATCAGATAAATGATTTTGCGTCACATCAAGCAGGAATCATGAAAACAAGTAAGAAACAAGATCCCACATCAAACATCAAACAGGGATCTATGCAACACAATGCATGGGAAAAGAAGTACATGAACACATTGCATATACCTCACATCCAGGGGCCATCTGAAGAAGAGGATGTCAATTGCTGAAGCTATTCATGCCATCGATCTTACAGTGTCAAATCGCATGGAAATGACTGCTCACACATTGAACGCTAACACCCGCACTCCACTTAGAAATGTGGACAAAAAATGAAATGAGAAAAGGAAAATCTGAACACACCATCAGATTTGTGGTGTCAAATAGTGCAAAATCGACTGTCAAATTTATGAATTATGAGAAAGTGAAAATTTGGGGCTTAAGGAATCTTTTAGATTCCCCCTAAATTCTGCAAAGATTCCCTCCTTTGGGTCGTCTGCAAATCTGCTGCTTAGATCAAGAAACTGACTGCACCATCAAGTTCATGTCACCGAGAGGTGTATGATTGACATAAAGTTTGTCCAATTTGGACACTGCAAAAATTTCACCCTCCTAGAAATTTAGCTCTGTCATGGTTCCACCTGCACTAAAAGTTAATTAAAAATTCACCTTGATTTCTGTGCCTACTCCTGGTTCCTCCATGCCTCGAACTACATGCATGCTCCTCTTCTTGGGCACACTAATGAACTGGGTTTAAATATCAAAGGTAAGCAGAGTTTACAAAAACTCTGTTAGGTGGGTTGGTTGAAGATCCATTTATTCTAGAGGAGGTCGGGCAGTCAAACCCTCCCTCCTCCTTTTTTTACATTACAAAATTTTAAATTAAAAAAAGGTCACATTGGGCACACCTTGGGCAGCCCACCCACCTTACTTGCCGCTGGCTCCAACAGGTCCATACCCATTCACGTGGTGTTGTTTGTTTTAATGGGGGTTGGGTCCATGCCCTAAGGGCCGGCCCACCACCCTAATATTACATAATGTTGATAACGTTTGGGGTGGCGAGGTTGGTGGCCCACCACCCTTTATTTTAATAATTTTAAATATTATTATTAAAAAAATATGGTTGTTTTCAAAAATCAAGAATTTAGGCTGAAGGAGACATTTTAACAAGGCAACAATTTTGCCTGGAATCTGGCCGGAGTTGGCTTGATTCCGTCTGCTAGAAAAAATCAAAATTGTGTCTCCATTAACCTGCCCAGTTAGCAAAAGTCAACCAAAACTTTGACTACCTCTATCTTCCTCACTCGGACTCAGATTGACAAACCATTTACATCACCACAATCATGATGATGACATATTTAATATGAACTTGGTTCAAGAATAATCCAAACACTTTTATTCTTGAGCTTTCATAAGCCCTCTTTGTCCTATGTGTGTCTCTGGAGCCACCTGGATCAATCCTCCCCAGTGAGGAGCTCTTGGTCCTCCAAAAGCATGAAAAATAATTTGCAACTTCCCTGTACCTTTTCCGCATCACAAATGTTTTGGAAGGTCTCACTTCCATCTCCTTCACCCTTGTTCTTCGGAGCCTTAAGCGATGAGCCGACACCTACAATATCTACAATGTGTAGTACATTGTTTGCAAATTACATTCTTGACTTTCATGACCAAATAATGACCCAAGCATCCCACACTTGCCATGAGTTTAAAACACATACTCGGTGGTCAAGTTTACATCAATATGGATGCAATACCATAGCTACAAAAACAAGGCCAACATATCATTGTTGCTTCAACAAGTGATGGAAAACACATCATCACTGCAACACATGATTTACAAAGATAAGGCCAAACACTATTGCTTCTTTGACAAGTGATGGAAACACGACATCACTTTCATAGTTTATCATGCAACTCAAAAGAAGACTAAACATAATTGTTGCTAAACAAGGGATGGAAAACACATCATCACTTTTACATCTTAAAATGCAACACATGATTTACAAAATCACGACCATGAAATGCTAACATATCTAGAAACAATTTTTCACTTATAAATGTGAATGGGTCGCCTCCCTTTAGTGGTGTTTCTTGTCGAGCAACTGTTTCATCTCATTCATGTATCAACACTTTGTCTTTAAGGTGTTGCTTTGGATGGAGCCTCCAACAAGTGGCTCTTTGATGACCATTTCTGTCACAATGAATGCAATACATCTTCTTCCTCCAGATTTTCTTAACATGTTTCTTTACATGCTATTGAGAGGGTCTTTCATGCCTCATCCTTTTGTCTGCTACCATTCTTTTCCAACACTTAGAAAATGTATGGTTATGTAATCCACAAAAAGTACATGTTTTTTGATGCCAGGTTTTACTTTCATCACTAACAACATGATTATAATTGAAATGAACATTCGAATGTTGAGAGTGATTATACCTTTCCTTGCCATCTCTTGTGTAAGTATGGAGATGAGAGTTTGCCTAAGCTCTTTCCCTATGATGGCCGCTACCATGGGATGATGGGGATGTGTAACCATAATTCTCTTTCCTCGATGATTTCAACAATGTCTTGGAAGAATATGACACCTTCATGCATTCTCCTTCAGTGTATCTCAAACCTACAAGTTGATGTCTCTACACAACCTCCAATGATTGAGTTATGCCTTGGTTATTAACACCGATTTCTTTTTCCTCCTCGTGCCTCGTCCAGGTAAGGAGCCTCATGTTTGTCCCTATAATTGGGATCTCCACATCTCCAACAGAAGTCATACTATGTAAAGATGAAACCAAAAGGAAATCAACATATTTTACATCCTCTGTCGATTTGGAAAGAATTGATGAGGGCTTCTCATCATCTATTGTTGGTGATTTGCTTGCTATCTCGATGCATTCCCCAACTTCTTTTCTCACATACCGAAAGTCCTACCTAACGGGGTAATTCTTCCACTTTGATGGGGTTGACAATGCCTTGGCCATTAATGCCCAAGCCTTTCCCTTCATACCCCATTTTCTTCAATAGTTTGGAGTGAATTCCTGTGGTATGATTTTTAAAAACAACAAAATCATCATCTGGACACATACATGAATTCAGAGAATTACATTTTACCTCACATGGGTCATGCTACAACTTTTCCAATGCCTCATCCTTAGCTTCTAGTGTCGTAGCAAACTAAGTTTCTCCTCTTTCTCTTCATGCAGAAGCATCTTCAATTCAGTGTTCTCTATTTTAAGATTCTGCTTGGTGTGCTTCAGTTCTTCCAGGGCCTCTTCCGTGGCTTGCAACTGAAGTTGAAATCGCTTCTTTTCCTCTGTACCTTTCTGTAGAGTTTCATACATTATTTCCATGCTTTTGGAAATTTTGATCATGGTTTCATACATCCATTTTCAATCCTCTGTCACTGCACGTTCCACTGTTCATGCTTACAATTCACATCCGTGCAAACACTGCTTTGATACCACTTGATCCATGTCCGAGTGTGACAAAGGACCCTTCCAAGACCTTTTACTTTCATGATGTGTTAGATTGCATTTTTAAAAGAACATAAATGAATACATGTGCATGTTGTAAATAAGAGTGACATGGCACTCCTCAACACATGAAAACATAAGCCGTTAATAATGGAGTTCGTCCAGGAGGGACTACATCTCCGGGCCTCGATGTCAAGATGGTCTAGGCCACTACATTAAGTGCTATCAATAGTGATGGTATACAGAAGAGATGATGTCACTATCATACAAGGAAAATGACCTCACACAGGAGTGGCTCCAAGAGATGTTCCACTACAGGAACTCTCAGTCAAAAAGGACTCCTATCAACATGACACAAACTCATGCATGATGATGATAAGCATCCCGCCGACATGGCATAAAAGGGATCTCAATGCAAACATACATGGTGAAAACATAAGTATCCCATCAACATGACGACAAAGGGATCTCAAATAAAACATGATGAATCATGCCAACAAGTACATCACACAGATGATTCCACATCACATGAAGCAGGAATCATGAAAACAAGTAAGAAACAAGATCCCACGTCAAACATCAAACGGGGATCTGCGCAGCACAATGCATGACAAAAGAACTACATGAACACACTGCATATACCTCACATCCAAGGGCCATATGAAGAAGAGGATGTCAAATGGCTGAAGTTGTTTACGCCATCAATCTCATAGCGTCGAATCGCATGGAAATGATTGCTCCAGCATCGAATGCTGACACCTACACTCCACTTAGAAAAGTGGCCAAAAAATGAAATGAGCAAATGGAAAATCTGAACACACCATCAGATTTGTGGTGTCGAATAATGCAAAATTGACTGTCAAAATTTTGAATTCTGAGAAAGTGAAAATCTGGGGCTTAAGAAATCTTTTAGATTCCCCTAGATTCCTCAAAGATTCCCTCCTTCGAATCCTCTGCAAATCTTCTGCTCATATCAAGAAACTGACTATGCCATTGAGTTCGTGTCGCCGAGAGGTGTATAACCAACATAAAGTTTGTCGAATTTGTACGCTGCAAAAATTTCACCCTCCTAGAAATTTCGCTCAATCATGGTTCTATCTGCATTAAAAATTAATTAAAAAATTCACCTTGATTTCTGTGCCTACTCTTGGTTCCTCCATGCCTCGAATTACGTGTGTGCTCCTCTTCTTAGGTGCACTGATGAACTAGGTTTAAATATGCAAAGGTAGGCAGAGTTTACAAAAACTCCGTTAGATGGGTTGGTTGAAGATCCATTTATTATGGAGGAGGTCAGGCGGTCAAACCCTGCCTCCTCCTTTCTTACATAACAAACTTTAAAATTAAAAAGAAATGTCAGGCTGGACTTGCCTTGGGCGGCCCGCCCACCTTACCTACCGCCGGCTCCAACGGGTCCATACCCCTTCATGTGGCGTTGTTTGTTTTAATGGGTTTGGGTCTGTGCTCCAAGGGCCAGCCCACCACTCCCTAATATTACATCATGTTGACAAGTTTTGGGGTGGTAGGGTTGGTGGCCCGCCACCCTTATTTAAAATAGTTTTTTAATTATTATTAAAACAATATGGTTGTTTTCAAAAATCTAGATTTTAGGCCGAAGGAGACATTTTAACAAGGCGACAATTTTGCCTGGAATCTGGCTATCGTTGGCCAGATTCTGTCCACCGGAAAAAGTCAAAATTGTGTCTCCATTAACCTGCCGAGTCAGCAAAAGTCAACCAAAACTTTGAATTCCTCTATCTCCCTCATCTGGACTCAGATTGACAAACCGTTCACATCACTACGATCACAACAACGAGATCTTTAACATGAACCTAGTTTGAGCATAATCCAAACAATTCGATTTTTGAGCTTTCATAAGCCCTGTTTGTCCTGTGTGTGTCTCTGGAGCCACCTGGATCAATTCTGAACCTAAACAGAAAGAGTAGAAGAAGAAGAGGATCCTGGATTAGGTGGACCCTAACCTACTTGACACTTTTCAAAAGATGGGCATGCCCTTGACTAGAGGAAGAGATTGACCAACGTTGTTGTAGATGTTGTTTTTGATGGTGTTTTCATTGCTACCATGCATAGGTAGACTCTATAGGTAGTTGAGGTTATCTTTTGTTCATTATAAGAGGTCATTTAGGAGTATCTTGATCTAGTTAAGAAATATCTTGGCAGGGTTGTTCCTCCTGCTGATAACTATTATGCTGCATTGTAAATTCTTTTTAGTGATAGCTCCTTCTATTAAATCCCCAAGAAAAAATTTTCACCCATGGAAATTTCCACTTATTTCAGGATGAATGAGATGGAGACCAGGCAGTTTGAGAGGACTCTTATTGCTATAGGTTAGAGGAGTTATGTGAGGTGAGAGAAGTTTTGTGACATATATTGAAGGATGCACTGCACCATTTTATGACACCAATCATCTCCATGCCACAATAGTGGGTCTCTATTGCACTGAGGGAGCAATGATAAAGTATTCCATTGTAAAGAATTGGCATGTTCAGGATGAGGAATGTGGACGTGGGATTTATAGTTTTATTATGAAAAGAGGTTTGTTCAATGGATACAAATCAAGGATTTCATGGACGTGAGTAGAGACTGGTTCGACAATCACCTAGAAATACTCAAGCATTATTTTGAAAGGCGATGATGGAATTGGAGAATTCTATTATATTTCCTCGAAAAATAACTATCAATTGGGGGGGATGAAGATGATCCATATAGATAAGAATTGCAAGAGCAGGATTGTTTCTAAAATTATATCTATAGGAAAGTCAAGGAACTACTACAAAGGATTAGTGCAAGAGCAACCGAATTCTCATAATGCAAAGAATTTTTCACAGTTTGATTTGATGCTCATCGGTTACTAGGAAGCTTCAAATACTTATTGTTACATTCAAGGACAGTTTGAGTTTCATTCTAAAGACTCCAATTTCATTTATTGATAGTCCTTCATGTGTCCTTGTCTCTCTTAATTTCATTGTGGTAGGATTGGAATGGGTTAAAAAATCAAGCATATCATTGAGTAAAATAGACACCCACATGTCATTACATGTCATTGAGCATACTATCTATTTTTTATACAATTAGAAGTGAGCAATATGATTTGTGCACAACTAAAAATCAGAGCAGGCATGATGAATCCAGTCTTAGCATGGAAATCGAAATCAAGAACCATAAAATATCAATAAATTTGTGACACAGAGTAAAAAAAACAATAAAAGATCCTATGCCAACATTATCTATTTAGTGCAAGAGACTACTAATATTTCATAATTTTCAAAGATGGTGGATGTCATGAAGATGCCCTCAAGCAAAGTTACTGACTTGAAGATAAGATGGTGAGTGCAACTATTTACTTTAAATAGGCTAAATTTAGGTAATTAAAACAAGTTTGAAAATCACTAGAAACACCACCCCCACATCATTTTATTTCCAGTTGTACAAGATAATATTGAATAAAATTATGAGCACTTCCATTTAAATTGACTGTACATAAAATAACAAACAAGGTTGATATTTTTAAAAGATATATCCATAATTAAATATAAGATATGACAAGGATGGATCATAATTTTAAAGGCTATATCCATCACCAACTATAATATAAGAGTTAATGAGCTGAGAAAAAAATTGTATTGATATAACATGTAAACATCATATAACTTATAACTCATGCATATTGTATCATATTGTGCACATGTTAATTGTATAACTTCAATATAGATAATTTTTTACATTTAAATTGTCAAATATGTAGAAGTTACATTACAGTAGCTTAAATAGGGACAAAAATAAAATATCAGAAACATGGCAGGCGAATGAGTAAGCATTTTCAAACTGGTTGGTGAAGAACCAATTCAATGTTATTTTTAGTGGAGTATTAAGTTATTACACAGATAAAAAATGTTAGTCTCTTAAATAACTGAAAAGGAATATTTAGAATGTTATATACAAGTTACATTTCACGTAGCTATATCTACCCTGACATAATTATAATATTCCAACTCCATTATTTTATATAGAATTTAAATTTCATGTAGCTATACAAGCTACATTTACGTGTTTTAGATAGTGTTGATGCCTCAAAAACTGCTGCATCAACATCGGAGAAAACCACCCGGTTTGGACCTTAAAGCAACTCCTTTTTCGTTTGGTGTGGTGGCTCCGACTGGTTTAACTAGGTCCAGTTACCTTCTCCCTATCGATATTGGTTTATTATATATCTTTAACTACTAATAGACAGGGATATCAGATCAATTCTTCTTGCTGATCAGGAAAGAGAATGACCGTTAAGCTGATTTGGGTTCATCCAAGCCACAACTAAAATTTTGCTTCTTTGAGAAGAGGACTTAAAAGAATGTAGAAATTACCCTAAATGCAAGCTTATTCTAAGATGCAAACAAAAGAAACTAATCTTAATCCTATCTTAATTAGGCAGATATAGATCTAACCCAACCAAGAGCAAGATATTTAAAGTATTGGGATTTTAAATATGTCTTGTTTATAATGAATATCAAGTTAATGAAGTAGTTCAATTAACTGATATTATGGATATCAAAACACATCCTATTGAGACCTCTTAACTGAAATAATAAACCAACAACATTTAGGAAGTAGTTCACAAAAATGATATTAATTATCAAATCAGTAAATCCAATAATTAAACAATAATATGTGGAAATAGTTCACAACACATTACCATTCAATAAATCAGTTTTATAAGACAGATTTCTGAGTAAATAGTTACTCAGAAATCAGATTTTAATTCATAAGAACAGAGATACCTAATAACAACATTGAGACAAATTACCCATATCGACAAAAGTGCACAAACATGAATAAAATGACACATTTCTGTTATCATAAAAATGAAACTGATATTTGAAACAATAGTATTAAAAATACCAATTTATTGCATCCATTTCTCTGTCCCTGGTCTCCAACAGCTCTTTACATTGCTTGAACTTCTGCCTTCCAAACTAAAGCCACAATAGTGCAAACTTTGCCCATCATGCATAATTCAAGATATAAAGGAAAAATCCTCAATAATCCCCAGATCTGAGATTTTCTCTCCTCTCTCCTACAACTCTAAATTCCTATTACAAAAGTGCTTTTAGAAGTCCAAAATTGCAGAGGAGAGCAGCCCTTATTACATTCTACAATATGCTATTTATAATATTTGCAAAGGAATCCTTGAGAGGAAATTTTGTTGAAGGTAAATCTATCAAATCCAATTTTATTTACTCAAAAATTCTAATCTCCAATTGCTGGAGCATTATTATTGACTGAGATCCTTTTTTCCATATTTCTTCCACTCTTTTCCTGCAAAAAAGAAATCAAAATAAATTAAAATGCAACAATAAAATTAAAATGTCATTGTTAGCATTTAAAACAAATCCAATCAAATACAATTAAATAAATAATTGAAAATAAAATTTAAGATTTCTATTGATGCTTGGGATGGTTTAATTGGCCAAGGATATCATTGACGAGCGAATCTGCAATTAGAAGAGGCTTGGGCAAATGAAAATGAAGAAAATAAAACTCAGAAAATTGATTTTGTTTTAGAAATTCGGAGCTTGATCTTCTGCCTGATTTTCGACCCAATAAATGACTAAATCTATTAGTGAAACCTCCTTAGAAATATTCTCCTTGATTTTATCTTTCCAATGAGCTATCCTGGGCCTCATTTGGCCAAGTAAAACTCATTCTATGGGCTTCCAAAGTAGATGAGTTAATTCTGGCACAATTCTGGAATTTCTGTTGCTAGGCTAAAAAATCAGTGTTTTAATTAAAAATTAATCCTAAATTAGAATTCTAATTATCTAATAATTAATTCTAATTTAATTGTTAATTATGAACTAAACTAATTAATATTATTAATTAATCTTAATCTAACTAATTAATATAATTAACTATTTATAAACTAATTAATATTAATCTAAATAATATTTAAATTTTAATTTATTTAAATTCATTATATTATATATTAATTAATTAATTTAAAATTAAATATTATAACTTATTTTAATATTTAAACTAAAACTAACTTACCACTCCACTCATTCATAACTAACCTACCAGTTCAACGAATGCATAAGTTTTGAATGAAACTTTGAAACAAAACTTATAACACTTTGTTTAACGGCTCATGACTTATGCTTATCGGCGATCGGGGTATGGAGGTATCGGCGATCGGGGGAATTGAAGTGTCGGGGGAATTGAAAATTCCCGATGCGATCTTCCAATTGCGAAATAAGTTTTTTATATATATTTTTATATATTAAATTTTAATTTAATAAAATTAATTATATTTTAAATAATAATTAATTTAATTAATTTAAGGTTTAATATTAAAAATCAATTTTTATTTTCGTTTTATTTTTCTGAGGTTTATTTTATAAACTATAGCCACTTTAATAAATGAAAAAAAAAAAATTACAGCCACTTCGAAATTTTGGGTTTTCGAGATTAGTAATAAATTTGGAAATTGAAGTAAATTTCTAAAATCTCACTGCTTAATGATTTGGCTGTATAAGTAAAAATGAAAAATGTTAGTAAAAACTCACTAGGGGTTAATATTTAAAATAAATGCATTATTGAACTAATTTATTTACAAAATGCAATATTGTACATTTTATACATTTTTAACCCAGGCTAGATAAATGATGAGACTTCAAAAGAGTACCATTTTCAAACTAGTTGACCAAATGAGGTGAAACAAGAATCAATGGGCAGCTTATAAAAAATATTTTTTAACAAAGCAATCAAAACAAGAATCCAAAGAAAATTAAAAATTAACAAATGCGTAAGATAATTAATTAAATAAAAATTCTAAAAGTTGTTTAGCCAAAATTTTTATAGAAGGGGTCCCCATTATTTGAGTTTAACACATCAATAATGGGGGGTTGTGTTTTTACCACAACACATAGCTATATCTACCCTAACATAACTATAATATTCCACCTCCAATTTTTTCACACTTTTCAACATTTTAAAGATTTGTCTATTTTAGTGTGCTTATGCAATTAAATAGCTGGTATTATTTAAGACATCTCCTATTTGCAACATTTTTAATTCTTAAGTGGGATCTTGGATAGGTTTTTGTTACTACCATATATCATGTTTTAAGTACATGGTGTTTTATAATTCATCCAAGAGACTTTAGGAGCAACCTTGAATTGCATGCTTATATCCATTATACATCTAATATTTGCAACATTTTCCACGTGAAGAACCGAATAGACCATGTTTTTTTTCTTTCTAAGTAAGGTTAATCTATTGATATAATACAAAAAGTAGTTACAGAGTTTCCTGGTCGTAAAGGGACCCGGCCTTAATCAGCACGCAGCCATGAACATTGTCTGAGACTGCCCCAACAAAGGGGAAACCAGTCTGAATGAGAAAAAAAGTCCAAAAGACAACCAGATTTAACCCACAGTTTTCCTGAAGAGACCACTCTATCAAAAACAACATTAGAAAACCACCCAGAAAACAACAGTTTGTCCGGACTGGACCACCATCCCTCAGAAAACCCTGAGGACACAAAAGACAAGACAGAACTAGACCAAGAACTAGAAAAAATGCCACCTGGCAGACGTAACACTCGCCACAAATTCATCCGTGGCAGGTTCCTCCACAATTGGACAAGCCCAGTCTTCTGGGTTGTCCGCCTCGCCACGTCCCGCATCCTGATGTCCTCCCTCCTTGCTGTCGGCTTCAACCTGCGGGCCCGACGTGTCCTCCATGTGGCTTTCCACAGCTTGCGTGTCGCTTTGAATGCCCAAATCATCATGCGAGCTGCCAGCAATGGCTTTCCCATGTCATCTGTTTTGACCTCCATTACCTTCCTGCTCGTCGTTGTTGCCTCTATTTTGACTTGGACCAGCTCTATGCGTCTCCTCCATGGAGATGGTCATGGGGATGTGCTGCTCAGTCTCTTCTGTAATGGAGATGGAGATGGTGGCAACAATTACCGGGCAATTCAGAGAGCTGCGGAACCGGAACTGCGTCATGTGAGGGACCTGGTGCAAAGGCAGCGGAAAGGGAGCAGTGCGAACAACCGCCTCTTCACGACTTGAGCAGTGGAGGCCAGCTCTGCCTCTGCCACTTCTGGTATTCGGATACTGGGGATTTTCAGCAGAGGAAGCAGGGGAAACCGAATTACGTCGATGCAAAGCCGAGGAGCGAGAGCTGCCTCCTCGCGTGCCACCGCGTCTGCTACACATGCGGTGGCGAACCATGGTGGAAACAGGAGCAGTGAAAGAGTCAGGGGAAGCAGAAGGAGAATTGACAGAGGAATTTTGTGCAGAGGTTACTGAATGCTGGAGGACAAGAGCCGAGTTGCAGAGGTTTGTATGGGAATGGTGGAAGCCATTACCTAGGTCAAGGCAACACACAATCCAGCATCAGCGCCCCATGCTGGTTCGCTCATTCAGCTCTTCCGCCTGCAGAGGGCAAGCATAGTGAAACAGGGGCAGAATGACTGGAATGTTTTCTGGTGCCATGGTTAAGCAAGGAATGGCCTTGCCTCGACTGTAGCAGGCATTAAATGCCGCCTGCGAGGTGCCCTGAGTATCATTAACTTTGATCTTGGGATGGTTGCAGAGGGCCATGTGGCCACCCCGTCCACCGTCACCCCGTCTCATCACCGTAAATGCCTTAATTAACACCCGCATCCGAGGGTTGAGCTTCCTTGTGCACCAGGTCAGTGCAAATTTGTAGTTGATTTTGGTCATCTATGATGTTGAGAAGGCCGTAGTGTAGGATCTGGTCCTGTTCTGCCCCAATGTTTGCTAGAAGATCAGCAACTTTGTTACTGTCCCTTTTGACATGAATAAAAGTTATTGCTCTCCTGTCTTTTATCCATTTCTCTATAGTTTCAAGCCTGGTCATTAATCTCCAGCTTTTGGCAACTCGTGAAGCTGTGCTTCCTTGTTGTATTTGAGTGGCCATATTAATGAGGATTTGAGTGTCCCCCTCTATAAGGATGGGATAAAAATTATGTTGGTCAGCTAGTTTCATACCTTGCCATAAGCTTTCTAGTTCTACAGAGTTACTCGTGTCCCATGTGCCAAAATAAAATAGTAGGGGTTGGCCTTCATGATTTCTAAATATGCCTCTGTATCCTGCTTTGCCCAGGTTTCCCTTGGAGGCACCATCGAAATTTAACTTAATCACTCTTGTTGGGGGGTGTGACCAATGTGAAAGCTGCCTGGTTGCAATGCTGGGTCTATTGGTATTCAAATGTGCTTGTGGGAGCTGTAAGTTCCAGTTAGCCCATATGCTTAATTCCTATGGCTGGGTTGGAAAGTCCTCAGTTGTCCATTGATGCAATGCAAGAGTTTCCTTGATGTTCTGACATAGGTTAGTCCATATGATTTCTAAGGAAGTTTTGTGATTTTTGAAAATTCGCTTATTTCTTTCCTTCCAGATTGTCCATAGAAGGAGACCTAGCAAGATAGTCCACAACTTGTTGAGAATTTTGTTGTTATAGGGCTATGGAGTCTAGTTGTGAGTGGTGCCTCTTATATCCTCAAGAAGTCTGCATGGTCTCTCGCATCTGAAAGTGAGATTTTCCTAGAGTTGGTTGGCCATGTGGCAGGAGTCCATGAGGTGTTGAGTGGTTTCTTCATTATTTTGATAGTTGGGACAGTAAGAAGGACCATGAAATCCTCTTTTGATTAAGTTGTCCCATGTGAGTATTCTTTGGTGATACAACAGCCAGATAAAAGTGGAGACTTTGGGCCAGATCCCTGTAGTCCATATACGATTCTAGGCAGGATCTATTGGTTCCTGAGTTTGGCACATTATCTGGTATGCTTCTTTGGTGGTGTATGTGCCTTTCAGTGTATATCCCCATCTTAGAACATCGCTTCCTGTATTGACTCTGATTCTTCTGCTGGTAAGCTCTTTGTGTAGCTCCATGTTATGAGCTTCCGTTTCTTGTTGTGCTATTTGCCTCACCGGTTTCCATTGTCTGAATCCTTGTATAGTGCTAGGAGTCCAGAAGTGTGCTACATTGTTTGCCTGGTTAATGTCATTACCATGATAATTTGTGTCTGGTAAGAATGTTACAATTTTGGGTCTCTCTTGCCAAGAATTTGTCCAGAAATGGGCCATCCTCTCATCCCTTATCTTCCAAAAGCTAAGTTGATAGATGACCTCTCTGTGTTGCTTAGCCATGTTCCAAATTAGGGATCCTGTAAGCATGGTGGTTATCCTAATTAGTTCTTGTTGTGGTCGATTATTTGCATACTTTGCAGTCCATAATTGCGCCCATAGCTTCTGTGGACAGGAAACCCATTGCCACCAAATCCGTGCTCCCATCAAAGTATTGTTGTGTTGAGGATCACGTAAGCCTGGGCCCCCCTATCTTTTAGGCCTACAGACTTTATCCCATTTGACTAAAGCCCATTTTCCATTTTTTCCTATGGATCCTGATAGGAAATTGCGTTGCAGATTCCGAATTCTTTTCAGTACCCATTTTGGTGTAGCAAGCACTGAGAATAGATAGAGGGGAATTGATTATAGAACTGCCTTTTTCAAGACTAATCTGCTTGCCATGTTGACAGTTCTATATGTCCAAGACAGGAGTCGACTTTCCATTTTCTCTATGAGTTGATGCGAGAAAGCATGCTTTAGGGCTGAATCTATGAGAGGGGTGCCTAAGTACTGAGACGGAAGCTTGGCTTGAGAGAATGCAATGATTCAAGCAATGATTCTTTGGGTGGGAATAGGGGTATGGAAGAAAAAAATCTGAGATTTGGAGGTGTTGATGGTGGTGCCAGAAGCTTTTGAGAATGTGTCTAAAAGTGCTTTAAAGGTTCTGGCCTCATGTACAAAAGGATGAACAAAGAGCATATTGTCATCAACAAATTGTTGATGGGTGATAGTAGGGGATCCATGGACAGAGAGTCCTCTAAGATCATGGGACTGAATGGCATGCTTTATGATACAGCCTAGACCTTCAGCCATAATTATGAAAAGAAAAGGGGACAGAGGGTCACCTTGACGTATTCCTCTAGAAGGGTGATACGGTTTAGAGGGGATCCCATTGACAAGAACAGAGTAAAGTGGGGAGGAGATTAGGGTCATCATCCATCTAACCCAGGTCAGGCTAAATCCAAAGGCTGTTAGCAGCTATTTTATGTAGGACCAACTGAGTTTATCAAAGGCTTTAGAAAGGTCGATTTTCAACAGCATACCTGCTTGTTTGTTCTTCTTGAGAGAATGAATGGTTTCATGAGTCAGAATAATGCCATCTAGAATTTGATGGCCTTCTACATAACCAGATTGCTCTGGTGAGATGAGAAGAGGGAGGAGCGGTTTGAGGTGATTGGCTATGACTTTCGAGATAATTTTGTAGATAACATTACAGAGGGCAATAGGCCTGAACTTCTCTGGAGTGCTTGGTTGCGCGACTTTGGGAATAAGAGCGATGAAAGTTGCATTGAGCAAAGGGAGTAACCAATGCATTGCTCTTGATTCTTCTACCACATTCCATACATCTGCTTTGATTAGATCCCAAAAGTGATGGTAAAAGTTGGACGTGAAGCCATCAGGTCCCGACGCTTTCCCAGCCTTTAGTTGATTTGAAGCCTCATCGACCTCCATGATAGTGACTGGTCTTAGCAATAATTGATTATGCTCCTCTGTGATGAGTTTAGGAATATGCTGAAGTATATCATTGATGGCACTCTGTCTGTCTGTGGGCTGCTCTTGATGAACAATTTTGAAGTGATTTATGAGCTCTTTCTCTATGTCTTCCTGTTTTTCCATTTTGTCTCCCTGTGAGTTTTGAATGTGTGAGATTGTATTGTTCATTCTTCTTTGTATAGTTGTACGATGAAAAAACTTGGTGTTTCGTTCCCCTTCTCTTAGCCATCTGATTCTTGACTTCTGTCTCCAGAGCAGTTCCTCTTGTTTGCCTCTTTCATCTAGTTGTGTTAGAAGTATTTGTTCCTGTTTGGCATATTCCTCTGTTCTGCCTTCTAGGATGATCTTCTGTTGTAGCTCTGTCATGCTCTGCTCAAGGGCTTTTTTCTCTTGAAAGATGTTGCCAAAGGTGGTATAGTTCCAGGTTTTGATTTGTTTTTTGATATGCTTCAGTCTTTGCTGGAATTGGTACATAAGTGAGCCTCCATTGGGGGTGAAACTTTCCCATGCTGATTTGACCACTGTATTGAACTCAGGGTGAGTAAGCCAGAAAGCCTCAAACTTGAATGGTCTTCTATTAGAGTTTCCGGGATTTTTCCATTGTAAAGAAATGGGCCAATGATCTGAGCTAGCTAAGGGTAAGATAGAGGCACTTATATCACCACCAAGATGAACAAAATTGTCTGAAATTAGAAATCTGTCCAACCTGGATGCTATTTGCTGAGTGCCGGCTCTTTTGTTGTTCCAAGTAAAGATGTCGTTATCAAAAGGTAAGTCTATTAGACTATTGTGTTGAATGTAATCTTTGAAGTCATTGCTTTCTTTGTCCAACTTTCATCTGCCTCCCAATTTTTCCTCCAGCCGTGTGATCATATTGAAGTCTCCTCCCATTATCCAAAGTGGATAAGCTCTTGGAGCGTTAAGAATCTCCAATGTTTCTAATTGCCTTATTTTTTGCATACTTTCCTGAGGGAAGTAAACATTGGTTAATTTTCCGTGTATCTCGATGCCGATCAGGTGGAACATTGCTTGAATGAAATAGTGTGAAGCGTGGAAATTTGTTAAGGATATATGTTGAGTATTCCATGTTATGGCTAGTCCTCCCGAAGCACCGATTGCATTGACTGTTACTGTTTGACATCCTTCCCAAGCTTTGGATAATATGGATTCTAAGGTACTAGTGCTGCATTTTGTTTCTTGCATGAATACAATGTATGGTTGTTCTTGATAAATCATGTTCTTCAACATTTTGTACTTTCCGGGACCATTAAGTCCTCTTACATTCCATGAGATGAGCTTCATGGTTGACTAGTAGCTAAGGATTGGTAATATTTGGTCAACTTGGAACATCTTCCCCATTCCACTAGCATTTCCCCAATTAATATGGTACGTTATAGATCTATCTTTCTGCCTCTTTTCTTCCCATATTTAATGATATGTTTCCCATCCCATTTTCCCCCTTGCTATATGCCCAAAGTATTATGCTGATGCACTCTTGTGAGCACTACATCCAAATTTTCCAGTTGTCTTTCCGGTATTGTGTCGAACTCTTTCCTTTTGCATGCTTGCTCTAGACTGAAAATGTCTATTTCCCCGAGATCAAAGCTTTCTGGTTCTTCTTCCATTAAGCTTTGTTGACTGCCTCCTTCCTGGTAGATTGGTGGCTGAGAGGGTTCTGCCGAAGTATCATCGATGTCCATACTTTTATCAGACCATAGGGCTTTGTACTGAACAGGGTTGGTGTTGGGTTGTGAATCTGAGGCAGGATTTTTAGAGGAGATAACATTCGAAGGATGACTGGTGTTAGCGTGGATGAGAGTGGGGGACAGATGGGTGGATGGAACAGAGCTTGGCTTTGCTTGCGTAGGCGTGTCTGATTCGGGTTGTTCTAGATTTGTCAAAATATCAAAGTTGTTGCTGGAGGATGGAAAAGCAGAAGATGGAGCAGCGATTTTAGGTGCAGAGGGAGGTTTTTTGTTATGCCTTTTCCTACTGGCAACCTTGGTAAATCCTTCTAGATCAGACTTGTTTCCAGTTTCTGTGGTCTTAGGCATCATGTTTAAGGGACAATCATGAAAGAGGTGACCATGGGCATGGAATATCCTAGAATGGATGGGTACATGTTCATAGTCAAGGGGTTGAATCCATTCAATGTCGTCATGAAGAAGACTTACCGTGTCCGGTAGCGCGTGGCCCAACTTCATGTAAACGTGGATCCGTGCATAGGATGTGTATCTTCAAAGCTTGGTTTCCTCTGCTGCCTTTATGAACTCACCTAAACCATTTCCAATGGCTATTAGTGAGTCCTTGTCCCAGTATTCCAGTGGAAGTGAGTACATGTGGATCCATACTAGTGCCCAGCTGAAATCTTCCTTATCGGGGTTGAATTTTTCGACCCAGTCTCCTAGATAAAGACCTGCTGTGTTGAAGAAGTAAGGTCCTCATCCAGGACGCGGTTCCAGTCTTTGAGGCAGTTGAATGTGGCTATAAAGAAGCCCTTAGGGCCCAGCTGTAGAGTTACATGGCCTTTGGGCTTCCATTTAGAGGTGATCCAACATTGTAGGGCCTTTTAAGTTGGCCAGAAACCTATGAATTTGCCAATCAGGGCATGATCTTTCATATATTGTATTTGTGCGTTGATCCTATGACTAGGCAGCTCGATCTTGGGAATTTCCATGGCAATTGCCTTGCATGTGGGCGATGAAGCTTTCTTTGGTTTGCCAGATGTTTCTTGTTTGTCTGTCTTCTCATATTCCAGATCTTCTTGTTCATTCTTCTCCGTCTGCTGCACAAACCGTGCCTCGGGCTTCTCTGCAGTCTCAGTTCTGCTCTCAGTTGGGTTTTCATTATTGAAATTTTTGGGGGAAGGCACAGATGCCTCCCCCGGTGGACTGTTCATTGTCCTCTATGTTCAGAGTCATAGAGTTAGTCCTGACTGAATTTTGTTTGGGCTTGTAAAACTATGTGCTCAGACTGTGCGCTGTGGTAGGGTTTGTCAGGAACCCTAGTTCCTCAGTGTGCCATCTCCCTCTTCCTTTTTTGCGCTTATGTTCCCCAATAGACCATGTTGAACATGAATAAAGTACCTAAAAAATTGGGGAATATTAGCTATTCTATTTCCAGAGGGGCATAGATCTAGAGAAGGCAACAACAACTATCATAAATGGCTTTTTTCAGGTTGTATTTAATTCCCACTAGGATTTGCTACTAAAGTAAAGCAATTGATGAATTTGAAGCTTGAAGGTAGTGTTGAATAGGTTTTGCATGGTATATCTATAACACTATCTATATACATGATTCTAATGCCATGAGATGGTGTCTCAATAACACTATTGTCTAGTGATGGGTGCTATATGTAGATAGCTTTGTCATGTCCTACAGGTAAATCATATCATTATATTTCTATGAAATCTAGGAATGTGTTCAAAGTTTGTCTCAGATAAGGAAATATGTGTGTACTCTTGAATTAGTCTATGTTGTAATAAGATCAAGGTTGTCATTGGAAATAATTGAGATCTACCATGTAAGTTTATTTTACTATATGAAATTCTGGATTTGTTAGATCCCAACTAGTTAGGTTTGAATTTATTTTTGTTGTAATGAGATTAAGAATAAATTTGTCATTTTAATCACTGAAGTATACCATGTAATATTTATTCACTGCATGTAATTGTTTATTTGTTAGATCCCAACTTATTAGGATTATGAAGAGTCCTCTTTCATGACAATAATGAATGCTCTATCCTTGCTCAAAGAATTACATATTGCAAAAAGGTGGAAAATATATGAGATGCAACTGAATGGTTTCTATTTTAAATTGTGTGGAGGGAGTATAAAATCATTTTCAGTTCTGTTCAAATATTTTGGAGCACCCACTAAAGTGCTTCATTTTCCTCCTAGTTAATTTCGTTTCTACTATCCCAATGCTTCTAGAAGTCCTTTTCCAAAGTGATCGCTTAAATATCTTGGAGGGAAATTTATTACTTGATTGGAACCCATGGATTACAATTTGATTAGACAATTTGATTAGGAGAAAGGGATGAGAAAGCTTAATATTCTTCAATATATTCCGCAAGTTAAAAGCATATCGAATGATTGGCTTTCTATTTAATTGACACGACAATCACTCGAGTGTTTGTTAGGATTTTGAGACCTTTTTCAATAATAATAATAATAATAATAATAATTATTATTATTATTATTATTATTATTATTAATACTATTATTATTTTCTTTTCTTTTCTGGAAGTTATATTCTCAATTAAAGAAATTAAAGAAAAGGTGAAAATGATGCAATGGAAGAATTTTGTTTTTAGTGCCTAATAATTCCTTGCTAATGTGAAGGGCTTGGTATTTTCTTGACTCAAGATTAGTCACATTTGACTTCCTAGCATTTATTTTAATTTCATTTTTGTTGTGTTTATATTGCTATCCTTCAAGTTGGTGATCTACTATGTGTGTAATAGGAAGTATTAACAACTAAGAAATCTCAAAGGTGATATTGATGGATGACTAACTTTAAATGTTCCTACTTGACACTTTAGTATTACATGATCATGCAAAGAAATTATTAATCAATATTAAAGGGACGATAATTAACGTGCAATGTTTCTTGGCTTGTCATATAATTACTGCATTTTGGTGCCCAATAATATATTTGAGGTTACTTTTTGTTTGTTACTTGTGGAGCTTCCCTTTGGCTCATAAAAACATCGAGGATAAATGTCCATTGCATTTGCATTAGACATCATCAACGAGGAATTCACCAAACGAAGTAGATGACATGGGAGAAATTGGTAAAATGAGAGGATAGCAGCTAGAGAAACACTGCGGCACCATAATTTCTTGTGTATTTAGATTCACTCGAAAGTAACTAGTCAAAAAAAGCACCTTTTTTTTCTTGAATATTTTCATGTATACAAAAATACTAAAAACGCAATTTCAGACTAATTATTCAAATTACTAATTATGTGATAGTCATAACTTATATTTAAATAGTATAATATGATTAATATTATAGGACACAACTATAGGGTCTAACTATGAGGGGCATTGTGACAATATATGTACACTTTTCATTGTATTATACAATCATCTCTCAGAGTGTGATATCCATCGAACAAACTATACTCCTAGATGCCATTGTGGGATTGAAATTTTTTATTTTAGTGGACAAGTGGTGATATATTTTCTTCATCCTTATTGTTATGCTTCCCTAAGGTTTTGAAACTACTCATAGCTAGTACCTTTATTCAACCAAGTGAGATACTCATCTTGGAAAGTTGAATCATTTTGTCTCCATAATCCAATATGATGTTGGATCAATCTTATGATCCTAAAAACTGTAGGAATTTACAGGGTAAGTTTTTTAGATAGAACACCAAAGGGCCCCACTCACAAACATATCACAAATCATTACACCAGTATTCTTGATGTGGTTAAAACCCTCAAAGAGGGAAACAATCCACAGCTTGAGCCAACGTGACCACTTTAGGAAATTTATTAATAAAAGAAAGAAAATTTAGATAAGCTTCTCTCATGAACAACGACCCTACAAATGACCCTCCATGCTCTTTAAATAGAGATCATGGACCAATCGAGTGTTAAACCGCGGATCAAGTATCAGTACCAAGGAGAGAATGAATCATTGGATCACTTCATGTCTAGAACATATCATGACCGTTGGATTGTAAGTCACAAATGTAAATAGTTAAGAAACACACTTTACCTAAATCAACACTAGACCAAGTTATACTTAACTATTTCCTATGTGTTGGAATATCCTAACATCCCCCCTTAATAACAACTTGGAATACAATTGAAGGATGTACAAATATGACACAATAGGAGAAGGAAGGAGGCATTAGAGCCTATCCCCCCTTAGTGACAACTTCCTGTACTCCAACCATAAATCAAAGTTTAGTAAACTTCACCTCTGTGAGAGCCTTTGTAAATATGTCTGCAACTTGATCAGCGGTTGAACAATATTGCAGTTCAAGAATATGGTCATGAATGAGATTTCTGATGAAGTACATGTGTAGTTCAGTGTGTTTACTACGCTGATGTTGGACTGGATCTTTGTATAGTTGAATGGCACATTGACTATCACACCAAAGTGTAGTTGGATCTTGCTGCTGAAAGCCAAACTCTAATAGGATCTGATGAAGCCACAAGGCTTCCTTACTAGCTTCTACGGTGCCATGATACTCTGCTTCTGCTGCAAATGGAACTTTGTTTCTTGCAAGCCCATGCAAGAAGGCAAAATTAACATCCATTTGATGGACTTCTAATTTGAAAGAGGCAGCAAGGGAAATAACAAGGCAGATAGAGTTCATTTTCTCAACAGGGGATAACGTTTCAGTATAGTCAATGCCTTCAACTTGTGAAAAACCCTTAGCAACAAGATGAGCTTTATGTTTATCAACTTTTCCATCTGGTCCATACTTGGTTCTGTAAACCCATTTGCATCTAACAAGTTTTCATCCCTTTACAAGCGGAACAAGATCCCATGTATCATTTGCCAATAATGAATGATATTCTTCATTCATAGCTGTGTCCTAATCTGGATGGTCTGAAGCTTCTACAAAGGTTTCAAGATCATAATTTGCTAAAGCTTGAGCCATTAAAGAAGAGGCTCTATTGAACTGAGAATGTGTACGTCGATGATCTATAGGATCACTTGCAAGAGAACCTGCTGCATCCCGAGTAGTACGGACCAATTTTTGAAGTTGAGGAGCTGAAGGAGAATCTATAGAAGGTGGGGGAGGATTTTCATCCTTGCTGTCATCATCTGAAAAAGAAATATTTTTAGAAGTAGAAGGGATAGAGAGAGGTGGCACATCCACCGAACTAAGCTCGTAGGCCGATATATTTTTAGGAAACTTTATATCTCTTCTAATGATAAAAATTTTGGACTTAAGTGGAATAAGTCTATATCCTTTGACATCTTCAGAATATCTAAAAAAATACATTTTTCACTCTTAGGTTCTAAACCTTATGTTTGTCATCTAGAATATGGGCCCATGCTTCACTTCCAAAAACATGAAATTGACTTACATCTGGTTTAATTGAGCTCCATGCTTCTTCTGGAGTGATATTCTTTAAAACCTTAGTAGGAGTGCGATTTACTATGTAATTTGCATAGTTAATTTCTTCCGCCCAGTAATTAAGACTAAATCCTTTAGATTGAATCATACAATTAGTGATTTCCTTTAAGGTGCGATTCTTCCTTTTAGCTACACCACTTTGTTGTGGAGTATATGGAACTATATGTTGCATTTGAATTCCATACTCAGTGCAAAAGTTGATGAATTTGTTTTTATCATATTCTCCACCATTATCATATCTTAGCTTAAGAATTTGATGTCCAGATTGTTTTTCAACAAAGGCTTCAAAGGCTAAGAACATGTTAAATACTTCAATCTTCAGTTTTAAGAAGTATACCCAAGTGCATCGGGAGAAATCATCAATGGAAGTTAAGAAATACTTGTAGCCAGAGAATGAAACAACTAGAAGTGGACCACATAAATCACTATGCACAAGTTGTAAAGGGGTTGAGGTGTGCTAAGAGGCACGTTTTTCAAAAATATCACGATAATGTTTTCTGAGTACACATCCGGAACAAACACCATCTTTGCAAGATACCATAGGAAAACCTATCACCATATTTTCTTTACATAGATTTTGAAGGGAGTGATAGTTTAAATGACCAAATCACTCATGCCAAAGTTTGTTGACTTCATCATTATGAGCAACGAATATCGAGGGAAGTGTTGATGACCCAAATTTGTTAAAATTATGTCTAGGATCTCTTAGTTCTTTAGTTACTACATCGTGAGGTAAAAATTCAATGATTTTACCTTCACCTCAATGAGTTATCTGATATACAGATAGAAGGTTGCAGGACAAGGTTGGAACACATAATACATCATTAAATTTACCATTCTCTAGATTGATAGTTCCAGTCCCTACAACACTAAGAGATCTATCATCAGTAACATATATATTTTTGGTGTTAGAATCATTTCAAGAAGAAAATATGGCTTGTTTTTGGCCATGTGATAAGAAGCTCCAGAATCAATGAGCCACTCATGAGAATGAGAAGAAGAAGATACATTAAGTGCATACCCAGATTGAGATGCTTGACAACCTCATATAGAAAGTGATATTCCTGAAGATGAAGTTGAAGTTGAAGAATGATCCAAATGGATATTATGCTTCTTCATTTCTACTTCCAAGGCTTCCATGTTCTTAAAGCATTTGGATTCTAAGTGGCCATCTTGATTACAAAAGTGGCAATGTCTATCAGTATTCTTCCCTTTGTTTTTATTTGCCTTGTCATTTTGTTGAAATGAATTTTCATTTTGAGACTGAAATTGTTTAGGACCCTTGTTTGGTTTAGGACCATTCTTTTTAGCATATTGCTTCTTAGGATTCTTTGAATTTGATTGGTGCTGGGTGGCTAAGGCTTTCATAAGGGAGTTTCCAAGATTAAGAAGACCAAGATGTAAGATTTTTTCTTGTTTTCTTATTAAAGAATCACAAAAGGCATCAAAAGATGGGGACTTGTAGTCTTGTTGTTGAGAAATAAAGGCTTCTCTAGTAGAATGTAAGGTGGAAACAAACACAGAGTAGGTTGGTCCCAACTTAGTAATAATGGAATAGATAAGGCTACCATCTTCTTTCTTAACCTTAACACCCTCCAAGAGAAGTCTAAGGGTCTTGAACTTGGACAAAAAATCTCCAATGGAAGAAAAATTATTGGGGTTCAACATAAGCAACTCATTTTCGAGTTGATGGGCTCTAATTTCGTTTTTAATTCCAAAAAATTTAGTGAGTTGTTTCATTGCTTCATTAGGGGTATCAAGTTCTGCGATATGGAATCTAAGGTCTAGAGAAATAGACATCATTATCAACCTAAGTGATTGATATTATCTATTTTCCCATTTTGCTAAATTATCTTCATCTTTAGGTTTAGTTTCTTGGCCCGAGGCTATTCTATAAAGACCTTTACTTCTAAGTAAATCCACAATTTAGGACCACCATTGGAAGTAGTTGGTGCTGTCAAGGATAACTTAGGATGGAATTTCCATTTTAATAGAAACTGAAGCTGTAGATGCTGAAAATAAGTGTTCCAATGGAAATATCTCGAAAAATTAGGCCGAATAAAAATAAAATGCTCTGAAAACGGCTTCCAGATGAAGAAGTTATGGCTTTCTGAAGAGAAGTTGTTGAAGATGCTGACGAAGTGTGTGAATATGTGGAAATGAATGATAATGTTATATTTTTAAAAAAATCCACCCCCTTTCCAAACTTAATTTAATTAGCTCACTTAAAAAGAAAAAACTATGACCCACTTTTATAAATAAGTGAAATTCACTTTTACAATGGTACTTTATGAGCTACTCACTAAATTGTAACTTAAATAAAAGAGAAAAAGACTTTAGAATTATGAGTGACTCACTTTTTATAATGGGTGATAACAGTTTTACATAAAGTAACTTTAAAACATAAGTTACATGTGATTTTTGAAAAAGTAACTCAACAAAAAGAAAGACTTGAACTCAAGACCTCTATTCTCATAAAGTAACTTTAGACCAAGTGAGCTAGTTCAAAAGATTAGTAATTGGGTTTTTTTTTTAGTCACTGAAGCTTTGGTGTGCATGCTTACTTGAAAAGACCCTTTTTGCCTACAAAAAAAAAGACACACAACCCAACATGGACATACAGAAAAAGCCAAAACTTATGGCTTGAAGTTAGCTTTCGTCGGGAACTAAATATTTTCCTCAATGTTTCTAATATTCCGAGATCACACTAAGGCACGGTGGAAAAGAGCATACACATGAGAAAAATCCTTCCTTTCTATTTCTAATTTTCTTAGATCACACAAAGTCACGAGAGAAAGAGAATATGCAGAAATGAAAGGTATATATATCATAATAAAAAACAGAGAGATAAATGACTAAAACTGCAAATAAAGACCACATACCTCTAGATCTTAAAATTGACATAGCCAGGGCTACCAGAAACATTTTTGTGTGAAACGAAAGGGGTTCCTCACTAGAATAGTTGCTCTTAACACAATAAGGTAGTCCTATCAGCCCAAAAATAGTAAAAAACAATAGATATAGGAAACGGTAGTTAGATGCAGTTGTACTGACTTCCAAGTTAGATCACCAACGGATGCGGCCCTCAAATAGCTTTGACTCCATATAGGAATTTAAAGGGTAAGTTCCTCAGATAGAGCACCAAAGGACATCACTCACAAATAGATCATAGATCAATACACCAGTATTCTTGACGTGGTTAAAACCCTCAAAGAGGGAAGCAATCCATGACCTGAGCCGATGCGACCACTTTAGGCAATTTACTAATAAAAGAAAGAAAATTTACATAACCTTCTCTCATGAATGGTTACCCTACAAATGACCCTCGATGCTCTTTAAATAGAGATCATAGACCGATCAACTTTTAAGCCAAGGATCAAGTGTCGGTACTACTGAGGAGAGAATGAACCGTCAGATCACTTCATCTCTAGAACATATCATGACTGTCGGATTGTAGGTTACAAATGTGCATAGTAACCAATTTATACTTAAATATTTCCTATCTATCGGAATATCCTAACAAAAACATAGGTTATAATAAAGAGGAACTTTTACTTTGGGAAAGATAATATCCAAATTTAAGGAACATGTCACTTTTAGAACAAACAATAAGGATATTTTTTACACTGATCTTATTTTTTTCCATTTGCTTTCACAAGTTACCTATTGCCTAATTTTTTAACATGTAACTTAGCTGGTATGGCTCTACCTAAGTTTTTGTTGAAGGTTGAATACTAAGTTCCTAAGGCGTTATTTTATATGGTGGCATTTTATTTGCTTTGTTTATACATGTCATCTAGCCACATAGTGGCCACTATCGAATGTTGAGGTATATGTCGTATAAATCTTTTATAGTCTACTTTATTTAATATTCAAGCAATCATTGTCTTTCATGCCTTATACTCCGCATCGTATCTTATTTCATTTTTAGGAGAAGAACTCAATATTGATGGTAAGAAGTAGCAATTGAAGAAAGAGAAGAAAAATAGCATAGGAGCGACAAAGGTAAAATGAGAGAGAGAAGAGAATATGTCTAGTCATACCCTTAGAGCCAATATCTTGCATAAGACACACTCATAGAGACTGATGGTCAAGTATTCAGAGTTGGTGAATTCACTTGCAATACTTTGGCAACATAGTGATAATGTTTTGAAATGATGAAATAATATTTCATGTGTAAATTTTAGTCCAAACGATATTAAGTTGGAAACTCATATTGTAATACTTGATATTTTATATAATAAAATTTATACGGTTGAAATTATTTTTAATTGCACTTGATATTACTTAGTTTTGTAATTAACATATGTAACTTTATGTTATCATATTAGATAAACATGCACATTGTATGGCATTTTTTTAAATTTAGTCGCAAAATCATACTAATTAATTTATGTTGGTTAATAATGAACACATAAAATCAATCTAAAACTACTAAATTAGTAGTTTATATTAATTAATGATGAGCATGAATAAAATGAATATATGACTAAATTAGTCATTTATAATGATTATGAATGAAATTAAATGAAATGAATAGAAACTATTAAATCAGTTGTTTATATAATGAATATGAAAATACCAAAAAAGATAAATGACTACTAGTATCTAATTTACAATATCTTATAACACGACTAAAATTTTCATATATATGACTATTGGTAGCTAATTTACAGTATATTATAACACGACCAACATTTCAATCATATTTCTTTAGTCATTAATTGATTTTCTTGAGGATTCGTATAGTAATATATTTTGTTGTATACTTGGTCATGAATTGTGACAATTAATGACTAAACCAATGAAAAATTAATGACCAAATTTATGACTAAATATACTACTAGATGGTAAAATTGAGGAAACCAATTAATGACTAATCTAAAAATGACTAAAAGTTGGTCGTGTTATAATATACTGTAAATTAATGACTGTTGGTCACTGACAAAAAAATGGTCGTTTATATGCAAATTTTAGTTGTTTTTTTAGTAACTAATTAGTCATTTTGTACTGGTGACATGAAGAATATCCCTCCATATTTTCTTCCAAAATTTCATGATCTAAGGTGAGAGGATCCTGAAACCTCTCTTTTAATTTCAAATCCTTTGTAGATCTTATGGTTACTTACTAAACACTAAAAAAATGAGATTGTTTCCAACAACATTGATGGATAGATCCCTTAAATGGTTCATGAGTTTATGAACTAATTCAATAAGATCATGGAGTGAGATGAAAATGATATTTCTAGAAAAATATAAAGATTTTGATCTTAAAGAATAGATATTTAGAATGAATCAAAAGTAAGCTGAGAGTCTAGAAGATCTAATAGAGAGTTTCATGTATAATATTAAGAGGGAAAAACTACATCATTTAAGATCCAACACAGTAAAAACCCTCTTACTGAGAACAATTAGGGATGAGTGGATTGATATTCTTGATCTCATGAGTAGAGGTGATGTATACCAATTATAAATGGAAGAAATTTTTGAAACATGCAAACACATATCAAGAGGAAGGGAAAGAGTAAGTAAATCAGCATCAAGATCAGTAAGTCAAGCTAAACTTGGAAATTTACTTGATAACTTAAAAAAAAAAGAAAATAGCAATCTAAGTGAACAAGTAGAAGTGTTAAGAATACAAAATGAGCGAAAAGAAGATGTTGATATTTGTGTTGTCCATGCAGAATCACATTATGTTAAATATTTCCCCTCATTACCAAGGTTGAAGGAAGTTTACCAAGAGGATAATGGAGCAAGTCAATTGCCAATGCAACTATGTTATCTAGATCCAATAGTACCATGACAATCTATTCAACCTAATATGATGCAAGAGCCTAATTCACAATTTAAATATTATGCACATCCATCTCAAAGTAATTGGAATGCATCCTTTCGTTGCCAACCTTGGCCATGTCAACCCCAAAACCAATCTTGGGAACAGGGTTGGCAAGGAACTTATGGGATCCATCCACAATATCCTTATTATCTTCCTCAATATACTCCATACCCAACTCCATGTTATCCGTACCATTCACCTCCTCCACAAGCACAACCCCAACATTATCCATCTCAAATATCCACTCCCACTCAACTACCTGTACCATGATTTCTGAAACCAAACAATGAAGTAGCTTAGATCACTTACAATACTAAGCTACAAAACTTACAAACATCTCCTCTTGATATAAATGGTATTCATCTTAGCTCAGGAAGAGTATCACAAAAAATAAATTCTATTGATTTCATTGAATGACCACATCCAGAAGAACAAGATTCAGATGAGAATACCAAAGGATCATGGGCTGCACTTGACAAAGATCAAACATCAGAATCAGAGATTGAGAATGTTCCCTCCTGTTCACCATTAGATAATCAGCAAAAAGAAGATCTGAATTTTATGGAAGAAGAAGATATCCAAGATTATCCAAATCAGCAAGTGGACAAGAAGCATCAAAACTATATTGAAATATGGTTCCAACAAAGTGTCAAGTTGTAGAAACCGACTCTTCTTCAACTACTCATGACCTCATCTCAATCAAAGAATTTAGTCTCTTACATTCAAGTACATGTCAAAGAATATGTTTTGAGCCTACACATGATTTTATCTATCATCTACTTATGCAAGTGGCTCCATCAGAAGTATTCCTACACTTGAAAATGATTTTGTTTTTTCAAGTAGAGTAGGATAGGAAAATAAATAAAAAATTGAAAAATAAGAGAAAAAATAAAATCTCAGGTGAAAAACTCCTTTGAGGCGCCTAATATTAGATAATTGATTGAAAACCTCCATGGGGTAGTCAATGGGTTAGGAAAAAGGAAGAAAGAGAAAAAATAAAAGATCCTAGGTGAAAACCTCATTTGAGGCGCCTAGGCAAACCTACTTGTTGAAAACCTCATTGAGGCAGCTAGCAGACCTAGAAGCGAAAAAAGGGAAAAAATAAAAAATCTTTGCTCCATGTATCTCTCTGATGAACGAAAGTGCTCTTCAACATCTGCAAGTAACAAAAACAGGTTGGCACAAGAAAAGAAAAATTGGTCAAAATTCAAGTCAAAGGAAGTCAAACTTAGACTTTATCCTCCTTTTCTTAGATGCTACAGAAGGACTAAGGCCATGCCAATCCATCACCATCATCTATTTCCACCATCCACCCATCATTCCCAGGATTTTCCCATTCATTTTCCTTGTTTTCCTAAAATACTACAAGAAGACTCTCTTTTACTACAGGAAACAAAAATACATAGAGCAAAAATTTTATTTTGTCATATATTGAAAACCATACATCCATTTTACATGCTCTTTCAGGTGGAGATGCATATGGTTGATAGTAACATTCTCAAGCAATTCCAGCAAATTCCAGTGCACGGTTTTCAAGAAATCGACCTCCATCACCTACAACCATTTTTTAATTTTCTCGATATTCATGCCTCCACTTACAAAGTTGTTTCATGGGGAGATGCATATGGATGATGGTAAAATGGCCAAGAAATCTTAGAAAATTCTAGTACATGGTTTCCAAGAAATTGACCTCCATCAACTTCAACCATTTCTCTTTTTGTCTCAATATTCGTGCATGTATTGGCCAATTTTTTTTTATGAGGAGGTGCATAAGGATGATGGCAACATGCTCTAGATATTTTCACGTCAATCTAGTATACCATTTGGGAGGTATGGGTTTAAACAAGCTACTACATGGTGTCCTGTAGTACTATAGGATGTCCTAGTTTACTACAAGAAATAGGTTAAAAGATATAAAAAGGTACAAAAGTTGAAATAAAGTGTTGGAAATGTGTCTAATGGTGGAATAAGGTATAGGGAAGTTCAACATCACCCATGGCCAAAACCAACACTCCAAGAAGGTTGGATTTGACTAAGACAACTTTCTCATGGTAATTGGAAGATATACATTCAGAATCACCAAGTTATGAAGACCTATGTAGAAGAAAAGGAAGGAAATTATCACCTCCATAGGACCATGGATTGATCATAAACTCAACAGCATCATACATGTCTCTCCAACAACCATCATGTATGTACAGGTATGCAATATTCTTGACCTCTTCTCTTGAGAATATTATAGTTAGAAATTTGTTGTTAATGCATCAAATATGAAGTTCTATAAGCTAAGGATGGGTCAGTAGTCTCAACTACCTTCAACTAGTTAATTTCATCTCACTCCTCCACTCCGGCAATGTGGAAAAGCCAAATTAGGGAGGGTGATGATTTCAAGGAATGGGTACATAGTTAAAAGAAGAAATTTCTCCAAAGGAAAAGTGTTGGCTTGAGGGGGCCTGACCCAGGTTCAACATTAATTAGCCAAACAAATCCCTACACCACTAGCTCTTTCGGCATCAGCCCGTGGAGCACAGACCAAAGTCTCACTCGAAGCAGTATGGGGGGAGGGTGGAACCAAGTTTTCGCACCCTAAGATGGTCATCATGTCATTTTATTCCCTTTATTTATGCCTTCGCACAGGTCACTTCGCTCTAGGTCTCTCCAGACAAGCCCTCTATTCTGTCCTTCAATACCTCTGTGAAAGGGTACGACTGACCTTTGCGCAGCCCTAACCCTCGATCTAGACACTTCCATGCTGCCAAGGCAACGTACTGTGTAGATTCCAAAACTAGTCTAAGTGTCTTATTTATCTTCATAGATACTCACAGTTAGCACCACGTAAATATATATTCTTATATGTGTTCAGTTACGCAACATAATCTTACACATTCGCGCATCACATAAGTATTGTAAAGGAAATTCATACATAACATGATAAGATGCATTAATCGGAACAAAGACACAGAAATTGTAGAATACTTCTCTTTATTGATATCTTCCAAGTGATTACAGACTCTAACCACCCTGCGCACATACCTGCAGGGGTCCTCACACTCAGCTGTGAACTTCTACCCTAGGCCTCTGTGCACTGAGCTGCAGAGCCTCTACTTACACTACGACTCACAACTTAGACTTCTAGCTCAGAGTTATGACTCTCTTCTTTGTCGCCATTTATTGATTCTAACTACTTAGAGGATAGCTCTTTTTATACAATCCCATGGTCCACGAACCATGGCTTGATCTCTTACAACCGACTTTACTTTACAAAACTAAGGGCGGAAAACACTTTATGACATATGACACCTACACACTCTATGAGCATAAAATGTGGAGTACTTACAAGTTTATTACAAAATTTGACTAAAACATGGGATTTCATCCCCAAAACTGCCCTTTTGGGGATCTCGTTCCACACAAGCCGCCAACACAAACATCATGACTTGCCCTCGAGTCACTCGGTAGGCATGAAGATCTTTGTGCGAAGCCCTTCTAGCTTAACCCGTATGACTGCAACCTCAGTCATGCACTGAGCTATCGCTTGCTTCGCATCTTCCACTGTCTACTCAGTCACTACTCCTGCAGTGTCAACCTAAAGCTTTTGTTGCATTTCTTGCAAAGTTGCAAGATTGCCTTTGATATTTCCTCATTGTGTAAGCCTCATCCAGTCAGGGCTATAGTATCACCTTGAGCATTGCTTCCTTGTGCAGCGCTACGACCACTTGTTCCTTCAGCTTCTTGGCCTCCTACAACTTGGCTAGTCTTTGTGTCAGCATGACAGTTCGCACTATGCCCTTAACCTCATCGTAGTGCTATCATAGCTCATGTGCTTCTATCTCTATCCTCTATACATTGGGGTCCTCTTGCAAGCTTGTCAATACCTCAAATGACTACTCAAAAAATTATGTGTAGTCTGCTACTGCACTATCCACCGCCACTACTGCTTCTATGACAGCGGTCACCCACTGTTCCTTCACTTTTGGCAAGGTTGAAGGCTAGGCCCTCAACTATAATTCTGTAATTTGTAGGTTCAACTCCAACTGAACCCGCGCCATCTCAGTCGAAGTGTCATGCACCCCTATGGCTAACTTGCGGATGCGTACCTCGACTGGCTTCTCCTCCAGAATGGCCAACTCTAGGACCATTCTACATGCCTCCTCTACGACCTGCAAAATGTGCTTTCCCTGATTGGTCACCTCGGTCTCAACAGTGATGACAACATCTCTCTATAGGGCCCACTGCTTGTTATTGATCCACTGGTCACTGATCACTTGGAGGGCACAGTGCTCTTGGGCCCTCAACTCTGCAATTACTCCATCCTACAAGAGGTGGAGTTCTTCGTGTGGGAGCATTGCCAGGTTCAATCTGACTCCCTATAGGGCACTGATAGTGGGCTTGAAAACATCAATCTCTATGGTTAGTGCTCCATCCAGCAACACTATTACACTGGAAGTCTTCATGCGCAGCATGTTGGAAAACTTTGAAGTGCCGATAGCCAAGTTGGTAGATACCATGCCAGCCTGCGATGCACGAGTCTGCAGTTCCTACAACCCTATTTGGATAGACCCTACTATGATATGATGTTGCTATTCAAACTATTGTAGGGCCTCTGCGGTGACATCCCCGACTATGTCACCGATATCATGTAAATTGACCTCTGTTAGTGTGATGGGGTCCAGTGAGGTCTTGGTCACTTTTGACTTCTTCCTGGGCCCTCCCTTCTCTAACTCTCTTAGGCACTTGATGTGAGCGGATGTCTCCTAAGGGTCCGCGTCGTGCTATTCTATTTATTCCTTTGTCTCAAGTGAAGGTGACCTCGCACCTTTGTTAGAGCCTGGCTCTGTCCCACCTATCTACTTCCCTATCAGATGCGTGGCCTTGTGGTCCACCTGAGCCTTATAAATAGCCTCCTTCTTCCTATTTTTTGGCTAGCTACATCATCTTAAGCTTGGCCTCCTCCTTTTTCTTCGGATTGAGACAGTAAGGTCTTTTCTTAACCGGCTTCGCATTGGGTTTCAATGTAATCTTCATCATACCTAGGTCCCCAATTATCCCCTTCAGATCTGTAAACTTGGTAGGGAATAAATCCTTGTATTCACAGAGAAATTTAGTGACCATATATACCATTTTGTCATCCTAGTAGTCTCCAATCTTCACAAATTTGGGTTCTAGCTCAGTACCAATGTTTACTTGTTTCATTTTCAACAGCCCAGTTATATCAGGGTTGCCAATCTGTGACCCTTCAACCTCACGGCGACCCTCATCCTTAACCTTTTGTGGATCCTCATCCTCTTCATCAGTGGTTACATTATAGCACTCTAGCGTGTGACTTAGCTAAGTAGCCCACTCAGGCTAAATTAGGTCTAAAGGATCATGCAGTATCCTAAATATTGTTGCTTTCACCTCTTGTAGTGCTTCATCAATACAGTCAAACCTGTCTCCAAAACTGAATGTCATTATGAATCCTTCACGCAAAATATCTCATTCTCCTGTACCATGGTGAATCTATGTTTCTATATACCAGTTCATTGGGACAACATCTAAGGAGTGACAGAACAAATGCACCCACTGAGTTTGGGGCTTTTCTCGATAAGCCTAGGCCTGTTTGGCCAAACGCATGAACGGATCATCCTGCCCATCATACTTGTCTTTCATTCACATATTAGGCTTCCCAAATCATGTTCTCATCAAAACTTCCTTTCTGCGTACACCACCATCTTGCAGGTGTAGCGTTCAGTTCCCCATCCAACGCCTGGAAGCGCTGCTTTTCTGGTGCCTCTCTCTCAAATGTATCCAGAAAGATATCTACATCATTCATACCATCGTAAGTAGGCATATTTCTTTCCTCTGACGACACACAGTGTAGCAACCAGGTCATCATGTTATAGCTCAGCATACTTACTTCGTGTAACCGATTCTACCAGTACTATAGTTCTTCATCAAAGTCCAATGTGCATGAACTCTCGTGATCCCATGTAATTCATCCATCCACTCTTAGATTCACCCAATCTTGGTCTCACGCTATTATCTTATAGATATAGTCCAGATCATCATCGCTCTCATAATTGCCGACAGATTCAGTATAGTGCGATCCTTCAGTAGGATCGAGGGTTACTATTATGTGCAGTGATTTCTTCTCAAATATCATCTTTCGCTTCTTTAGATTGATTGCACCATTCATATCAATAGACCAGTCAATTCCCAGGAGCGCAGGATAGTGATTGTTGTCATCCACTATCTCTATTACTTCAAAATTAGCCAACACGCTTGCACCTTCAATATCCACAGTCACCCCCTACAACCACCACATGGGGATGATCTTTTGCTAATTCGCCATCCTTAGTTGAATCGGAGACCATTGCAGTGCGAGTCTCCCCATCCATTCGAAAGTCTGCTTTTGCAGGACGTTCGCATCTGACCTCGAGTCCAAAATAGCTTGATCCATTCATACTCTCCTATCTACGTGGTTAGTCTTATCTCTCGTATTGTCCTTGTTTTATGCTTTCCAATCTTTCATACTACGCGCATCTCAGCAGGAGTGCTTCTAGAGCATCTATTTATGAGCTCCAACAGCCCCTTCACAACCTTGCTATCATGCAGTAGCTTCATGCAGGTCTCCAGGAAAGTTGTAAGCATAGAAGGGTCCATCTCTTGATCAAGCTTATCCTTACTTCCAGAGGTGGAGGCCTCAGCGAAGCTTTTCTTTGCCTCCATGAATGTTTCACATGCGTGCTCCAAATTGAACTTAACCTCCTTCGCCAGATCTTTGCGCACCCATGTACTATCTTCGAGTTGTTTCCCCTTGTCATCTCCTATTACAATTCCACTTATAAGCACTATATTAACATTTGGGTCCTCTTCGTGCAACTCAGACCTTATCATCTACAGGTTTTGAGTAGGCTACCATGGTAGCGCCCCTTTATCACGTATCCTCGCTATCACTGTAGGAAAGTCTTTCATTTCATGATCAAACAGATTGCAATACTTGCACAACAGATGCGTAGGGTTAGTGCTATCATGAGCATAGTGTCTTGGTCCTCCGCAATTGTAGTAGATCAACTGTCCTCAACCTCTGTCAGGTCCTCCTCTGCCTTAGCCTCGTCTGTGCCTTTAAAATCCTATTCGCGCCATCCTTGTACTCTGGTTAGGGGGCGCATTTCATCCTGAACCCTCTACGTGGTTGTTCTATCCATCATCAACTGATAGCTTCTACAGTTGCGCTCATCATGCCCTACTGACCTACAAAAGTTGTAGAATAGTTGTTGGGGTACCTGGATAAACTTTTGCAGCAAATGACAATTATCCGTGGCATGTTTTCCTGCTACCTGGCATATAGCGCACCACAATGAAGGCCCCACGCTTGGTCCTGCTTGAGCTTTCAGCCTCAAAGGCATTGGTCCTCCTCCTATAAGGTAGTTCGCAAAGGCTAGACAATGGTCTTTGTCATGCCCCTGACTTTTGTATTTCAAACACCATATCTCTTCGTGCACCTCTAGTCAAACTATTCTGTCGTGCTTCAAGCTTTGCATCTCAAGGCAAAGATTTTTCAACTATGCATGGATCTATTTAAACCCCAGATTCGGATCTTGCATCGGTGTTTCATGCAGCCTCATTGCAATCTCCAAGGCCTCTAGCTGAGTTGTTATCTTCTGCTATGACAGCGCAACCCTTAAGTGTGGTAGGAGTGAAGCCACAAACCACTCGTGGTGATGTATGTCTATTAGGTTCATGTTAGATTCACGGATTGTACACTTCAACCTTTGATCGAGTTCCCAAGGTGTCTTGCTTGGTCGCATCATGATTTCTTTGAATCCTATAATAGATTGTGCTTCATATTTATGCCTACTAAATTCTCTATTCAGTGCAGTCCGGATGTCTACCACTCTAGCATTCGAGTTATCATTAGCGTACTTGATGTACCAGGTTATCACATGATCCTATAGAGAACTAACCAATGTAGACTTCTTCATGTTATCATCTGTAATGACCTCATCTTCCCATATGGCTTTCACAACGAACCAAAATTGGTCTGGGTCCTCATTCCCCAAGCCTTTGAACAAAGGTAGTTTCACTTAATTGGCCATACTAAACTGGGGTACAGGTGGAGGTGGTACAGGTGAAGTCTCATGTGATGGCGATGAAGTTGGAGGTGGTGTGGGTGGAGGCGATATTCGCGGGAATCCTTACCTTATTAATTGAATGGCACTTTGTGGAGAAACCTGCGTTATTCCTTCTTCATCACCTCATGGAGGTGAAATCAACGGACTATATTCAAGACCCCTTTTTCCTTCATTTCTATAAATTTTTTCGCTTCACATAGCCCCGAACATCAAGGTAGTTGCATAACCCTCTTTTTGGACAATAGGATTTTAATCTAGGTATTCAAAGATTTCATATACTTACCTCACGGTCCTTTGAAAAAACACTGCTCCACCTCACTGTAGGTGACTGAGGTATCGACCGCAAATTCAGTTACAAATCCTCCAATGATCTGATCGAGCCAATTATCAACAGCGTGGGTGATCTTATCCTCCGATGCTTCCAACCTTTGCACTAGCTCCGGGGTCAACACAATAGGATCGTCAAGTTTCCACCTTCCTTGGCTATCTACTACCTTTGCGATCCACTTGTATAGATCAATAAAAAAGGAGTAGAAAAAGATCTCGTGGATCTCTATATGTAGCTACCTATACAGCCACTATTCCTTTGTTAGTCGCGGGTTTATGTTCTCCTGTGCCATGAATTCATGGATCTTCCTATCCAACTAGTCTCCAATCTCTTTCTTAGTTGGATTCAACTGATACAACATCACACATCTCTTATGCAGATTTTGGTCCCGGCAGGAAAACCATTTGTTAGCTTGAGGGGGCCTGACCCAGGTTTAGTGTTAATTAGCCAAAAAACTCCCTACACCACTAGCCCTTTCAGAATCAACCCACAGAGCACGAACTAATGTCTGACCCAAAGCAGTATGGAGGGATGCTAGAACCAAGTTTCCACACCCTGAGATGGTCGTGATGTCATTTTATTCCCTTTATTCCTGCCTTCACACAGGTCACTTCGCTCTAGGGATTTCCAGATGAGCCCTATATTCCGTCATTCAATGCCTCCGCGAAAGGGTACGACTGACCTTCGTGCAACCCTAACTCTCAATCTAGACACTTCCGCACTGCTAAGGGAGCATACCATGCAGATTCCTAAACTAGTCTAAGTGTCTTACTTATTTCTTAGATACTCATAGTTAGCACCATGTAAACAAATATTCTTATATGCGTTCAGTTACCCAACATAATCGTACACATTTGCACATCACATAATCATTATAAACAAAATTCATACATAACATGATAAGATGCATTACTCAAAACAAAGACACAAAAATTGCAGAATACTTCTCTTTATTGATAAATTCCAAGTGATTATAGACTCTAACTACCCTGCACACATAACTACAGGGGTCCGCGCACTCAGGTGCGGACTTCTACCCTAGGCCTCTGCACACTCAGCTGCAGAGCCTCTACCTATGCAACGACCCACAACATAGACTTCTAGCTCAAAGTTACGACTCTCTTCTTTGTCGACATTTATTGATTCTAACTACTTAGATCTTAACTCTTTTTATACAATCCCATGGTCTGCAGACCATGGGTAGATCTCTTACAACTGACTTTACTTTACAAAACTAAGGGTGGATAACCATTTATGACTTATGACACCTACAAACTCCGCGACCACAAAATGCAGAACCTTTACATGTTTATTACAAAATTTGACTCAAACATGGGCTTTTAGCCCCAAAAATGCTCTTTCGTGGATCACGTTCCCAACACAAAGTCACCACAACACTCCAAACCCTCCATCCACTTCATATCCACTATCTATCCATCATTTATTGATCCCATTTCATAAGGAAAAAATTAATATTTTTCAAAAATAGACCCTACACTCTATCTCACCTTGAAAATATATTGGAAAAACACACAGAGCACATCCTCTCCATTTTCACAAACCTACACTACTTTGTCTAAGCCCTAACATAATCCTACAAACCCTCTACATCATTTCTCATCACTCCCATACAGTTAGAAGACCCTGAAAGAGAAGGAATTACTGTTACACGAAGGCAGAATGCTACTACAAGAAGGAATAAAGGAAAAAATTGTGCTAAAACCCAAAATGGCAGTGACTAAGAGAGACCTATTCAAAACATAGAACTCAAATTCCATGAGGCAATAATCTCGGCCACAAAAGAGAAGAATAAGGGAACAAAAGGAAAGAAGGCATTCACCATTAAAATAGAACTCAAACTGTAGTGATGAAAAGAGGTTTTCCAAGATGTATCTAATCTCTTTCTAGCTTTTGTCCAAGGCCTTAAAGATGTTATAGAAAGGGGAGAAAGGAATGGAAGTCAAGTTGAGGGACTACCCTAGGCTTATACTATCATTTCTGCTCAAAACAGGTTTAAACAGGCTACTACAGGGTTTCATGTAGTTACTACAGGTTGTTGCAGGGTTTTCTGTAGTTACTACAAGAATTACAACAGGATGTCCTAGTTCACATCTAAATGTGTTTTGAAGGTTTCAGAGGTGCCCAAATGGTAGAAAAAGGTAGCATAAAGTTGGAAAAGGATGTGGAAGACCTTGCCAAACTGAAAAATATTCAAGAACCCATCTTAAATAAGGGGAAGAAGGAAGGCTAATGGTTTGAAGAAACACTGTGATCTTTTCTATGCAGAAATAGTTTCGAAAAATGAGTGAAATTGGAATGAAGGTTTCAAGGGAGAGGATATGAATGAAATGGATCTAAAAGCTAACAAAGTTCACTTGCAAATAGGAAAGTTATTTATTTTACTTGAAAGACTGTTAAACAATCATGAAAAGAAAAACTAGATTTTTCTATTTGTCCTTGCAGAAAATACAACCCATATTCTTAAGAGAAAGCAGTGAGGAATTTATAAGAGAGAGGCCACCATGGCCATGATTGAGGAACAATGAGGTCACTAAGTTTCTCAGAGGATGAGCAACACTTTTAACAGGGGGTATGATAGGCCTTAAATTAGACATAAATTAAGGCCCATGTGACCATATTTTAGCACATTAAACCTCTCTTTTTGTGTTAGATAATGTATTTTTAACTTTAATATGTTCATTGGGAAGGTTTATGGATAATTGCATATTTATGCCTAATATTATTTATTATTGTGGAATATTATGAGAATATTGGGTAGATTATGAAGATTTGGAGGAAGAGATAATTTAGGGACTTTCTCCCTACTACAGAAAGATAGATATTAAATAATAAATCAACAAGATATTATGGAATTATGGAACAAATTATGGAGCTGTAGTGATTGGGAAAATCTAGGAATGTGTTCCATACCATTTAATGCAGATTCCTAGTATTTGGAACTAGACCCACTAATCAAGGGATTTTGGTGGGGAAATCTTCCTCCTTTCATGGGGAATGATTTCTAATCATTTTTTATAAGTATCAAGTCGAATTTTCCTCCAGGGGTTGATTTTTAGTAGTCTTCTTACGGAGAGAACTCATATTTTTGCAGCTCCACTTCCATTTTCTAAAGGAATGTAATTGTATTGATGGAAATAATGAAGATTGGTGACCTGTTAAGCTTCTAAATATTTGTATTCTTCATAAGACTCTGATCTTCCTTTAGCTTGGTGATATGACCATCTAAGGAGCCTCAAAGCCCTTTTCTATCATTTATTTTCTTCTTTTCACTTCTTATTCACATTCATCTCTTGTTCCTGTTTTTTTCTATTTCTGCATTTAGTATTAATGATTTGTTGGCATAGGATTGGGATAAATCATGGTGAAATAAGTTATTTCGTAGGATCACAAGAATCATTTCATCATTTTAACAACTTTGGAAGGTCATAGTAATCATTGAACTACTTGGATCAACTTGCTTATTCCCAAATCTAGATTTGTGCAAGTCCCTTGTGGCAAATAACGATAAATTTATGCTATTTTTTAGAGCATTCTAACGAGCTTCAATTGAGTGGATTCCACTTGCATTAGATCAGAAAAAAATTATAGTTAATAACAAAAAGTAACCCATTTCATTTCCACTTGATTAGGTTAGGCATTTGATAGATTTACTAGCCTACTAGTTCTCGAATTTCTAGATTTTAGACTAGTAATTTTCTGTTATTTTTTAGTGTGGGTTAACAGAGGTCTTTTTGAGTGATTCCACTTGAAATATATTTTTGAGTGATTCCAATTGAAATGGAGACCTAATACATCCTAGTCAATAAAAAAATTTGTTCCATCCAATTTGAATTTTATTTTATTGGTCATTCAGTGAATTATAGTTTCCTGTAGTAAATATGTTGTTTCGTGTAGTACTCTTCTATGGTGTATATACTTGCCCATATTTGCTAAAAAATATTGGTTTTTTTCCCTTAGTGTTGAATCATGAACCCTAGGCTCTAAATCAATGGTTGAGGAATAATAAAAACCAATTAGGACTTTCCTTTTTACAATGTAGATTAGGCCTATTTATTTGAATTCATGCTCTTAGGATTTCAATTACAATTTGCTGTTCTTGCTTAGGATTAATTTCTTTTCAAAATTAAAATTTCCATTTACAAGATTAGTTTAGGATTGGATTTCCTTACTTTCACCTGAGTACATAATGATATCAAACAAAGGACACATTGTATTTTGCACATACAGTGTTGATACCTCTTAAGTTTGTATGAACCCCGGGTTGATAATTAAAGTTGGTAGACTTGGGAGTTGCAACATTCTTGTTGCGATACCAAGGCTCATCACTATGAAGGAAAGTATATTGCCCATAATATTTTGAGATTAGGATTATGGTGGCCTACACTACACAAAGATGCAAAGAAATATTGTAGGTTATGTGATATGTGTCAAAGAACAGGAAAAACTCCAAGAAGATCTAAGATGGAATTGGTACCACAAGTTATAGTATAGGACTTTGATAAGTGGGCTATTGATTTTTTTGGACCCATCAATCGACCTAGAAAGAGGACTAGTGTAAGGCAAATAATTACACCAAGTGATTACTTGACAAGACGGGCTAAAGCACAACCAGTAAAGGACTACAACGCAAAAACTAATGCGAAGTTTATTTTTGAGTACATATTATCTACATTTGGATGTCCAAATATTTTGATGAGTGATCAAGGTTCCTGCTTCCTAAATAAGACTATTGAAGAATTGGCTAAGGAATTCAAAGTTTATCATTAGAAAAGTACCTCTTATCATCCTCAAGAAAATTGATAGTAGAAGCATTTAATAAGATTTTGGAGAATGCACTAACTAAGGTATGCAATGTGAATAGAGATGACTCAGACCTTAGAATCCCAAAAATTTTATGGGCTTATAGGACCACATGTAAAAAGTTGACAGGTCAGACAGCCTTCAAATTAGTTTATGGGAAAGAAGCTAATATGCCCATGGAATGCATTGTGCCTAGCTTAAGGATTGCATCTTTTACAAATATGGTAGACCCCAATATATTGGAGGAAAGAACATCGGAGTTGATTACTTTGGAAAAAGATAGATTTATAGAAGGATTACATCACCATGTACGAAAACCAAGAGAAAAGGCCTGGCATGACAAACATATTAAGCCAAAGAAGTTCTAGGTAGGAGACCCTGTTCTCCTCTATGACAATAAGTTTATGAAATTTCTAGGAAAATTCAAGATACATTGGTTGGGCCCCTACATTATCAAGCATATTACTAATGGAGACGTAGTTCAATTAGTGAAGTTAAATGGAGAATTGATCGAAGGAAGACTAAATGGTAGCAGCTTGAAGTTGTATAGGGACAACCCTGCCCGTATAGCCTCGCTCTAAAGAATAAAGGGAGAAGAGTCTTAGTGCCACCTACAGTTGAAAGTGGGAACCAGACTATAATGTACATTGTAAAGATCTTCGATGTAGGAATTTATTTCGCTACAATTTGGATTACGTCAAAGTACGTAGGAGCTAACAATACTTACAACAATATTGCAACAAAAATCAGAGGCAAAGAAGTTGAGTGACTCTGGACGAGTCACATGGGAGCGTTGGGAGCCTGTTGGGCGCAACCCAAATTGGCCTAAATTTTGGTAAAGACTCCACATTTTGAGGACCAAGCTGTGGGGTGGAGAATGTAGCAGAGTGCAAAGTTGACCACACAATGAAGAAGGTTGAATATACCATGCCGTATAAGGGTGTCATAGTGGGTTGAAGCCCCTCCTTTTTGTAATAATCATGTAATGTTGTAAAATATGAATGGTTTCTAGACCATCATAGACTACTTTATGTTGTCCATGGTATAGAAACATGGTATTTTGATGACATATCCATCAATGTAATAGTATATATAGGGATCAATAATGAAGAAGAGAGATATCATATATTGAATTTAATGGTTATATTATTGTTTATGGATTGTGAAAGAAGGTGATGCTCTGCAACTGAGTGTGTAAAGGCCTAATTTTGTAGCTGAGTGTGTAGAGGCCTGAGTTTGCAACTAAGTGTGCAAACGACCTACAGCGTAGTATGAAGCAGGGAAAATTTTAAGAACCCCCCCTAAATTTACATGTATAATAAATGGGCGAATCTCCATGGTATATAGGAAAAATGGAAGGCGATTTTATCAATAATGTGATATGTATATATAATTTTTTGGCGAATCTCTCACCAGGCATGGCGAATATTTTACTCGATTATAAAATCTTGTGTTTATTGAATACACAAATGAAATCATTGCATTTCTTTAAAATATCTTTTGAAATCAAAATTACTGAAATTACATATCGATAACCGAGTGGGTGTAGGATAAAATTCACCCGTGCCAATCACAGAAAGCATGAGGAAAAACCTAATACCATATATAAAACCAAGAAAAATTCAAATTCATCACTTCTAGGGACCTCGTAACAATCCTGCCAATACACAAGTATGTTCCTGTTTGCAATTAGAAAAATTACCCAAATTACAACCTATTTACTCCAGCATATGTTGGAAAGTTATAGAAGGATGACTAGTGCAATCAATCCTTTCCTTTTAGCCTTGGATTTGTTTCAGTTTAAAACAGAAGTATACAAATATACTTGTCCAATGTCTATGCTTTAACCATTCACCTTAAGATGTTTTTACAATATAATTTCCTAAGTCTATTTCATTTCTTCATTATCATAAAAACCAACCTATATCCATCTTAACTCCACATCTACCACTCTTAGGGGGATGAAATCTATTTATCCCTCTGAGCACTTGGTAGACCCAAAATTAAGATGGATATAAGATTATAGAATTTCCCCTTTAAATAGTCTATGCTCACATGAATACCATGGTATTACCATGGGTCAATACCATGGGTTATAATAAACCTGGAGCTTAAAAATTGCTATTAGTAATTTATAAAAATTAATAAAATTAATAGTTGATTTTTATTTTATTTTTTATTTTAACCAAGCTAAAATGTTTAACATACATTAAATTACAACATCCATTTTTACTCTTGATCGGATCAAATTTTTTTCACTCTATGCTAGTTTGCATATCATGATATTTGATACCTCTCGGGGGTTAGTAGATCCAGAGTAAAGATGGATCTATGTTGGTTTAATTCCCCCATTTAAATAGGCTACATTCCATGTGAATACCATGGGTCAATACCATGTGCCATTTTGGTGAATACCATGGGTCAATACCATGTGCCATTTTTATTTTTATTAATACTAATATTAGGGTTAATAATTTTTTTTTGCATGGTATTAATAACAATCTAATCCATGGTATTTGTCCCATAGTATTTTGCCCATAGGTTTCACCTAAATATAACACATTTTTTGAGTGTTCGTAAATATAAGGTGACTTATGGATTAAATATAAAAAAATGTTTTATTTGTTTACCATACGCCTCGTTTATTTATATTTTTATTAATTTACCATACCTCTTTTACAAATATGGTATTTGGCCCATAGGATTCACTTAAATAAAACCTCTTTCTTGAGCCTTCATAAATAGAACAAGGGTTACCATGCGTCTAGTTTATTTATATTTTTATTTATTTACCATACCTTTTGAGTAAGTATAAAAAGACGTTTTATTTATTTACCATACCTCCACTTTACTTATATTTTTATTTGTTTACACCCTTGCATGTATATAAGGTGACTTATGGAGTAAATATAAAAAATGTTTTATTTATTTACCATACCTCTCATTTATTTATATTTTTATTAATTTACCATACCTCTTTTATAAATATGGTATTTGGGCCTTTGGCCCATAGGATTCACTTAAATAAAACCTATTCTTGAAAATGGGTGAATGCAAGGTTGTAACTCCTAATTTCAAGGGCTAAATTTACCTTTTTTAGCCTCTCCCTTAAAATAAGGTGGGATACTTGAGGTGATTTGTAAAAATGTATTATGATACAAAATATTCGCCCACTAAAAATTTAAAACCCTTTAATTTCGCCAAAGGGCGAACATTCGCCCCTAAAATTTTCTATGGTGTGAAGGTCAATAATTATTTGTTGTACAATAATTATTATTATAAGCAACAATTCTTGTGGATGTATTCCCACATTGGGATGCAACATGGTAAAATTGGTGTCTTCATGTGTATGTTTTCTTATTATCCGTTGTAGAGTTAACAGTTTATTAGAGTTGCATTTTATTATAGTGAATTGATGATTATGGGTTTATATGTCATGTTTATGTGATTAAATGAATGCGGTGAAGAAATTTATGCATTTTAATTATAAGATAACATAAAAACACAACATTGCATTATCCTTCAAGGCTGCAGAAACTTGGTTCTACATCCTCCCATAGTCACTTCGGGTGAGACTGTGATCTGGTTGCAGGTCATTGTCGAAAGGGCTAGTGATTGAGGGTTTTGTTGATATGTTGTATAGATCGAACCTAGTTCAATCCAAATCATCACCGAGAATTATGTTACAAAAATATTAAACAATTAAAAATTTAGATAAATTTAAATATATTAAAATTAAAATTAAATATTATCTAAAAATTATAATGAAATTATAATTAAAATATCATCAAATTATAATTAAAATATATTTTATATAACCTTAAAAATATTTAAAAAAAAATTACCATGGCTTTTAGATTTGAACATGGATCAAATTAAAAAGAGGTGCAAGGATGTCATGAAATGGAGGTGTTACGAAGGAGGCCATGTGACGGAGTGTCGGTGGACAAGAAGAAACCTTTGTTAAACATAAAATACATGTTGTATGTTTTCGATATCAAAGATCAGGAGGTCGTAAATATAGGAATTTTTATTATGTGTGCTGAATGAAAACATCGATATCTGATATCTCGATATCGAAACTTTAATATTGGTTATTTCTTTAAATAACCAAAAAAATGTATCGAGAGTTTTTTTATATCAGGATTTTTTTAGAGGAAGGGAGGAGTTGAGATGAAGTCGGGACCACTTGGAGTGGAATTAAAAATCCTACATATTGGACTACATTCACTTTTCAATTTTAATATTTTGGGTCTTGTAATTTCTTTTAAAATTATAAATTGGAACAAATTACCGAGATGCCAAAGGGGCATTATTTTAATTGTTGTGAAACTTTGCTTGGCGATTTTGTAGGACCATTAGTTAAAAATGAAAAAAATAGTAAAACTTAACTAGGAATTAATATTTACAATCAATTACTAATTTATTTACAAGAGATAAAAATAATATACATTTTGTACTTTTTTTAACCCAGGCGATAAAAAAACTATCAAACTTCGAATGAGTAGCACTTGCAAACCGTGTAACCAAATGACACGAAACAAGTATCGATGTAAATCTTGCTAAAATTCAAATTCAAAGAAAATATTGAAATAGAAACCTGACGAAAAAGAAAAAATGGAAAAATTGTAGGTGTTATAGACATTTTTGTGCCTTACAACATGAAGCATGAAATGTCAATAATCTGAGGGATCCAAAGTCCCTAAACATGTTGTTCCTACCCCTAGAGGAACAAGGTCAGCAAACCACAGCACTAAATATCAGTTCTCCACCTGAAAACACTCAAAAACAAGCTAATTCTGGATCATGTCAACTGCTCCACTGAGCATCTGCACTGAATGTCAACTGCTCCACTCTGTACCTACGCTGAATGTCAACTCTAATGAAGGCTACCTGCGCTGGGCGAGATTGGCCAAGTGGCACAGTCATTCTGCAAGGTGTCAAATGCCCAGGAAGCTTCCAAAATGACACTTGGATCAGGGAATTCGCCTTGTGATGAGTAAGAGGATCTAGATCTCCAAGTGGAAGCAAGAAACTCCAAGTGGACTCAAGAACTGAAGAATAACTGAAGTGGGAGAGGACACTAGTCAGCTTCATGTCAGCCTCAAGCTGACTCATCCTTTCTCCAAAACTCCTATATATAGAGCTCTCTCATGAGGTCTAGGGAGGCTGGAATTTGGTGAATGTAAGGAAGTGCTGTTGGTTTGAGCATAGAACTATTGGGTGATTGCTTTGAAGGAGGTGTTAACACCCAGGTTGTTCCCTATGACTCCCAAGGGAATACGGCCGGGGTAACCACTAACCAATCTTTGGATCACAGTTCCTAGCCAAACTGTAATCAGAGAGGGCTCTCTCTTTATAATTTGTCTCTGTTTTGAGGGTGTTTTAGGCTAGTTATTATGCTCAGGTTTTTGGTTTATATTTTGGTTGAAGGATTTCTTTCAGGGCTTAAGGTGTAGTGTTCAGAGAATAGTATATTTTTGGGCAATGGAGTCTGGAGTTGTGCAATGCTTTGAGATGCAGGAGTGATGATGTTCGGACTGCAGGGCCTATTGTGTATCTTTAAACAATCAAATTTAAACTTAAGTGGTGAAGCATGGTCAGCCAACAGAAAGCAATTAAGAATTCTCTATTGAGCTGGTGATATGAAAGTGAAACATGTTGCACAGGAGAAAACTTGAATTCCTGAAACAAAGCTCACTGTGAAAGATATATCCTAAAAGTGCAGCAATTAAGAATTACACTTATCAAGAATACAGCTGAAGAAAAACATTCATTAATAACACAGATTGAACTCAGGGTATTCTTTGAATAAGTCCTGAAGGTTATTCTTTTTCCTTGTTGCTAAACACTTAGAAATTAGAAACATATATGGGTTGTAAAAGATTAAAGCACATAACAAAGAGAGTTACAGAAACTTTTTGTATTGTGAAGTACACAGGAATCCTGCAGTTTTCAACAGACACCAGAACACATTCAACACTTCAGAAATCCGAGAAATTCCATCACTTTCTTTATTAAACTCTGAAAGGATTACAATATAAGAACTTCTTCAGGAGAAATCAACAACAACCCCTTGCCACTCTTGCAAAGGGGACTTTATAGAAATGTTTATACAAAATATCTCAGGCATTGAGTCATCTGAGAGAGAAATATCTTCATTACTTCGTACAGAAAAGTAGAAAAGAAGTTATTGCAGCTTTGAATGCAACATAACTGCTCTTTAATTATGTCAGAGGATATTTTGACCTTTGGAGGTCACTGAGTCGGTTGGAACGCTTTGCTTTAATGCTGAAAAATGTGCCTTTACGTTTGCTGCGCTGTATCTTCTCGGCCCTGCCACCTGTGACTATGCTTGCTGCTGTGGTGGCCAAATAGCTCTGCTGAGTTGGCTCAGCCTTTCATCTTTCCTTTGTATGCTGACTTTATTGAACTGTGCCTTGCATAACAATTCATATTTTAATAAACAAAATTTGGTGAATGGCTCACCGTTTACAAAATTGTTTTTATCGCTTTGGTCCACCAGTCATGTGTAGGTAATTGATGCCTGAGGATTGCATCTATAGTCTCCTCTGCCTCTGTATACTTATAAAAATTGGGAGGGGCCTCAAACAGGTGTTTGATTTCATTCATTATAAAAAATAGATTCTCTACTCTGTTATAGAGAGTCTGTCCTGTGGTTGGCCCTGTTTCCTCTGAGGTGTTGGGCTTCTCATTGATCTGACTAGTGGCAAATGTGTTAACTATTTTGGCATATTGGTCATGTGTAAACAAATTCCCTGCGTTGTTCAGTAAGCTAGGGAGCCCTCTGTGTTCCAACACCTGAAACTTTTCCAAAAACCTGTTCACCTCAGTCTGCATATCCTGGGTTCTTCTTTCCAATGTCTGCACTAAGTTTCTCAGTGTGAGAACCCTTTTGATCAACTGAATGTGCTCAGTTCTGTTTGGAATTCCTATGGCAGCCAACTGAGTGCTTGTCCTATTGTTAAGCACATTGATCATCCTGGTGGCTATCTCAGGCATGTTGCTTAGAGCAGCTCTTGCTCTCTGAATTTCAGCGTGTGCTTTTGGAATAAGGTCCAACTGCTCATGGATGGTTTCAATAAATTGCCATTGCTCATTGATAGATTGACCAATGTTAGCCCACAACACTATTTTTAGCTCAGCCACCACTTTATCTAATTTTAGCTCATTTTCTAGCTCTTTGATTTTATCTTTGAGGGCTTTTATCTCCCTGCCCTTTTCTGCCACAGACTGCTTGGATTTATCATATCTGTCATTCACTTTGGCCAATTTATCCCTGGTCTCATTCATCTCTGTCATTTGAGTTTCCAGGGCCTGGATCTCATTCCTCAGCTTTTGCATGTCCAGGCTTGGGGCCTGCTCTGTTGCTAGTGGTGCTGCTGAGGTGGATGTTGCTGCTTGTTCTGGCTGTTGAGGAGGAGGACCAGTAGGTGGAGTAATTTCCTGAAGATTTATTACTTCAGGAGGAGGCTGGGAGGTCTGTCCTTCTTCTCTTTGTTTCAAAGCTGCCTATAATGTTGCCTGTGCAGCCTCTGATTCTCCCAGCTTTTCTTGTGCCTGGATGAGCTGTTTGTAGAGAGACACCAGCAAATTTGTGGCTTCTTTATCATGCCTCTGCTGGGCAACCTCATTTGTTTGAGGCTGGATTGTGGCTGGCATTTTTATCTTTTTCTTCAAGGCAGCCATGTCTGCATCCCTTAATTTCAATATCTCCTGGATGCCCTTGATATCTTTGGGATCATGCCCAATCTCAATAATTATATCTTCTAAGGACCTAATTCTATTGTCCTTAGCCTGTGATGATGCCCTTTCCAACTCGAGTTGGGAAGCTGTATTATTAAGGCTATTTTCCAGCCTGTAGTTGTCCAAGGTTTTGTCTGCCAAGGAGGCATAGACCATCTCACCTGTTTGTTTGTGCAACTCAATTTTATCCATTGGGTGGATGTCTTTGGCAAGGACCTCAAGATTGGTCCTTATATAATCTGCATGAGTTTGGGGCTGTGCTACAGCTGGTATGAAATGACTCATGATCATATTTCCTTCACTGACATCAAAAGCAGACATTAGTCTTTGCTGGTTGGTGGGAGCCATCTTTAGCAAATGATTATACAGCTGTATTTTTATGGGCTCACTCCTCTTCTTTATGTCTATGAACTGCTGCTTGATGCTCAGTTCACCCTCCCTCTGCTGGCTAGAGGAGCTGACTTCTCCTCCCACAGTTCTGTTCTGTTCCCCTTGGAAGGAACTTGCAGATACTTCCCTGCTAGGTGGGCCCATGCCCAGAGACTGCCTTGTTGGCGTTTCCTCATCAGAGAAAGGGTTCATTCTTTGTCTTTTCTCACCATGACTTTCTGATGTGGTCAAGGGAGTCTCTCTGTCCCTTTTTCTGCTAGTATCCTCCTTTTGTGGAGTTTGGAGGATTGAGGCATCAACTGATGTTTCTTGCCTTGGAGGCACTGTATTTTGTGCCTGTTGTTCTGTGGAAATGGGGGCTTCAACTGTCCCTTCTTGCTGTGTGGGCTGCTCTTTATTTTGCTGCCCTTCTTCTTGCTGCATTTCCTGTTGTTGTTGCTGTACCTGTTGCTGCTGTTGCTGCACCTTCTCATGCTGTGGCCGTTCAGTATCCATTTCTTTTTCCTTGCCCTTGCCAGATATATCTTCAGTGGCTATGGGTGCTTGCTGGTTTGCAGTCGAGGAGGATGCACTTGCTCCCACTTGTGTGCTTGGCAGTGAAAACACCTGTGAACAAAGTTCAAGGTCAGCCATCTTTTTAAGATTCCTCACTGCTCTTTGATTCAGCTCTTCTTGTGTAACCGGCTCTTCTAGGGTTCCTCTCCTCCACTTTTCTTGGTTAGCATGTTTTTCAATGTGAGGGATTTTTAGATGATCATAGCCAGAGAGCCTATATCTTAGCCTTCTCAAGGTGATGAAGTGGTTGGGGTCATAAGGCTTCCAGAGGAAACTAGTTTGAAGGCCAAGGGACTCAAGCATCATGTCTGCTTCCTTCCAACCTTCCTCCCTTTGGTTATAGACAAAGTGGCCCAGTTGGTTCCTGACTTTCAACTGTGCTTTCTTGCCTTTGCCCGAAAAGTGAAGCACATCAACATTGCCAAACTGCCTGAAGTATTCTAGGGCAAATAGCCTCATAGGCACATATCTGGGTAGTCTGTAGGGAGGCAGTTCACACCCATACATCCTGATGATGGTGTGGTGTTGGTAAAAGTACCAGTCCCCAATGCTGTATGATTTGGATAGCTGCAGGATCCTTTGCATTTCATCTGTGAGCCTTGGAGGGGGTGAGCCCATCATTATTGACATAGCTGGGTGAATGAACTGATCTATGAACTCACAATAGGTGTATGGAGTTTCACCTCTACAGTGGAAAACAGATGACCAATATACCACTGATCTTGGATTGCCTTGGGCATCCTCTCTTTTGATTGGAAAAGAGAATTTCTGATCTTGATGATATAAGATCAAGTGGTAAATGTAGGAGGTATACCTGAACACTCTTTCTCTTGCCAGGTTCATTAGTTGCTCATGTATTTTGTTTGCTATATAGGTGGCATAGTCATAGCAGATAGGAGACTTGCCAGGAGCAAACATGAGCATGATTACCAGCACAGTTTGATCAACAAACTCAATGGAGTTGTAGCCCAAAATGGGACTAATCATGTCAGCCAGATCTCTGCCCAGTTGGTTGAGGTATACCTGATTGATAGGAGGATACTTCACAGAGTCAGAGCCAATGAATAGCTGGTTTAGTTTGGTAACCTGAGCATCTGTCATTCTGGCTCCTCGATTTATCAGGTCTACAAGTGATAGAGGGACCAGTTTCTTCTCAGTTCTGAAGCAGAGCATATCCCTGATAGCTTCTGGGGTGACATAAAACACAGCTGATCCTGAAGGGTCAAGAACTGCCCTCTGAGTGGGGTCATAATTTTCAGCACACATATGGATCAACTCAGGGAATTGGTTAACTTGAGGGAGCTTGAAAATAGGGAGGAATGAGCCCCATATCCCCAGCACATCTGTTCCAGCCTCATGCTTAGCCTTCAGTTCATTGAGCAGGTGGATGTGGAACTTAGTGCCCATCAGCATTTCCTCTGAAATCTGATAGTCCATGTCTGCCAGAGACTGCCATTCCAACTGTCTCTGAGGGGCATTTAATGGAGCAATGTTTAATGCTATTAGAGCCACTGGGGGATCCATGGCTTCTCCTAGGATTTATGGATAGAGTTGTTATGCAGAGCAACCCAAGAGTCTTCTTTGAGGGAGAAATGTGAAGTGTATGGAACAGAGGATGAGTGAGACAGTTGCAGCAATTGAAATACCGCTTGAAGGACTGATAAAACAGTAACAGGACTGAGCAAAATGTTTTCTGTAGCAAGTTTGGTCAGTTAAGGTTCCTAGTTCACGACTGCGCGAACTAGCTGCGATTTTCAACTTAATTTGCTAAATGTGGCCCTGCAGGAGTTTAATGGCTCCACTGGCTGGATATAAGTGTAGCTCACAGTGTTTTTAACAGTGAAAACAGAGTTTTAAGGTCTGTTGACAGTTTACTTGCAGAATTACGGATAAAACCAGGTTTATGGGATGATTTTGAAGAATACCTAGTGAAATCGTCGACAAGAGTTGCGAATGTAGGTGCAATGGAGGCTCTGGCGGTCTCGGAATCGTCTTTTAGCAACCTGGTGCTGATTTGGACGTGAGCAGAATGCAGAGGTAGCAGTAGTGTTTTTTACCAAAAAAGGAAAAAACGCGAGATTTTGGCCTAAAAAATGGATTTTTGGCAATATTGGCGCGTTTTTGGGATGACGTCAGCATGACGTCATCGGGTCGGGTCGGAGTCGGATGACGTCAGTATGACATCATCGGGTGAGGTGGCGAGCTGCTATTGGTCCACAGAGATGATGCGGTGGCAGACACATTGGCATGGGGGCGGAAAAAAAAGGTCGACGCGATGGCGGGGTGGTAATGACGTGGGGATGACGTCGGATGAGCGGTTTGACCGAAACCGGAAACGACTGGCAATTTTATATCACATCGCTATAGCTACGGAGGCGGAATCTGTCAGGCGTACCTCTGATGCATTGTGGAGAAGGCGCGTGGCGGGCCCCTGACGTCACCTTCTAACAGATATCAGAAGGTATCTGTCGGACGTCGGGGCCGCTCCGATATCAACGAGGGCCGTCGGATCTCATGGGTCCGATCCGACGGTTGACGGAAGGGTGATGTGATCGAACAATACGGAGGGGGGGCGGGTTTAATTTATTATTTGTTTTGGAATATGCGCCCGGCGGAAAACATTAGGATATGGGTTTTTTATAAAGTTTTCAATGTATTTTGGAAAATCAAACATATGCGCCGAAACTTTGGATAAGCGACATAAGGTGGGTTTTTTGGGTTTTTTCACAATTTCAAAGGGGTTTATGGGTAAGAGGGGGTTTTTATAAGGTTTTCCTTTACAAACGGAGGTTTAATGGGTGAAATGATTTGAAAGAAGGGAGAGGGATAAGGTTTAGGTTCATCAAAGTGACCAGATGCCAAATTTGATCCCTGACAGAGGACTTATTGGCTATAATGCCAAGGGGAGGGATATTTATACACAATTTGGGGTTTATACACCATGGTGTTGATAGTAGTAGGGGAAGGGTAACATAGGGGAATTACATAGTAGAGTTAGAGTTAACATGGGGGAAAATGTGAATGAAGGGGGAAATCACTAAGTTTATTTGAAACTTACTTAGTTTTTAGGGAGTAGATCAAAATGAAAAGAAATTTAGACAAGAAATGTGGCTTCTGAAGAGATTAAGAACCACCATCAAACCTCAATTTTTTCTAAGCAATTCAATTGATGAGGGGATGTTAGTAATGAGTGGGAAAAGGGATAATTTGGGAAGTTAGACATGCTTCTATGTTTTTCTTTTCTCATCTTGACCATCAAGGTTAAATCTGAAATGAATACCACTTCTGCAACCCCATCTACTTACCCAGCTACTTTGCCTAGCATTTTTTGTTTCTTCTTGAAGGGTGCATTTAGGCTTGTAGACCCTTACTTGCCTTTTCTTTTCTTTGGCTTTTTCTTTTGTTTTTCTATCTACTTCTACCCTTATTTCTTCCAAGGTCCCAGATTAAGCTGTTGGGAGCCTTTTCTTCTCTACCTGAACTACTTGTCTGCCAAGATTAAACAGTTTGGACAGACTCCTTTCTCTATTCTACAACTGAAAATTCAAACATGGCATGATCCAGATTAGACTGTTGGACCACCCATCAAAATTTGAGTCTATATCAAGCTATAAGCACAGATTGTATTCTTATGGAAATATGTGATCTTCGCATCATCAAAGCAGAGCATATTTGGACCTTTCATTGCCAATCATGAAATATGAAACCTATTGGTATAGGTAGCTAACAGGAGGTGAAGAGGAGATTTCTTTCTGCTGGGAGGTGTTGCTGGATTGGGCCTCTTATGGTTGTAACACTCTCAGAACTTTACTTCTTCCATTAATAAAGCATTTGAGGTTCTTCTATATGCATGTGTCTTTGTGGCGTATTGATGCTTGTATATTTGATTTATTCTAATCCTTGAATCAGTTATGGATGTATGCTTCTTGTAGTTTCCCTTTCTTGTGCTTTTGCAGGATCTTTGTGTAGCTGGGCCAGTGAAAGAGCAAGTAGCTGGGAGCAAGCAGCAAAGAGGGAAGATTGGATCAATCATTAGCGGAAGATAACGGTTAGTGGATCTCTTCCTCCTCTCTCTTACATCTCATAAAGAAGTAATCTTGAATAAGCTTTGCATTCGGTTGTTGTTGAGGTACTATCACCCTTAGAGTGGGATAGGGTCATTCTGTATTGGATACTTTTCCCAACAAAAAATTGGCGACCATACTGGGGATCGTATCTTGTTGGTTGTTTGTGTTTTTGCTATTCATTTCATAAACACAGGGAGTACCGAATCGAACTGCATTTGGATCTTTCAAATGCAAAGTAGAGGGCAGCGACTCTAGCTCAGTTTCTGGGCAAGTTTATGATTTGAAGAGCTGATCCACAAGGACTCTAATAAGCTCTTAGTGATAGCTTTTCATCCTTCTTTTCATCCCTTAGTGTGTCCTTGACTGATAGCTTCTGATTTGGCCAAAAACTGTGAATTTTTGAGCAATCTGTGACCCGGAAACCAAGAGAAACGAAAGTTTCGTTCTTCAGTGCAGGCTGTGTGAAGGCTGTCTGCATTTTAGCGCAGTTCCCGAAGGGGCTACCTGCGCTGAAGGTCAAACTGCCTGTGTACCACCTGTGCTGGACCAGTCTTGCCTTGTGCTACTGGGGTTTCGTGCTGTTTCTTGCCCTGTTTTCACTCTTGTTTTTGCTGCCTGTTACCAGTCAATGTACCTATCTGAAACCAACTTTCCTTGCCACTATTCCGCCTCGGTTGTATAAAGAAACTATGTTTGTTCTTTGTGTATTTCTTGTATCATTTACAGTTTCCCATAACGAAAGTGAACTAGTCTTGCTGTGGCCTCTTAGATCTAGACCTGTGATAAAGTGTCGTTTTGATCTGAAGAGTTAGTTTGTTTGTTGTTCATAGCTGATTGAGCTTTTGCTTTCGTCATATGGTTTGAATTTATATATTTCTAGTGTCGAAACAAGTAAATCTTAAGGTGTCTTTTGATTTTGGACAAGCTTGTTTGTTTTCACTTGAAACTGAATTCAAAATTATACAACAACTTTCTTTCTGTGTCGCACAAACATTAAGAAAGAGAAAAGAAATACTTGCATTGTGCATGTGCATTATGACAGCTTGCATGTTGATTTAGGAAAAAGTGCATTAGTGTGTGCTCTATGATCTGTGTGAAAAGATGTTATCTTTCTTTTCCCTCAGTAGTTAAGATTTTCAAAGTTGAAAGATTGAAAAGCTTGCTTATCATCTTAGGCTGCATTTAGGAGTGTTATCATACATCTCGTGGTGATCCATAAAGGCAAACTGCTAAACAAGATCAACCTTAAAATAAATTGAATTTACATAACAACGCATTGAAACATAATGCAAACACATAGAGGTCTAAGCTAGAGACGTGTTCCGGCGTCGTTAAACGTGATATCTTAGCGTTGAGTGGTTGGGTGATTCCTCCACGGTGAAGCGGTAAGTATCAATACGGACTTGTGCTCCCACGTACCGTCGCGTATATATTGGGAGACCCCTATAGGAACAAAGCCTTTATCCATAGGAAACTGTGTCGGCTGCCCTACTGATTGCAATGCAGTGAACACAGCATTCACGAAGATCGACCACCCGTACTGTAAAACGTATTCTGTGGTTTTGCGAAAAGTTTGGCACACCCTCTGCCTAGAACTCCAGAGCAGTTTCTTTTGGCCTTTTTCAAACTCTATAACTGAAAAAGTCCATCCGAGCATTTGTCACTTCGGGCTCGTTAAAACATCGAAGGAGACTAGAGTCATCTTTAGCTTTTTCACGACTCTTAAAAAGTGAAAAAGCAAGTTGTGTCTAAGCGTCGTTATAAAATTTATTTTAAACGGAACATAATCACCTCCTATTCCTGCGTTGATCTTTAGGTTGAGAACATGGAACGCCCCAACCAAGGAATTCCACATAATGGAAATCCTAGTCGTTTCTCCTCTTGGGGAGAAGTTGGTGCACCCCACACGGCCACATTGTCGCTTCCAGGACTGACAATTGGCCTGCCAATTTGGCTATTCTCAACCAATGTAGTTCAGAACACCATGGTTCCTGAACAGTCGAGTCAACAGTTGGATAAGTCTAGAGCTGCCCACCAGCCTTCTACTTCCTATAACTCTTCCTCCAATCCTTCATCTTCGCAAGGTAGAGCCAGCAAAAGCCAAGCTCCCATGGAGAAGAAGGAGAAGAAGAAGAGAGAGAAGAAGAAGAAGGAGCCTAAGGTGCCTGGGGGCAAGCAAAAGACATCTAAAAAAAATCCACACACAGCACAGACCGGGCCTAAATCGCCATGTGTCATATGTAAAGGAGACCACTTCCATAGAGATTGTCCCTGTATTCCCCGGATACTAAGGGACTGGTCCCCTCGTTTGCACAATTCGGGAGCATTAACCTCTGATAGCCATGTTGAATGCTTACCGTCAACCAGCGAAAGTGAAGGTTCAAGACAAAGAGGGGGATCGAGATCCCCCTGCAGACTGTGTGAAGGTGATCACGCCATCCACCGTTGTCCCTTCTTAGACGAAGCGAAGAGAGTTTTGGAAGATCGCCCGGTTTCACCATTGAGACTTCCTCCTGGATACAAAAAACTCGTGCCAAGTCCTTCGTTGGTTGAAAATACAGCTGGCCCACCCAAGTGGTCAGCTGAAGTGTCAGTCATTGAAAATGAACCTACTGAATCCAGACCAGACGAAAGTCTAAAGGTCGATACGGCAGTTGACCCGGTTCCGCCTTCAGAGGTTTCATCTTCAAATGACACCGTCAATGAAGATTCATCTTCAAATGACACCCTCACTGAAGAGAATAAGGATGACACCGTCCAGATTCTTTTCATCAACACCGACTTTGATGAGCATCAGGGCAATGCGCCCATTCCTTTATTGCAGGAAGGAACATCGTCAGGGTCATATCCGGCCATGTATTCGGTCCCACCACCAAGCAACCTGGTTGTGTCCTTTGATTGGAACCAACTAGGCAGACCCCGGTTACCAGCCAATATACCATTCAGAATCATAGTCCAAATTTATAGAATGGTAATGGTGGGAACTATCATTGATGAAGGGGCATCTGTGAGTATCATTTCCTCTATTGCTTGGAAAGAACTAGGTTCCCCGGAGCTTTTACCTGAGATAAGAAATCTCTCGGGTTTTGATAAAGGAACCAGTCGACCATTAGGGATCCTCCCCAATGTGCCTGTTACATTGAAAGGGAAGGCCGTTCAAATGAACGTGATGGTCGTTCAAGGACCCTTGGATTATAACCTACTCCTTGGACGAGACTATATATATTGCATGGGAGCTATAGTCTCCTCACTCTTTAGAGTAATGTGTTTTCCACACGAAGGAAGAATGGTCAAGCTTGTAGACCAACTTTCATTTCCAGGATCACGCATCGCAAATAGTCAAATACCAACTCTCAATGGTCTATTCACCCAAGAAATGTCTCCACCCCCAGTCCTCCTTCCCGATGAGTGCGAGTGATTCGGAAAGATGGGACTGGAACCCAGGGGGCATGCATCCTGGTCTGCTTCGGGCAGAGGAAACCTTGGGTATAAGGTAGAATTTCCGCGAAAGAATATGACTAGTCTGTACCCCGTCCGTGGATGGAAGAGGGATTGTTCTAGAATAGGATTCTTTTGTCAAGGTCACTTGTTTGACAAAGAGTCATTCATCCTTGTCTATTTCGGTAGACATTGCCGAAGAAAGAGATTGATTTGTGGCAGCAAATAGAACCGTCTTTGGGTAACCAGGAAGAGGCAAGCCTCACCCATTAAAACAAATGTTTTAGCGGATAAGTAGGGGCAGCCTTGAAATTGTACTTTATACCTGGGGGCATGAAAACCTTTTGGAGTGCAAGCTAAGAGCGGTTATTTATCTGTTTTTGGGATTAGCCGTTTCCGAACTTGCATGAAGAAAGGAGTGGGAGCATAGCTTATGTGAGGTGCGAGCTCTATAAAAAATGGAATCTTGCAGGAGACATTTCTTATCTTATGACTGGTATATCGAGCAGTTCTACCGCGGAATTTATGCTTGTTAAAAAATAGAAAAGTGAGATCTGAGCAGTTTTAGCGTCATAGTTCATGCTCGTTAAAAAATAAACATAAGCTTTTGAGCAAGTTTAAGCTCGTTAAAAAATGAACTTCCCGGTAAATAACCATTGAGAATGTACCCTGATCAACCGTAAAAAGACCTTGGTCGTGTTTTGCTGCAGCCATCACCTCCACCGTTCATTTGGCCGATCGTTTACCTCCATATGATTTTTTACCCATTTTGAGGAACAGCTACAAAGAGTGATTCCACCTAGCCATCCTTGTGACACTGCCGTGATTGGAAAATTCCAACCTGTACCTGGAATCTGCTACTATCCCTGTTTATCACTCGTTCCTCAAAAGACGAGTCTTCTTTAAGCTCTTTTCATCTGACTCGTAAAATATGAAAAGTTTGCCGAGTTTTGGCCTTCCAGCTCGTTAAAAGGACCGGAAGAGCTATCCCTCCCGTAGATTTTAATCTTTTTGGACCTGAGGGATTATTACACAAAAAGGTCGAGCGCTTGTTTTATTCGGCTCGTTAAATTTATCGAAAACTCATCCCTTCTGTATTGTTTTATACTTTTTCGGACTTAAGGGATTAGATGACGAAAAAGGAATTGTGGAGTTGACTTTCTGTACCTTTTTCAGACTCTCTAAAAATGAAAAGGACCGAGTTTTCCTTGTCGTTAGACTCATTAAAATGATTAAATAGTGACAAACTTATCTTTAGACGAGAACGAGTTTCCCTATCGCTAGGCTCGTTAAAACATAGCGATGGGCTTGCCCGAAGGGCAGGTTATAGAACAAGCATATGTTATCCTCCTCAAGCTTGACAAAAATAAAGAGGTACTGGTCAGAAATGACTGGGGAAAAATTGGGAGAACCTCAAAACTTTAATGGTAGCAAGTCGCTCTTGAACATGACACTTTGTCCTTCGTATCACATCAGGTTGGGTTGTTTCATTCACCGGTCTCATCACCATGGTCCTCGCCAAACCATCCGCATTTGGGGTAATGCTACCGATCCATCACATCAGTGTCGTTATATGTTCAAGAGATGTCATTAAGAAAGAGTCAACCGTGTCCCATCCACTACCATACATTATCCTTCATCCACCCATGATCGCCACCCTGAATCATATTTCACAGATTGTTTTCACCTCCACTAAAATCATTAGCTTCGTTCCGTGTCACTGATGTGGGATTCATTAAGGCCCTCCTTTGATGGATCGCTTCTTGTCGACTTCAGCTCATTATCCAAGAAGTTGATCTAGGAACAAACTCCCCAGTACTTTGAAGCTTGCATGCCTCAATGGAAAGTTTCTCACTTCCGGCGATAGGTATACATCAATGATCTTCGACCAGAAGATTTTGCGTAGTGTTCGACGCCAAGTCCTTTATTCACACCACGTGAATTGTACTGCAGTACCTTGAGGGTCATTGTCATTATTGGTGATTCCTCTCGCGCTTGTTAACGGTTTACATTATTGACCGGTAATCAAGCGATGTCTTTCCATGTTCGACTTCAGCGCAATTCTCACATGGATCGACTTGTACTTAGAGTGAAGATCGAACGAGTTTTGAAGACCCCGGATCTAATTTCATCCATCCGGTCTGCGATATATATTCAGGAAATAAAAAGACATTTGATATGTACATCATTGCAGCAGATGATCATCCTACTCAAAGGATGATAATTTCAGCAGAGAATTATCAGTCTACCATCAGACGATCGTCTGTTCTATGTACCAAAATGAATTTATAAAGCTGAGCATGGGAATGCCCGCCTCAACTAGATCATGAAAGAAGAATGAAAAATAATGTATTGTATTGTATTTTATTACAGGGCGCCTCTCAGCGATTGAATGAACTTCGGATCCTCCTGATAAAGCATTTCACCCGATAAACGACCTCATACTTTAGGAGGCAACTGTTATAGACATTTTTGTGCCTTACAGCATGAAGCATGAAATGTCAATAATTTGAGGGATCCAAAGTCCCTAAACATGTTGTTCCTACCCCTAGAGGAACAAGGTCAGCAAACCACAGCACTAAATATCAGTTCTCCACCTGAAAACACTCAAAAACAAGCTAATTCTGGATCATGTCAACTGCTCCACTGAGCATCTGCGCTGAATGTCAACTGCTCCACTCTGTACCTGCGCTGAATGTCAACTCTAATGAAGGCTACCTGCGCTGGGCGAGATTGGCCAAGTGGCACAGTCATTCTGCAAGGTGTCAAATGCCCAGGAAGCTTCCAAAATGACACTTGGATCAGGGAATTCGCCTTGTGATGAGTAAGAGGATCTAGATCTCCAAGTGGAAGCAAGAAACTCCAAGTGGACTCAAGAACTGAAGAATAACTGAAGTGGGAGAGGACACTAGTCAGCTTCATGCCAGCCTCAAGCTGACTCATCCTTTCTCCAAAACTCCTATATATAGAGCTCTCTCATGAGGTATAGGGAGGCTGGAATCTGGTGAATGTAAGGAAGTGCTGTTGGTTTGAGTATAGAACTATTGGGTGATTGCTTTGAAGGAGGTGAAGAGGAGATTTCTTTCTGCTGGGAGGTGTTGCTGGATTGGGCCTCTTATGGTTGTAACACTCTCAGAACTTTACTTCTTCCATTAATAAAGCATTTGAGGTTCTTCTATATGCATGTGTCTTTGTGGCGTATTAATGCTTGTATATTTGATTTATTCTAATCCTTGAATCAGTTATGGATGTATGCTTCTTGTAGTTTCCCTTTCTTGTGCTTTCTCAGGATCTTTGTGTAGCTGGGCCAGTGAAAGAGCAAGGAGCTGGGAGCAAGCAGCAAAGAGGGAAGATTGGATCAATCATTAGCGGAAGATAACGGTTAGTGGATCTCTTCCTCCTCTCTCTTACATCTCATAAAGAAGTAATCTTGAATAAGCTTTGCATTCGGTTGTTGCTGAGGTACTATCACCCTTAGAGTGGGATAGGGTCATTCCGTATTGGATACTTTTCCCAACAACATTAGGACACTTAATTAAACGAAAATATAAAAGATGGTTTATCCAAAATTTTAAGGAAAGGGTCCCCATTATTTGAAGTAAATAAGTAAAAAATGGGGGTTGTTTGGTTTTGCATACAAAACCACTCAAATTTATTTCCCTTTCTTTGTAAGGATGTGATAATATGATATATGTTGCAGAAAGTTTTAATAAATATCCTATAATAAACTGTCAATCCGATAAATTATCTGATCTCACTCACATTCTTGGGTGTTGGCCACTGCATTATGGCCTTGACCTTCTTTGGATCAATCGATATCCCTTCATTAGAGACAATATACCCCAAATAATGTATTTGAGATTGGAAAAACTCACACTTCCTAAGATTTGCCTAGAGCTTGTGCTTCCTCAATAACTGTAGTACTGCAAGCAAATGATTTACATGATTTTCCTTGGACTTTGAGTACACTAATATGTCATCAAGAAACAGAATGATGAATTTTTCAAAATAAGGATGTAACACACTATTCATTAAACAAATGAAAGTGGAAGGAGAATTAGTAGGACCAAAGGGTACCGCTATAAACTCATAATGTCCATATATTATCCAGAAAGTAGTTTTATGAATGTCGACCTTGTTGATCCTTACATGCATATATCTTGACCTCAAGCCAATGTCAAAGAAAATATTTTCTCCCCTTAATGGATCAAAGAGATCATCAATTCTTGGCAATGGGTACCGGTTCTTTATGGTCACCTAGTTTAGTTGCATGTAATCAATGCATAATATAAGGGTCCCATTGTTTTTGTGTCTACTGCTATGGAGTACAGAAAACACTTCGCTTGGAGGTTGGTGTTACCTACAAGGAGTCAACAGACAGTTGGTTGTTCTTAGTGGACAACTTAAATAAAAAATCATTGAAACAATAGAAACAATGTATACATACACATAAATTGAAAAAGACATGCTAGATAACACAAATAACAAATCTTAATAAAGCAAACAACTCAACAAAATTTAGGAAAATGGCTCTCTTTATTGACTGTTGAAAGTAGAAAAGATACAATAGATCAATTCAAAATACTTGGAGATATTTTTTTGAGAAATGGTGCTAAAATATCCTCAACAAGGAATTTTCTTTCCTCAATCTCCTTGCAGTCTTCCTCTCTCTCTCAAAGATGTATGTAGATTCTCTCAATGGTGAAATCCTCTTCTCTATTAAATGTTGGATTATTGTGGCAAAATGTTTCCAGCATAACAATGGTTTACTTCTTCTTTCTTTGGTCTTCCAATGACTCATTTATATATAATTTGAACTAATCTTCCCTCCCTAAGTCTATTAATAAGAAAATGACTTATGAGTAGTAGAAGAGGATCCCTTTAGGGTTGCATATCTCCAAGTTGACTCAAATTTGGTTGTCCTTGTATGGTACATGTCATGGAATCCCAATTCGAGGTGTGTAAAGTGGTATTAGATTGTTGATTTAGACTTTTGTTTGACCGGGTGGCTATCGAAGAAAAAAATGTGAAGTTGCTAATTTCTACCTTTGGACAAGCCGTGTGGGTAGATTTTATAATTAGAACCTTTGGAGAACTTTTGATTTTTATATTTCATGATATTTTAAGCTAGAAATGTTTGACGTGTAGCCTTTGCTGGATGACTCTGGGTGTCATCTAAAGTTTACAAATGTGTGTAAAATTTTTCCATGTTAACAGTGTTGGAAATAATACTGGGGGGGTGAATCAATATTAGTCAAGTCAATAATCTTTTTCTTTTCATACTCAAATTTGTATATGCTACTTCCATGTGGGAAACCGTGTGTACACGCAACTGTGCTTAAGGAAACAAGCGTATATCCAACGAACTAATGATTCAGTTAATTCATCATATGTTGATCTTTAATCTGTGCATCAATACTTTATTAAACATTAAACAATAATCATATGTAGTTAATAACAAAGTGAACCATCACACATAAGCAACAAACATGAACACCAGGATTTAAGGTGGAAACCCAATGTTGGTGAAAACCACCTGATGCTGTCATCTCTATCTTCTTTTAATAACAAGAAAATCTGTTTACAATATTGTACTAGTGCAGACTCATACCAGTATGCAGGCTTCTACCTGTAGAAGGCTATAACCTTTTCTCATCCTCCAGCTTCTACTGAAAGGGAGCTACAACCCCCTAGCTCTTGTACTAGCTGATATGTTTACTAGTGCGTAGGCACCAACCTAAAAAAGGCTACAACCTTCTCTCTTCCTCCAGGGACCACATTTCATAAATTTTCAAACTGGATACTCCTGGAACAAAACATCATAATATCAAGGCCACGTTTCATCCAATTTTCATACTGGACCCATCAAAAACATTGAAGCTCAAAATCAATCACCACTGCAATACAACCATCAACTATATCTGCATCAACTAATCACTGAAACTCAATCAATCACTGACAACCTCTAAACCTCTGACGCAATTGAATCAACCATTCATTCATACTTAATAAACTTCAACAAATCTACTGGAACATATAGAGCACTGTATCCAGTACTCAGATCTGACCCAAAATACTCCATCATCATTAAGAACCAGTTGTGACCTCAAAACATGCATCGGAGTGTATACACAACTTGAAACAGCCGAATGAGCATGTATACGCAACTTCATCAAAGCAAACCAACGTATAGGTCTTCAAATACTTACTTAAAACTTCGATGCACCTTCGGACTTCAGACATACCCAGATCATCACATATAAAGGATAATACATGTGTTAGCAACCAGATCTAGCCCATCAGATCACATAATGATAAGTCATTATGATCCTGATCCATTATTAGATCACATCCATCATCACTGAAGCAAATCACAATCATTCAATCTGAACACTGTTACCAGAATGTAGTCACCAGAACATAAAGCAAAACCCAAAACTCTGCATCAACAACCAGAACCAATTGTAACTTCAAACATCATAGTTCACAGGGAATATGCTACTCCGATGTGTTGAACCTGTGTGTATATGCGCTTTTACCAAATTCAACTAGCATATACATCTGTAAATATTCATTCATAATTTTGCAGCTATTCCAGACTTCAATAATACCCAAATCATAATATTTACAGAACAACACATGCATCAGTATACAGATCTAGAATAAACATGATCAAACCATATAAAGATAATTCATTCCAAGCCTTAAGATCTTGATCCATCATTAGATCTTGTCCTCCATCAACCGCTAAGGTTCCTCCTTGGCTCAGATCAAGCAGAGCATCATAAACCCATAACCTACATACTGGATCTCACACTTTATCAGATATTCAATGCTTGTCTGCCTTGGCCTAATGATCTTCTCCTCCTTATATAGTTTTAGGCCTTTCTCAATACCATGGACCAAAACCACTTAGGACCAATACCTTGGATCAAATAGCTAGGGTCAATACCTCATATCAAATACCATGGATCAAAATACCATGGAACAAATACTTCGGACCAAAAACTTAGTTTTCAAAGGTATACTACTTTTGCTTTTGTGAAAGTGCGTGTGTATGTATACGCAATTTGTATACAATGGACCCACATGTATACGCAGCTTGGTCAATGGTGAACCTGCGTATACCTCTCTTTCTTCATTTTGTGAAGACTGATATGTAATTCTTTGTTGTTTACTTGCTATACTGTGTTCTTTCATCTGAGTGAGTTTCCTTCTGAACTGATTCTTTGAAGCTGCCCTACATTTCATCACATCTATAAATACTACTACCATGCATTCTGTCACATCTGATATCTCTTCTGTAGATTCATCTAGTTACCATGTATAAGAAAGTTGTTCTACTGCAAGTGGGTTGCCATCAAGTACAACATATGCAGCATAATGCCAACAATCTCCCTCTTTGGACTTGATGGCAACAACAACACCAAGTCACTCTCTCCCTTTGACATCAAGGGCAAAGGGTGGGCAAAGATATTCTCCCCCTTTGATATCAAGAGAAAAGGATAGACCAAAATGAAGAATTTCGTATCTAAATAGTTGAGTATTAATCATGCTCTCTCTAGGCACATGTTGAATTCCCTAATTGAACTCCCCCTTTGTTCATGTTGAGAGGTACTGTATCATCCATGCTCCCCCTGAGCACATCCAGAATCTGCAAATATTTTCAAGAAAAAAACATGACTCTATAACTCAACTATGTGTGTTTGACTTTCCTATCACCAATGACTCATACATACATCCATTCCCAATCAAATAGGGATATACCAAACTTGACTCATCCACCCAACCAAGCGGGGATATACCAATTGTTTATACATAACTAAAATATAGCAATTACTACATCATCCTTCCCATGCATAGTGGGGGTGCAAATTACATCATATGACCAAAAGGGACTCATCAAAAGACTACAACAAATAGAGACAAATTATTACATCATGGGTCTTGATATGACCTTTACATTGAATGATATACATGACAGAGACCAAATATCTAAACAAGACCATGATAGTCATTAGCAACTATCATACACCATGTATGATTTGCTCCATAGCATCTGTCAATAGCATCTAGACCAGCAACCTGTATATGTCCATCATTAGTACCCAGGATATGAAAATATCATCATCCTGTTACAAAGTATATCTACATATACATATCAATTCATCCCCTTGATCTCACCAAGATCAACTTGTTTCATTTCCTTAGTATAATGAGCCTTATCATAACCTTCCACGAATCAACTCAGCATATGTCATATCTCCAAGCAGTAGCACATCATCATATGTATGTGAGAACACCATAGTCATCATCTATGATCATAACATCATCATCAAGAACTACATGATCATTCCACAAGAAACTTCAATATATCAATCATGTATCACCACTAGGGAACATCCCACAACTGATAAGCATTAACCATGATAATCATATGTGAGTATCAACCTATCATCATAAGGTAAGAAATTATCATCATTATGTGACTAAGCGAGCCATGTCTTCGACGATCCATGTATTCAAATAGCTATGTCTTCATGAGAGCTGTAATATCACCATTCTCTTGGCCAACCAATGATATTTGTGAATATGCAACTTAAGTAATCATCCATGTATCTAGCATAGCAATATGTGTCTTGCAAACCATGAGCTCATGGTCATTTGTCAAGATTTCTTGATATCATCAACAGCAACGACCCTCAACCATGTGAGAGCTAAGAACTATAGAAATCCTGCATCATAACTGTACCATATGAAATTTATGCATCTTTGAAGGAATGATGACAACAATATAAAATAAATGAGTGGCTCATCATCCAATAATGAAGTTGTGTACTCAATCTTTGTCCTTCTCCTTGTCCTTATGAAGATCACTATATAAGCAACATATATGAACTATATGCATCATCAAAAAGTCATTCACAATCATCCATAAATCTTATTTAAATACCAACTATATGATCCCAAGCATCATTTGAGATTTTATCATGGGCAACTCATAACCGTAACATAGCAAGATGTATAATTTAGCTACATAAGCTTCATCATCATACCAAAAGACTTCTAAACATAATGTCAACAATGCTTTATTAGAAGCATAACATGTTCTCTCCCTGAACTTGTTCCACCTGGTCACTGTCAGATCTGATCATTGCATATATCAGGAAGGAGTATCAAGGCATCACCATCAATCAGATATAAATCAAATTATCAATAACTTGCAAGGATCAAAAACACTTCTAAATAACATCCACAGACTGTAGTCATCACTCATCATGATAGAAAAGATAATAGATAATTGTCTGAATCATATCAAATCAGTTTTTTTTTTTCTGAGTCTGTCCCACTACATTTTTTCAAACGACATATACGTGACTGTGTAGCTTCTAACTCATGTATATATGTGAGTTGTCTTCATGAAACTTGCGTATGAGATTTAGAACATTGAAGTTTCACATTTTCAGCTCCCTCTGAGTCTATTATGTTTGTACATTGTGCTATGCCACATTTTTCTAACTGTACTTCCTTCTTCTTCCATATCTTCGAATGTGATGATGTTTTCTCCTTTTGTTATGGTGCCCTAAATTTTCTCCTGCATTCCTTTGCTATATTTCCAAACTGGTTACATGGATAACATCTTACATGTTTCATATTTCTTCTATAGCAATCAATGGCTTTGTGGCCAAACATATTGCAAGAAAAACAATATCCCTTAAAGTACTTGGAAACTGATGATCTTTCTGTGTGATGGTCTTGAACCATTCTACTTCTGTATCTTGCTGCAACATGTCCAAGGTTATGACATATAAAACATTCAACATTATTCATATGAGGAAATAACTGATTACCGCTTTCACATTTAGGAGTAAAATATTTTCTTTGAAGAATTTCTTTCCTTGGTTGTTGATGGGGTTGACCTCTAATCTTCTTGTTGAGCATTTCAGGTTTTACATTAGAGTTCCTTGCCTTAGCTTCTGAGCTAGAATACCCTTCAACAGATTCATGGAAACCAAGACTAGATTTGATGGCAGGAGATTTTTGACTACTAAGAATATCATCCAAAATCTTAGTACTATCTTGAAATCATAAGAGCTTATCCTTTTCTTCTAATTTACTTTTTAGTATATTTACCTCAACCTGATATTCCTCTTCCTTTTCAAGATACTGCTTCTTCATGATATCTTAATATTTTCTTCCTTCTTCCATCTGTTGCCTTAATTCAAGAACTTTGTTTTCTTGTTTTACAAGAGCTTGGAGTAGTTCTTCATTCTGCTTATTTGTTTTTTCAAGATCTTCTTTTAGAGAGAGGATCTTAGCTTCAATACTTTCATAGTAATTGGATCTATCTTTGAGTTTCTTGATTGTTGTGCTCCTTTCATTTACTTCAATTCTTAATGATGTCACTTCATCCTGCAGCTTTTGACATTGATCTTCCTTTTCCTTGAATTGCTTCCTTACTTTATTTCCTTCCTCTAGTTGATCTTTTAGTTTGGTAGCTTCTTCTTTGAAGGAACACTCCCTTTTGTCCAATAGATCTTGTTGATCTCTAATTTTTTCTATGAGCCTTTTAAATTCTATCTCTATTTGATATCTTTATTTTTCACTCATAAGAGAAAATTCAGTTGTTTCACTATCACTTTCATCATCTTCAAATGGATGGAGACATAGAAAATTTTAGGGGCGAATGTTCGCCCTTTGGCGAAATTAAGGGGTTTTAAATTTTTAGTGGGCAAATATTTTGTATCATAGTACATTTTTACAAATCACCTCAAATAGCCCACCTTATTTTAAGGGAGAGGGTAAAAAAGGTAAATTTAGGCCTTGAAATTAGGAGTTACAACCTTCCATTCGTCCATTTTCAAGAATAGGTTTTATTTAAGTGAATCCATTCGCCCATTTTCAAGAATAGGTTTATTTAAGTGAATCCTATGTGCCGAAGGCCCAAATACCATATTTATAAAAGAGGTATGATAAATTAATAAAAATATAAATAAATGAGAGGTATGGTAAATAAATAAAAATATAAATAAACTAGATGCATGGTAAATAAATAAAACCTCTTTTTATATTTAGACCATAACCCTCGTTCTATTTATGAAGGCTCAAGAAAGAGGTTTTATTTAAGTGAATCCTATGGGCCAAATACCATATTTGTAAAAGATGTAGGGTAAATTAATAAAAATATAAATAAACGAGAGGTATGGTAAACAAATAAAACATTTTTTTATATTTACTCCATAAGTCACCTTATATTTACGAACACTCAAAAAATGCATTATATTTAGGTAAAACCTATGGGCAAAATACTATGGGACAAATATTATTAATACCATGAAAAAAACATTATTAACCCTAATATTAGTATTAATAAACATAAAAATGGCACATGGTATTGACCCATGGTATTCACCTAGAATGTAGCTTATATAAATGGGGGAATTAAACCAGCATAGATCCATCTTTACTCTGGATCTACTAACCCCCGAGAGGTATCAAATATGGTGATATGCAAACTAGCATAGAGTGAAAAAATATTTGATCCGATCAAGAGTAAAAATGGATGTTATTTAATGTATGTTAAACACTTTAGCTTGGTTAAAATAAAAATCAACTATTAATTTTTATAAATTAGTAACAATACTTTTTAAGCTCCAGGTTTATGATAACCCATGGTATTGGCCCATGGTAATACCATGGTATTCATGTGATCATAGACTATTTAAAGGGGAAATTATATCATGTTATATCCATCTTGATTCTGGGTCTACCAAGTGCTCAGAGGGATAAATAGATTTCATCCCCCTAAGAGTGGTAGATGTGGAGTTAACATGGATATAGGTTGGTTTTTATGATAATCAAGATATTAAATAGACTTAGGAAATTATATTGTAAAAAAATCTTAAGGTGAATGGTTAAAGCATGGACATTGGACAAGTATATTTGTATACTTATGTTTTAAACTGAAACAAATCCAGGGCTAAAGGAATGGATTGATTGCACTAGTCATCCTTCTATAACTTTCCAACATATGCTGCAGTAAACAGATTGTAATTTGGGTAATTTTTCTAATTGCAAACAGGAACATACTTGTGTATTGGCAGGGTGGTTACGAGATCCCTGGAAGTGATGAATTTGAATTTTTCTTGGTTTTATATATAGTATTAGGTTTTTTCTCATGCTTTCTGTGAATGGCACCGGTGAATTTTATCCTACACCCACTAGGTTATCGATATGTAATTTCAGTAATTTTGATTTCAAAAGATATTTTAAAGAAATGCAATGATTTCATTTGTGTATTCAATAAACATAAGATTTTATAATTAAGTAAAATATTCACCATGCCTGGTGAGAGGTTTGCCAAAAAATTATATATACATATCATATTATTGATAAAATCGCCTTCCATTTTTCCTATATACCATGGAGATTCGCCCATTTATTATACATGTAAATTTTGGGGGGTTCTTAAAATTTTCCCTGGATGGAGAAATGTATCACCAAAGGATAACAAATTCATACCTGATAGTTCTTTTCCTTGTTCATCTTCATTTTGAGGTGATTCTGAATCTAAAGAGTTGCTTCCACATAATACCCAATCGACTCCCCCATGGTCATCGTTCCTTTGAGATGTCTTCTTCTTCTTAGGCGCTTTCTTCTTTATCTTATTTTCCACTGTTCTACGGATCTCCTTCAAGCGATCAAGCTTCTATCAAAGGACCTTCTCTGACACCAATTGTTCGAAATAATACTGGTGGGGGGGTGAATTAGTATTAGTCAACTCAATAATATTTTTCTTTTCATACTCAAATACGCTACTTCCATGTCAGTAACTTACTTGTACATGCAACTGTGCTTAAGGAAACAAGCGTATATCCAGGTAACTAATGATTCATTTAATTCATCATATGTTGATCTTCAATCTGTGCATCGATACTTTATTAAACATTAAATAGTAACGATATGCAGTTAATAACAAAGTGAACCGTCACACATAAGCAACACATATGGACACCAGGATTTAAGGTGGAAACCCAATGTTGGTGAAAACCACATGCTGTTGTCGTCTTTGTCTTCTTTTAATAATAAGAAAATCGGTTTACAACATCGTACTGGTGCAGACTCATACCAGTACATAGGCTTCTACTTGTAGAAGGCTACAACCTTCTCTCGTTCTCCAACTTCTACTGGAAGGGAGCTACAACCCCCTAGCTCTTGTACTAACCAATATATTTACTAGTATGTAGGTGCCGACCTACAGAAGGCTGCACCCTTCTCTCTTCCTCCAGGGACCATGTTTCATAAATTTTCATACTGGATACTCCTGGAACACAACATCATAATATCAAGGCCATGTTTCATCCAATTTTTATACTAGACCCATCAAAAACATTGAAGCTCAAAATCAATCACCACTGCAATACAACCAGCAACTATATCTGCATCAACCAGTCACTAAAACTCAATCATTACTTTTTGAATCAACTAAACTCAATCAAACACTGACAATGTCTGAACCTCTAACACAACTAAATCAACCATTCATTCATACTTAATCAACTTCAACAAATCTACTGGAACAGATAGATCACTATATCCAGTACTCAGATCTGAAGCCAAAATACTCCATCATCATTCAGAACCAGCTGCGACCTCAAAACATGCATCAGAGTTTACACACAACTTGGAGCAGCTGATCGAGCGCATATACGCAACTTCATCAAAGTGAACCAGTGTATAGATCTGCAATAACTCACTTAAAACTTGGCTTCACTTCCTGACTTCAGACATAACCAAATCATCACATATAAAGGATAGTACATGTGTGAGCAACCAGATGTAGCCCATCAAAACACATAACGATAAGTAATTATGATCCTGATCCATTATTAGATCACATCCATCATCACTGAAGCAAATCACAATCATTCAATCTGAACAATGTTACTAGAATGCAGTCACCAAAACATAAAGCAAAACCTAGAACTCTGCATCAACAACCATAACCGATTGTAACTTCAAACATCATAGTTCACAGGGAATACTCCACTTCTATGTGTCGAACCTGCATGTATACACGCTTTTACCAAAGTTAACCAGCGTATACATCTGTAAATATTCATTCATAATTTTGCAGCTAATCTAGACTTCAGTAATACCCAAATCATAATATTTACAGAACAACACATGCATTAGTATACAGATCTAGAATAAACATGATCAAACCATATAAAGATAATTCATTCCAAGCCTTAAGATCTCGATCCATCATTAGATCTTGTCCTCCATCAACCGCTAAGGTTCTTCCTTGGCTCAGATCAAGCAGAGCATCATAAACCCATAACCTGCATACTGGATCTCACACTTTATCAAATATTCGATGCTTGTCTCCCTTGGACTAATGCTCTTCTCCTCCTTATATAGTTTTAGGCCTTTGCCAATACCATGGACCAAAACCACTTAGGACCAATACCTTGGATCAAATATCTAGGGTCAATACCTCAGACCAAATACCATGGACCAAATACTTCAGACCAAAAACTTAGTTTTCAAAGGTATACATGCTTTTCCTTTTTTGAAAGTGCATGTGTACGTATACACAACTTGTATACATTGAACCTGCATGTATACGCAGCTTCGTCAATCGTGAACCTGCGTATATCTCTCTTTCTTCATTCTGTGAAGACTAATATGTAATTTTTTGTTGTTTACCTACTATACTATGTTCTTTCATCTGAGTGAGTTTCCTTCTAAACTTATTCCTTGAAGTTGCCTTCCATTTCATCACATCTATAAATACTACTGCCATGCATTCTGTCACATCTGATATCTCTTCTATAGATTCATCTAGTTACTATGTACAAGAGAGTTGTTCTGCTACATGTGGGTTGCCATCAAGTACAAGATATGCATCATAATGCCAACAAACAGTTGCCCCCTTATGTATTAATTTAGGAGAAAGCGTATAGCCGAAATACATCATGTTTTTCTATCATGATTGAGAGTATGATCAACTTCTTTATAAAGAGAAAAGTACAATGGAGATGATTAGAGAGAATCCTTTATTCATAATTAACGATAACTATGCTTTGGAGAAATTGAGATATAAAAAAATTGTACGAGGCAGACATGTCCCATGCTCATTATGATAATGAATGATTGACTATGAAAATGATATAGGAAAAGTTCCTTCCAAGTCACCATTGACGTGGTTCACATGCTGATGGTTGACGATTATAACTTCTTACACCCACAAGGGAACCTCTAACAAATAGACTAAACTTGGTGCCGCCATGCATCTATAGTGGAGAATTGCTGAATGGGGTGCTGAAGGATGCATGGATACTTCACTCTGAGTACCTCCCATGCATCGAAATGTAAGTACTACTTAATGAGGTGCCAAAGGATGCATGGGTCTTCTGCCAAATGAGAGAACTCCAATAGTCATCATGTATGACACTACCCTGACATGATAAACTTTGTTGGTGTCAAATGTCAAGGAGACTAATGACATCAATGGGCGATAGTGATTCAAACTGTGCCACCCATGGATGTCCCGTAAGGGGGGTGGGGGAAATAGGGTACAACTTCAATCTTGTAAGATGTGCATTGGAGTCAATAGGAAAGAAGCACCAATTGCCCAAAATGACAATTTGTGGAATCATGCTGAAGGAACAAAAATGACTATAGTATGATGGGTTATGATAATAATAATTGTCAGTATGGGTGGATATGGTAAACTACCCAAGGTTGGAGTTGTAATATAGGTGGCGGCAGTGAAAATAATTTTTCTGGGGAAATGGCCCTAGAGTAAATAGGACATCCAATGTGGATATAATCATGTTCTAACTAGTGGGATGAATGATGAATGAAAGTGGATCACAGTGTGGTGACAAAAGTGAGATCCAACCAAGGGAGACTAGGGACTGCCACCGAGGTAACTAACATGAAAATATGGGTGAGCATCAGTTTCGTTAAAAAAATTTATACACTTTCCAAAAGAATATAAGAGTGTTTTGGGATGACTAGTACAAAATGTCTAATTAGTTATTAAAAAAATGACTAAAATTTACATACAAATGACTATGTTTTGGTTGGTGACCAATGGTAACTAATTTATAGTTTCTTATGACGAGACCAACTTTTAGTCATTTTTAGCTTAGTCATTAATTGATTGTCTCAATTTTATTATCTAGTAGTATATTTAGTCATAAATTTGGTCATAAATTTAGTCATTGATTCAGTAATTAATTGTCACAATTAATGACCAAATATACAAAAAAAATTATTACTAAATGATCACCCAAGAAAACTAATTAATTACTCAAGAAATATGACCAAAATGATAGTCGCGTTATAAGATACTATAAATTAGCTACTAATAGTCATATATATGCAAATTGTAGTCATCGTTTGAAACCAATTAATGGTCAAAGAAATATGACTAAATTTTGGTCATGTTATAAGATATTGTAAATTAGCTAGTAATATTCGTATATATGCAAAATTTAGTTTTCATTTGTAATAAAATTTTTATCATTTGCAGTATTCATTTATCTTTTTATGGTAGTTTCATATTCATTATATAAATGACTATTTTAGTAGTTTATAGTCATTTCATTAACTTTCATTAATAACCATTACAAGCAACTAATTTAATCGTATATTCATTTTATTTGCGATCATAATTAATCAATATAAACTACTAATTTATTAGTTTTAAATTGATTGTATGCATTCATAATTAATCAATATAAATTAATTAGTATGATTTTGCAACTAAATTAAAAAAAAAATGCCATATAATGTACATGTTCATCTAATATGAAAACATAAAGTTACAAATGTTAATTATAATACTAAATAACATCAAGTGAAAATATAAATAATTTCAACGATGAAAATTATATTATATAAAATTTCAATGATTACAATATGAGTTTCCAACTTTATATTGGTTGGAGTAAAATTTACACATGAAATATTGTTTCATCACTTCAAAACATTATCATTGTGTTGTCAAGGCATTGCAGGTGAATTCACCAACTATGAGAACTTGACCATCAGTCTCTGTGTGTCTTATGTGGGATATTGGCTCTACAAGTACCAACCAGTTATCTTCTCTCTCTCTCTCTCTCTCTTTACTTTTAATTTTGTCGCTTCAGCGTTATTTTTCTCCTCTCTCTTCAATTCCTGCTTCTTACCATCAATACTGAGTTCCTTTTCTAAAAAATAAAGATACAATGCAGAGTATAAGACATGAAAGATAATGAACACTGGAATATAAAATAAAGCATACTATAAAGGATTTATATGATATATACCTTAACATCAACAATATTGTCAATGCCATTTTTCCCCCTAAAAGTAAGAAACTCGAATAAGTTTTCTTCAGTTGGGAAATAATGGCCATTATGTGGCCAGATGACCTATATAAATAAAGAAAATAAAACATCACCATAGAAAATAACACCTTAGTAAATTAGTATTCAACCTTCAAGGAATGTTAGGCACAATCATGCAATCTAATTTTACATGCTAAAAAGCTCAAGTTGTAGATTAATTACACAATATGGGAGTGCAAAAAAAACTCCTAGAAAAAACCAAAGGTAAGTCTAGAATAAAATGAAATGAAGTAAAAAGGATACAATAATAGGATAGCCTTGTATACTTGTATATAACTAGATAATGTAACAGGCTAAGTGAATAATTCCAAGGCTAGAGGTCGATGATGTCAAGAATGCCAAAGTCTGATGAGAATTTCTTCAAATAAGCACTACTATTTGGGTCCATTGTCACTTAAGAATAATCCAACTAGGCTATATCAAATTACTAATGCTTTTCTTATATTCATGGATCACTACCATATAAGTGGATAAGTTTCAAAGATAATTCCCTTCCCATTTTGTTCCTATCCTGTGATACAATATATTAGCTTTGATTTGGAGAAAAATTCCAACATCGAAAATATGTAACAAGCACCACTAATAATCCCCAAATAGGATTATTTTTTGATGTAACATTCAAATTCTAGTTGCTATATGATTCTTGAATGGAAAGTCCACATTGAATTCCAACACCAAACTTCCAATTTTAGGGAACACATGTGGTCATCCTCAATCATTATAATGAAAATATAAAATAAGAGTAGTTTTGATCTGTTTTGCAGATTTACATGCAAAGCACCAATAGTTTTCCCATATTTACCATACTTGTAATTTCCAATATATAACACATCAATTGATATTTTACAACAAATATGTGATTTAATATAAACATGAATTTAATATATTACAACAATACCACCAATGTCTGATCCTCAATTAATTCAAACTAGTTAGCACAAAAACTTCAAGAAAAAGCAACAACTAGACATAACAAATCCATCAATTAATAATCAATCAAAAAAGGATAAGATTTTTATTGACGCTTGATAAATAACTATAAATTATATTGATGATCCACTACAACTAGTGGTCTTATTAAAAGAGAAATACTACCTGAACAACTCATCTTCCAAATTATTTTCTCTATCCATGAAGCTTTCTTCTATCCTCAAAACATAATTCCCATTCAATATTTTAGGTTTTAGAAGCTTCCCAAAGGCCTTGCCAAATGAAGCTATGAATTTCATTGATTTTCATAAAATTCTTCTTGCACTGAAAAAATATAGTTTGGCCATGTAAAAGATAATTCAAGAAAGTAAAAAATTGTGTACAATATTTCTTAGAAGGCTTCATGTTAAAAGAAAAACTTGCATATTTCAAATAGAAAAGGAATCTTAATAGAGATGGTCAATATTATAAAATAATAGGGTGGACATAAAATTGTAGGTTGAACTAACAAAATCCTAATTATAATACAGTTGATTGATTATTCTAAGTGAAGCCAACTAGATAGATACATGTTTTCAATTTCATCTTTCTTTCCCATATCTTTATTAGACGTGGAAGCTAACTTGCATGCATCTCACAAGTTTGTTTTAGAAAGAGTATACGTTTCATTCACATAGTCCACACTTTCTTTTCCATGGAAAACACAGCATGTATTGGAGGAACTATTTCCTACATCAATTGGGTTGTCAACTTTCATTTTCTCAATTTATGCTTTCCTGCATATGCATTGTTTGAGTTTTCCTTAGTGGAGTTTTAGATAAGAAAACATTATGTATGAAAGGAAAACATTCATCATGAAAAACAATGACTAATTATATGATGCCAACCAATATTTGTTTATTGTTGAAAGAAAACCAATCAACTACTCTCAACTGGCATCATTAAAGTTGCCAAAAACCAACCTAGTGGACATTTGAAGTTCTTCTACATGAACTTGTTCCTTTATGTGGATAAATTTCTCTTTGTGTGTGGTAAGGGCTATTAACTTTTCTGAGACTGATGACTTATACTTACCATCAAATTTCTCCATTTCCAACTGATTTTTTACCATATTGACAGATAATCCATTAATTTCATCTCAATTGTGTATGATCTCATTGGCCCTAACATATATGACCTACGCATGAGGCTACTGTAAAAGAATATAACACATACACAAAAATAGGAAGGGAATTAATGATTATATATGTTTATGGATCAATGCTATAGCTTATAGGAGCAGTTGGTTGTTGCCTAGAGATCTTTGGAAAGGCCCTAAGAGAATGAAGTTAGGACTGGTCAATGGTCCAAAATTGGACCCACTAATTTATTTATTTTCTTTACATGTAGCCATGATGAATTTTATTAACCCTTATTCTTCTTATGTGACAAGGTGTGAATTTGGATTAGTAATTCTTCTTAGTGGAGATATTTACTGGTGATATTTTCCAACATTCAACACATTCCCTCTATTCATTATAATTCATTCTTTCTTCTTTTATTCCATTGTGTATGCTCCAATCCACAGCTATAATACATAACTAAGATATTTCCATGAATTCATTCTCCTGTAAATTTGTATGCTCTAGTCCTAAGGTGATTAATATGATATTGTTTGCAAGAAATATGAATGTATGTTGCAATAAACAAGCACAAACATGGTCATAATCTAGCATGCCAACCAAAATAGGAAATAAGAAAAATGTCAAACATGGTTGAGAGAAATGGAGACGAAGATATCAAAAAGTGATATGTATTTGTATCATAATTCAAATCACCCTGCATAAATCTATCTTAACCCTAGACCCATCAAACACCAAGACAGACAATATCCTTTGAAGTCCGAACCTTTCCTTAAGTTTTTACACTCTAAAAAATGTTTGCACCTTAAATCTAAACACATGATAGATACATGATTAGTAAGAATTTACACCGATTTATATTTTATTGATAATACATCAACTTTATATATTTATGGTTTTTGGAATACTAAAGATGTAAACTATAGAATGCACCTCTCGATGCAATGTCAAATGTCAATATATTTAGTTTAAAAACTACAAAGAGAGGATATTCTCTAATGGTTTCATTGCAAGGCTAATATCATAGAAACTAGAGAAATAAACAATAGAAAAGAAACAAAAGATAGACAAATCAATTAAGAATGTTTTTAGTAGGAGAAGTTGTTGATATCTGAAGCCATGTTCTCTCTAGCCCAACCATAAGACAAAGAAGTGACTCAAAGGGATTTTAGAGATTATAGTCCTGAAATAGTTTAGGAAAGATTCAAGGAAACTAAAGGTGACCAAGTAAAATAATTAAATTTATGTCAAAACACAACAGAAAGAATATAAAGTGGCCTTAACCATCCAATCACATGTGCATCCCTTATTCCTCATAGACTATAACCAATGTAATATCCCATCCATGAATTCACATTATGAAAAATAGTCATGCATTTGAGTAGGCACCTTCACACCTCTAGTCTACAATGTGTTGCCTACCAGTACATGCACCAACTTTCTATGATAGGGTCATTCATAAACCCTCTTTGCTTGGCATTGAAGTATTAGTTACCTGTTAAGGTCATTAGGCAATTAATTTTTCCACCAGGATTCCATTTTGAATGTGTGTTGCCCCACCCGAATGGCACAAATTTGAAAGGGATGGCACTGGGTAAAATTCCCAGGTAAGATCTCTTGGTGGAATCAACTGAAATAACTTCTCATGGTTTCCCCATCAATATAGTAAAATTTAGTCATTTAATGTAAAATAGTAGATCATTGGAAGCAAAATTCAGTCTTAGGGGGTATTTTTCCATGTTGATTAGTGGTATAGAATATTCTTTTGTCTCCAAGTAAAAAATGCAATAACCAATTACAACACATAAACATCATAATTCAAATGTGACATATCTCCTACCATATACAAACTTTTACATGAAATAGGGGACTTGCCTATTTGATCGTAGACAACGAATATGCACCTAGAACTGTAGCATTTGATGAGCGTACATGTAGGGATATACAACATGATATGTTCAAAACCACCACATCCAATTGTGTTATCCCAATGTATACCCTCATAAATGATGCTGTATTGTGATTATTAATTGCTATTAGTTGTATCAACACATCTGTCATGACTGACCAATGTTAATCACTATTATGTTAAGCTAAATATCAAAATGAAACCTTGACTAATATGCACTTCAACATAGTAGTTTACAATTTATCATACAATATAGATTATGAGGAGATAATTTCATTAATACATATCAAAATCCTCCTGGAAATATATGTCACTTAATTTTTTATTTTAAGTTAGCTTGCAATTAAAACGATATCACAAAGACGATAAGGAAACACAAAATACACATGTACCGCTAAGCAATGTTAGTTCCTAAATGAGGAAAATATATTACAATTATAGCAAAAATTAAAGGCTATGCCTTAATTGGATGAGATGACCAAGGCATATCTCCCATGTAGTTGATTGTAGGGTAGGGACATATATGCCATGAAGGTCCTCCTATCCTAAATACTATTGTGCTATGCTAAATATCAGAACACTATCTTCAATAATGTGGTTCTTTAACAAAGCAATTTGTAATGTATCATTTGATATGCATTACAAGGAGATAGTGGCACTCATGATAAACAAAATCCTCAAAAAGGGATATCCCATATAAATTTAAATTTAAAAAACTTGTTGTGAAGAAGACATCCCAAAGTCAACAAAACCCTCAAAACAAAATATATTACTTTACTTTTAATTAATTTTCTTACAGACACCACAAATACAAGAAGGAGCCACAAAGTGGACAAGCACCCCTGAGCAATTTTAGTGCCTAAACAAATAAATATACATTGCAATTTGAGTAGTGAATATTGAAATACATAATTGACAAAGCTAATGTGAACACCAAGACTACGATGAGATGAAGAATACTCCAGGCAAATGAAAATCCCATTAGTGACCAGTGTCGATGTGGGATTCCTTGTATTACAATCAAATCACATCTATCATGAATAAAAATCACATCAGATCAAATCATATCTATAGGAAATCATAAATACCTATATAGATCTGGTCTCAAATTACCCAAATCACATTAAATTTTGTTATGAACAATAAAAAACAATGCACCCATAACGAGATGTTTTTTTCATGTTCCCACTAAGGAAATAAATTATCCATAAATAATTTCAAGAGAAAAATCACGAGGAAATATGAATATAATCCTTTTTTTGGGGTTTGACATAGAGGTTTCTTAATACAACATTCTTGTCCATAAAACCCTTGGTAGCCATTGGTGAATGATGAAGTTAATGATAAATCAATTCTGAGAGTGCTCAAAGTGAAAATATTGGAGTACTATGTCTTCAAGCAGAGCAATGTCTTATTCATGTGAGTCCTCCTCAACTATTGCTCAACTCTTCCTCCTCATGTATTGCTCAACTCTTCTGTAACGATTTGTATATTTTTGGTAGTTGAAAATGTAAAGTGGTTTTTCAAATTATTCACAGTTTTATGTATAACTTTATGAATAATATAACCTTCCTATGGTTCTTGCTGAATACTTTGTAAATCCAGGTTATAGTTATGAATTTTCAATATTTTAGGTAACATAGGGTTTTAAAATCCCCCCGTACAAATATAATTCAAACAATTTTACTAGGAAAAAAAATTGCAAAATCTAGGCCAATTTTGGGATTTTCAAGAATTTAGGTAACATAGGGTTTTAAAATTTCTCGGGTAAAAATATAATTCAAACAATTTTACTAAGATTTTTTTTTTGCAAGATCTAGGCCAATTTTGGGCCATCCCCACAAGTTTTTTGCCGTCCAGTTGAGGCCTTGGTAGATGATGGAATTTTTTATTGGAAAACTAATTTAAACTGTTATGTGGTTTATGTTCAAATTTCATGGCTATGGTTGGATAGTCAGTTCCCTTGGGTTAAATTTTTTCATTGGTTTCTCTTTGAAGTCATGATTCAAAAGAGGTTCCATTACATAACTTGGACTTTTCTATGAAGCTCCCATTAGAAAGTTGGGACTAATTACTAAAGAAGTTACATATTAAATTTGAGGGTAATTATTTAACGTATTATTTTTTGATAATGGAAATGTCGATTATAGAGTACATGTGTAGGTGTAATGTAAGTATGTAAACAATTTTAAATATCAACCTCATTAAAAAACAAAAATAAATAAAACTGATATCGGGGATGACTATAAGTATTTAAATGTTGGGTTAATTAATAATAAAAATTTACAATAATAAAAATCAATTTGTTATATTTTGATTATGTTATTGACTTGTGAATAGGATTTTTTGCAATACCATGGGCCAATACCATGGCTTATCAATACCACATTCCCAAAAACTTATAATAATATCACAAGATTATTAATCATGGATATTCACCTTGACATTAGCATGGATATGATTAACCTAAAAACTAGGCTCTATTTCAATACCATGGGCCAATACCAAGGCTTATGAATACCACATACCAAAAAAAACATAACTTATTTCATAATCAAAATATTTTAAAACAATATGAAAATATTATTAACCATGGATATTCACCCCCACTTTATCATGGATATTATTAACTTGTAAATAGGTTTTGTTACAATACCATGAGCCAATGCCACATGCCCAAAAAAACATAACTTATTTCACAATCAAAATATTTTATCACAATAGGACAAGATTCTTAATCATGGATGTTCACCCTCACTTTTCCATTGATATTATGAACTTCTGAATAGGCTTTGGTATAATATCATGGGGCTAATACCAAGGCTTATCAATACCACATGCCAAAAAATCATAACTTATTTCACAATCAAAATATATTTTAACAATATCACAAGATTATTAACCATGGATATTCACCCCGAGTTTATGATGGATATTATCAACTTATAAATAATATTTGTCACAATATGGTGGGCCAATAGCATGGATTATCAATACGACATGCCGAAAAACCATAACATATTTCCCAATAAAAATAATTTATTTTAATTTAATTTTATAACATTTTTTAAATTGAAGCTAAAAGGAAAAATATTATAATTACTTTTGAGATATATCTAAACTCTTTATCCTCACCACTACTAAAAATATTCCCATATAAATTAAATTAAGGTTTTGATAAATTAAAAATGACAATACTTTTATATTTAAAGATGTGAGGTTTATATAATATAAATAGTCTTAGTAAGAACCAACATAGATCCATATCAACTAACCATCCAAGGGATGAAAAAAAGAAAAGTGAAGGGGAGAGAGGGGTCAGGGGTAGGAAGGGAGATAGTGAAAAATCTAGAGGGCAAAGAGAGAGAGAAGGGAGAGATGGAGAGAGCTCGTGGGAGAGAGGAGAGGAGGGAAGAAAGAGACAGGGAGAGAAGGGGAAGAGATAAAGAGGGAGAAACATAGATGGAGGGGAGACAGAGAAGGGAAGAGAAAGGGAGATAATGATAGAGTTGGAGTGAGTGAGAGAGAGAGAGAGGAAGAGTTTTGGAAGGAAGAGAGAGAGAGAGAGAGAACGATGGGGGGGAGAGATAGAGGGGGGTGGGAGAGAAATGAGGAGAGAGGAATCAAGAGAGAGAAGGAGAGAGAGATGGAGTTGGAGGGCTAGAGAGAGGGAAGGAAGAATAAATACATAACGGGGCGAAGAGAGAGAGAGAGAGAGAGAGAGAGAGAGAGAGAGAGAGAGAGAGAGAGAGGAAGATGGAGGGGAAGAGAAATGGATAGATATGGAGAGAGTGTGTGCATGTTTGGCGGTGAAATAGAGAGAGTGAATACGAAAGAGACACATAAATACAATAATAGATAATATATAGTATTATATAACATTCCTAGATCCATCTTAACCCTGGATCTATCAAGCACTGAGAGGGATCAAATGTTGTGAGGTGCACACCTTTCCTCATGTTTTGGACTTTAGAGGTTTTCGGCTCAAGAGATTGGATCCCTCTCGGCACTTGATAGATTCAGGGTTAAGATGGATCTAGGCTAGTTATATGTATTTGAAGTTTTTATGAGGAAAATCATACTTGGATATTTTGTATAATTTTAGCATAATTTCATGTATTTGATGTATGGTTTTGTATAAATTATAAATATATATTTTTCATGAAATTTAATTTTTCACATCAATATCAAAGCATGGAGTGTTTAACATAGGGTTTACGTGGTGGCACAATGTTCTTGTAGGATTCAAGGTAATTTCTTGAAACCTCAACAACCTTTCATAAAACATAGACAAAATTGTGCCTACCAAGTTTCAAACCCCATATTCATATTCAATAAGTTTTGTGTAAACCTAGGATTTCACATGCCTATTAAGAGGAATCCCAACCATCACAGAGCCATCATGGAAGCCCAACATTGACATATGGTACCAAGAAGACAAATAATGATAATGATTGTTATGAAATCAAACCATCTTTATCAACTAAGTAAAGATTATTGTAGTTGTATGTATTCCTATGTAAATTATGTCTAATAACTTAGGTGGTGGGAAATTCCATAATATTTTTTCCAATAAGAAAAAGACATCATTTTTGTATTAATATTAATGCAAATATGTAATTTACATCATCTAACATATACTAAATTTTCTTTACCTAAATGACATGATATTGTAATATGTTCAACATCTAATGTTCGAGCAATATCAAAATCCCCATAGGATTCAAAATAATTTCATAAGAGTCTAGTACTGTTATGTTCATAATATATGTTCAAACTAGATAAATAACATGGTATCCAAGTTAAAAACTAGTATCCTAATTTCAATGGATATGACCCTAATAATAAAAAATGTAGATATGCATGAAAAGTTAAGTCTTCAACTAAAGGAAATGTGTCCTCTACTAATTAATCAACACTTCTCCTTGTAGGTATTCTTCATAATGTATTTGACTCAGCTATAAGCCCAATTCCATTTTGGATAATTTATCAATATTTTAATGTAATTCCCTATGAATGCCATCAAAGGGTATAAACATAAAGGTTCGAATCAGCTCCATAACTCTAATAGTCCATTGATGCAGTAAATAAGTGTTTAAGGAAGTATAACCTTTCAGCGAATCTATAACAACTTTTGAATCACCTATAATTTGTAAGTTTATACTGCTAAAGTGACATAAGTAAATGACTAACATAAATGATTGATTTGTACTATTGTATTACTTGCTAATTAGACATACTTATGTAACTAGACTAAATTAGTCATTCACCTTAGTCATTTTTAGCTGTAATACTTATTAGCTAGTCGTATATTTTAACCCGAGATTAAATTGGTTGTTTGTGCTAGTCATTTTTAGTTAATCACTTAATATTTCTCATTTTTGGTAGTATTTCACTTGGAAAAGCTACGATAACTAACTCTTTCAGTTACCTAGTCACTAATTTTACCATTTTCTAATAGTGGATGTACAAGACATAGAGACAGGTTCCCAAAGAAACAACATCATGCGTAATGGTGCATGTAAGGTATTCTTATTGAGGGCGGGGGCACCATTGGTTGGTTTCAGTGTGAGGTTGATGAGGCAGATGGAATGACACAGATCATATACTATAATATGGGTGGATGGTAGGCCTAGTGTAGCATGTAGTGATGCTTGCAGTTCAATCCGTCTGTGATAAATAATGGCGTCGTGAGAACAAGGGAGATAAGAAAGATGCAAAGAAGAGAAATATGAGGTTCATCTTTGATACATGTGCATAAAATGGCTCCCAGTGTGGGGGGAATGGACATGGATACCAAGACTGTGAACGAGACTATGAAATAGGGTGATCCATGTAGGTGGGGTTCTATCAACAAACATGGATGTTTACCATGTGTAGGTGGAAAGTGACGGCAAGTGTGGCCTATATAGTAAGCCCTACTATTTGTTTAAGAGAAACAATGGTATGATATACAAATATTTGGAGGAAGCCTATCATGCTAAGTGGAGAATGATACCTTAATTTCAATTTCCACCATGGGGTTGGGCTCTCTATGAAGGTGTTGATATCCTGCAAATTTAAAATCTAATACTCCAAGTGACAACATCTAGCTATAAAAATATACAAATTGGAAAGAAATTTGTACCAAAAACATACGAAGGCACACTTAATGGGTTCTTTGAACAAGTGTCGCTAACATTTCTTTTTCCTAACTGGGTAGGCATTAGGCCACGTGTGTTGTGTGGTTCTCCATGATCAAATTATTGATACTAGGCATCTCATAATATGGCTAAACGAACATGTGCCTATATTCATGTAACAAGGCTTTGTAGGAGGAAATGTCCTCAAGAGAACATGCTTCCCCCAACAAGATTTCTTTGATTATGCTTGGTTTGGTGGATTTGTTGAACTTGTCGATGGGTGAGATATTGGACATATTCCCTTCCTCAAATTAATGTAGCGTTTGGACGGGGTTTTTAAACCAATCTACCAGACCTGGAGGCAGGAAATCATTTGATTCTATTGTGCAAACATCATGACTTGATGCATCAATAGGTGCAAATGATTTTTTAGGTATAGAAAAAGAACAATAATACATAGAATCCAATAGACATATTGGTTCCATCATAGCCTCTAGAATATATTAAACTTAATAAAATTTACTATCTAATGGTGAAATGGGTTGTACTAGGTCCTGAGGATGGGATTGGAACGTAGCAGTGTTGGTTGACAAACAAGAAAATGACTCAATTGTGGTCGTTGTAGAACCTAGTGATGTTGACAATTTGTAGATTCCATGGGTCTATACAGTTGGGGGTGGCACCACCTTTGTGGTGGGTGTAGCAGTCTCCACACCAAAAAATGATGAACAAATGAAATGAATCAAGGTTCCCTCAGTAAAGGAAATGATTCGTATATGGTATTGTGTGTCTTCATCACTGGGCAATGGGAGAATCTCTGTAATGGTGGATTGCTGGTGAGTGGGATTATGTTCCCATGATAACATTGGTGTACTAGGAACTAATGCATCATCCTCCATGGGAGGAAAGTGTTCAGGTATTTTTGTCAAATTGATGAATGTCGTATTCTAATTTTTCCAAATGTCCATAACATAGGACATGTCTCAGAACTATGAGAGTCGTTATTACATATATGACATGTAGGATTAGTGTTGAGATAATAAATAGTATGGGTATCAGTGACTCTCACAGTGCGAGATGATGATGCGTGATTGATGTCATGAGGTGTGGTCCTCATGGGTGTAAGACACCTTCGGATTTTAGTATTGACGTTGGTAGAAGGATGACTTCGCCAAATGTAACTTTTCCGTAATGCTGCTCTTGTTGTTCAAAAATGTGGAAGGTATTGGTAATTCTGCATATGATGTGCATAAGAGCAGATGTGACAATGGTTTCATGAGTTTCTAGCTTTATTTGAGTGAGTAGATATAGAAATGTGGACCAATAAGAGAAAGCCATATCTAATATTTCTTAACTCCAGCATTGGTTGATCGGGTGTCCGCATCTATCGCATAAGACACACATGTGGGGAGGTTTTGGCAACACTTTCAAAGGTATTTTTCAATTCTTCCATATAGTGATTGTGGGTAGGAAGTAGAATCGTGATGAGCACATGGATCAACAATGTGTGGTGCTTCTTCCTTGAACACACAAAAGATGGTTTCAAACCCATCATCCCCCACTTGTGCGATGCGAAGGGATGTGTTAACACCCAGGTTGTTCCCTATGACTCCCAAGGGAATACGGTCGGGGTAACCACTAACCAATCTTTGGATTACAGTTTCTAGCCAAACTGTGATCAGAGAGGGCTCTCTCTTTATGATTTGTCTTTGTTATGATAGTATTTTAGGCTAGCTATTTTGCTCAGGTTTTGTTTATGTTTTGGTTGAAGGATGTCTTTCAATACCTAATATGTAATGTTTGGACAGTTGTATTTCATTGGGCAATGGAGTCTAGAGCTGTGAAATGTTTGAAATGCTTCAGTGGGGATGTTCAGACTGCAGGGCCTATTGGGTATCTCAATAAACAAAATTCAAAGCTTAAGTGATGATGTATGATGATGCATGTTTAGCCAATGAAAAGCAATTAAGAATTTTCCATTAAGCTAATGCTGTGAAAGTGAAATATGTTGCTTCAGGAGCAAACTTGAATTCCTGAAACAAGGGTCACTGTGAAAGATATATTCTGAAAGTGTAGCAATTAAGAATTACACTTATCAAGATTATAACTGAGGAAAACAGTCATTAACAACATAGATTGAGCTCAGGGTATTCCATGAATAAATCCTGAAAGCTATTCTTTTTCTTTGCTGCTAAATATTTAGAAACTTAGAGACATTTATGGGTTGCAAAAGACTGAAAACACAAAACGAAGAGAGTTACAGAAAACTTATTGTATATGAGATGCACAGGGATCCTGCAAACTTCAACAAACACCATGAACGCATTCAAGACTTAGAACTTTAGAAATTCCATTACTTCTGTTATTAAACTCTGCAAAGATTACAGCATAGGAACTTCTTCAAGAGAAATCAACAACAACCCCTGCAAGCTTATGCGAGGGGCAAATATATACAAATGGTAATACAAAATATCTATGGCGCTGAGTCATCTGAGAAATAAATATTTCACCAACTTTGTACATAACAGCAGATAAAAAGTTATTGCTGTCTTTAATACATCATAAATGTTCATTTATATCAGGCAGAAGATATTTTGGCCTTTGGAGGCCACTGAGTCGGTTGGAATGATCTGCTTTAAATGTTGGAAAATGCGCTGATGTGGCTGCTCTGCTGTAACTTTTCGGCCTTGTCACCTGTAGCTGTCCATCTTGACTTGCTGGCCGAAAGTCCTGCTGAGTTGGCTCAGCTTTTATCTTTTCATGCATGCTGATTTTACTAAGTTTTCCTGTGCATGCCGATTTGTATTTTTTGATGAAAAACTTTGAAGAATGGCTTCCTGGTCTATAGGATCATCTGTATTGCCTTTGTCCACCATTCCTGTGTGGGCAGTTGATGCCTAAGAATTGCATCCATAGTCTCATCTGCCTCTGTGTATTTATAGAAGTTAGGAGGCACTTCAAACAGGTGATTAATTTCATTCATTATGAAGAATAAATTCTCTACTCTATTGTAGAGACTTTGTCCTGTAGCTGGCCTTGTTTCCTCTGAGGTGCTGGGTCTTTCAGTGATCTGACTTGTGGTGAATGTATTGACCCTCTTAGCATACTGCTCATGGGTAAGCAGTTTCCCTGCACTGTTCAGCAAGCCAGGGAGACCTCTGTTCTGTAATACCACAAATTTGTCCAGAAATCTATTCACCTCGGTCTGCATTTCTTGGGTCCTTCTCTCCAATGTCTGCACTAAGTTTCTTAGTGTAAGGACACTTTTTACCAACATAATAGTCTCAGTCCTGTTGGGAATTCCCATAGTTGCTAACTGAGAACTTGTTCTATTATTGAGCACATTGACCATCCTGGTGGCAATTTCAGGCATATTGCCTAGAGCTGCCCTTGACCTCTGAATTTATTTCTGTGCTTTTCCAATGAGCTCCAACTGCTCATGGATTGTGTCAATATACTGCCATTGGTCAGTAATAGACTGGCCAATATTGGCCCATAGCACTGTCTTGATCTCGGCTACCACTTTATCCAGTTGGAGCTCCTTTTCTAGCTCCTTTATCCTGTCTTTGAGGGCTTTTATTTCCCTGCCCTTTTCTGCCACAGTCTGCTTGGATTTGTCATATCTTTCATTTACCTTGGCTAGTTTCTCTCTTGCCTCATTTAATTCTGTCATTTGTGCTTCCAAGGCTTGAATCTCATTTCTCAGCTTTTGCATGTCCAGGCTTGGGGCCTGTTCTGTTGTTGGTGGTGGTGGTGCTGAGGTGGATGGTGCTGCCTGTCCTGTTTGTTGAGGAGGAGGAGGAAAAGTAGTTGGAGCAGTTTCCTCAAGGTTTATTATTTCAGGAGGAGGCTGGGAGGTATGACCTTCTTCTTTTTGCTTCAAAGCTGCCTGTAATGCTGCCTGTGCAACCTCTGATTCTCCCAGCTTTTCTTGAGTCTGGATTAGCTGCTTATATAGAGACACCAGCAAGGCTGAGGCATCTTGATCATGCCTTTGCAGGACAATTTCATCTGTTTGAGGGTGAATTGTGGCTGGAATTTTGATCTTTCTCCTCAAAGCTTCCATGTCTACATCCATCAACTTCAATATCTCTTGTATGCCCTTGATATCCTTGGGATCATGCCCAATTTCTATGATTATATCTTCTAAGGACCTTATTCTGTTGTCCTTTGCTTGAGAGGATGCCCTTTCCAACTCAAGTTGGGCAGCTGTATTATGAAGGCTATTATCTAGCCTATAATTATCCAATGTTTTGTCTGCCAAGGAGGCATACACCATCTCACCCGTTTGTTTGTGTAATTCAATTTTGTCCATAGGGTGGATGTCCTTGGCAAGGACCTCAAGATTGGTCCTTATATAACCTGCAGGGGACTGGGGATGTGCTACAGCTGGCAAAAAATGACTCATGATCATTTTGCCTTCACTAACATCATACGCAGACATCAGTCTTTGCTGGTTAGTGGGAGCCATTTTCAACAAATGATTGTATAGTTGTATCTTTATTGGCTCATTCCTCCTCTTTATGTCTATGAACTGTTGCTTGATGCTCAGTTCACCTTCTCTCTGCTAGCTTGAGGAGCTGACTTCTCCTCCCACTGTCGTGTCCTGTTCCTGTTGGAAGGAACTTGCGGATGCTTCTCTACTAGGTGGGCCCATGCCCAGAGACTGCCCTATTGGCATTTCCTCCTTAGAGAAAGGATTCAATCTCTGTCTTTTCTCACCATTACTTATTGATGTGGTCAAGGGAGTCTCTCTGTCCCTTTTCCTGCTAGTATCCTCCTTTTGTGGAGTTTGGAGGATTGATGCTTCAGCTGATGTTTCTTGCCTTGGAGGCACAGTTTGCTGTGGCTGTTGCTCAGTGGATTTTGGGGCTTCCACTGTCTGCTCTTGCTGTACAGGCTGCTCCTGTCTTCGTTCTTCTTGTTGTTGCTGCTGCTGCTGTTGATGTACTTCCTGCTGTTCCACCTCTTTTTCTGTTTTCTCTTCAGTCATGGGAGGTGTTTGCTCTTGTTCCACCTGCTTTTCTTTGCCTTTGCTGGATGTCTGTTGAGTGTCCATGGCAGCTTGCTGATGTGTTGTTGAAGAAGAGGCAGATGCTCCAAGTTGCCTTTGATATGATAAGGGAACCTGTCCACAAGTTTCCAAGTCAGCCTCTTTTTGCAAATTCCTAGCCTCTCTCTCTAGCATCTGCTCTCTAGTAGTTGGCTCTTCTAGAGTGCCCTCTTTCCAGCTCAAAGAATTTGCATACTTTTCAACATGAGGCAGCCTAAAATGTGCATAGTTACCCAATTTGTATTTTATCCTTCTGAGGGGGATAAAATTATTAGGGTCATAAGGTATCCATTTGAAACTGGTTTGCAATTTGAAGCCCTCTAAGATCATATCTGCCTCCTTCCATCCCTCCTCTCTTTTATTGTATAGAAAAGGACCTAGCTGGTTCCTTACCTTCAGCTGCACCTTCTTATTCCTACTTTGGAAATGGAAGCAGTCTGCATTTCCAAACTGCCTGAAGTATTCTAGGGCAAAAAGTCTGATAGGGACATACCTTGGCAGTCTGTAAGGGTCCAATTCACGGCCATATATTCTGATTACTGTGTGGTGTTGGTAAAAATACCAATCACAAATGCTGTAGGATTTGGAGAGATGGATAACTCTCTGCATGTCATCGGTCAACCTTGGAGGAGGGACACCATACAACAATGTCATAGCTAGGTGAATGAACATGTCTATAAATTCACAGTATGTGTATGGTGATTGAGAAACATTATGGAAAACTGAAGTCCAAAACACCACTGACCTTGGATTCCCCTGGGCATTAAGTTTCTTGAGGGGAATGGAGAAACTGTCTGGTTAATAAAACAAGAACAGGTGGTAGATGTATGAGGTGTATCTGAACACCCTTTCTCTTTGTAGATTCATTAGCTGTTCATGGATCTTTTCTGCAATATAGGTGGCATAGTCATAGTGTAGAGCTGGAGGCTTTCCAGGAGAAAATATGGACAGCATTGCCATTATAGTGTCATCAACATCCTCGATTCCCCTATACCCCAGAACGTCGCTGATCAAATCCACCAGCATTCTGCCCAAGTCATTGAGGTAGTGATATCCAATGGGAGGAGTTCTCATGGTTTCAGAGCTTGGCTGTATGAATAACTGATTAATTTTTATGATCTGGGCACTTGACAAATTAATCCTCTTCTTTACTAAGTCCAACATGGAGAGAGGAGTCAATGGCCTTGCAGTATGGAAATGCAACATCTCATTTATAGTTTCTGGGGTGATATGGAACAAGATTGAGCCTGTAGGACTGAGAACAGCTCTTTGGCATGGATCATAGCATTCCTGGCACTTGTGGATCAAGTCTGGAAGGGCATTGACTTGAGGGAGGTTGTAAATGGGCCAATTTGAGTCCCAAATCCCTAAAATATCAGCTCCACCAAGGTGTTGGGCTTTCAATTCATTTAGCATGTGAATATTGAACTTGGAACCCATTGGGAACCAGTCTATCATCTGATAATCTACATCTTGTTGGCATTATGATGCATGTGTTGTACTTGATGGCAACCCCCCTCATAGAAGACCATCTCACTTATATACATTCAGAAGAGTGTAACATAATACATAGATGCAGGACAGCTCAAAGGAATCAAATGGCAAGTTCTTAGTAAGCTTTGCCATCAAGTCCAAAGGGGGTGATTGTTGGCATTATGGCTAAAGTGTTGTCCTTGATGGCAACCCATTCAGGTGATAGATCACTATTCTTGATGATCAGCTCTCTATTTTTAAGAAGGACGCAGGCAATCTGTTCAGAAAGTGCGTCCCCGCAGGTATACCATGCAGAACCCGCGTCCAGGGACGCAGGCCAGCTGTTCAGGGGGTGCGTCCACCCAGTGCACACATTTCAAGACAGAGAAAAGCACGTGGGGGTTTCTTGTGTGGTTTCTAGCCGACGGTTTTGTGTTTCTATGGTGTCGGCTCGTGGTATTGTTCCATGTTTTTGGGAGGAGCTTGCCTATATAAAGCAAAGGAGTTCATTTGGATTTATCATGTTTTTGGTTGAACATCTTATGAGGGTAAGATCTGGTCTAGATCTAAACAAGGCGAATCTGATGGACCGAGATCTCTTCGGCTCTTGCTCGGATCTGTAGATCTGATTGTCTGGGTTACTTCTAAACTCTTGAAATCATCTTTGCCCAGAGGGACGCAGGTGCATTAAGGGTTCAGGTGCGTCCGGGACGCAGGAGCGAAGAGTTTCAGGTGCGCTGGACGCAGGTGCAGGAAGGGTTCTGGTGCGCCGGGACGCAGGCAGTTCAATAGACTCAGTGCGAGGGACGCAGGCTAGCAGTTGAGCAGAGTGCGTCCGGGACGCAGGCTAGCAGTTGAGCAGGGTGCGTCCAGGGACTCAGGTCAGCGTTTGAGCAGGGTGAGTCCAGGGACTCAGGCTAGCAGTTGAACAGGGTGAGTCTGGACTCAGGCTGGCAGTTGAGCAGGGTGCTTCCTTCTCTTAAAATCCTTGTTTATCATTGTTGTGTTCTGGGTTTTGGTCCTATTATTGTTGATCTGGTTACTACAGTTGATTGGTTGATTCTCTTACACTTGATGATCAATTAATGCTTATGGATCCAGTTTGAAAATTTATGAAAAGTGGTCCTTGTATGAAAAGAAGTAGGGGGTTGTAGCTCCCTTCCAGGAGAGACTGGAAAACGAGAGAGAGTTGTAGCTCTCTGCAGGTTGCAGCCTGCGTACTGGTAAAGGACTGCACCAGTACAAAATCATTGTAAAAGAATTTCTAAATTGAAAGAAGATAGAGACATATTGCAGCAAGTGGTTTTCTCCCACATTGGGTTTCCACCTTACATCTTGTGTTCTTTGGTGTGACTGTCTATTTTCTTTGTTCATGCTCATTATTTTATGGTACTGATATGCAAGAATAATTCAAAAGATCAAATAAGGAAGATTTTTTAAATTGCTAGATAATACTGATTCACCCCCCCTCTCAGTATTATTTCCAACAATTGGTATCAGAGCAGGTCCTTCAGAAAAGCTTGATCGCTTGAAGGTAGATCGTTCATCATGAGCAACTACGAGAGAGAAGCATCAATCAGGCCACCGGTTTTTGATGGGACAAACTTCAATTATTGGAAGGTAAGAGTTACTGCATATCTTCAATCTCTTGGTACAGAAGTTTGGGACATTGTAGAAACAGGCTATGCTTTTCCTTCAGCTACTCCTACAGATCCAGCTGAGAAAAAGAAGTATGAAACAAATGCAAAAGCAGTCAGTACTCTATTAGGAAGTATATCCCAAACAGAATTCATGAAGGTAATGCACTTCAAATCAGCAAAAGAAATATGGGACAAAATGATCACGAGCTATGAAGGAGATGAACAGGTAAAACAAGCTAAACTTCAAACTCTCAGGATTCAATATGAGACTCTCAAGATGTATAATGATGAAAGTGTGGCTAATTATTTTCTTCGGGTAGATGAGATTGTTAATTGTATGAAAAATTTGGGTGAAGAAATAAAAGAGTCTATAGTAGTTCAAAAGATTCTAAGATCATTATCCCCCAAGTTTGAATCTAAAGTGATCAACGAAGAAGTGAAAGATCAATCTCATCATCAACCAAGGAAAGAGATTCCTCAAAGAAAATTCTTTAATCCTCCTATGAATAATGTTGAATGTTATGTATGTCATAATCTTGGACATGTTGTAGCTACATGTAGAAGAAGAAGAGTTCAAGACCATTATGTAGAAAGGTCATCTCAATCAAGGTACTTTTATGGATATTTCTTTGCTTGCAATATGTTTGGTCACAAAGCTACTGATTGTTACAGGAGGAATATGAAACATGTAAGATGTTATGCATGTAACAAGCTTGGACATATAGCCAAGGAATGCAGGAACAAAGTTTGGGCACCATATCAAAAGGAGAAAATGTCATCATCACGCTTGAAGATATGGAGGAAAAAGGAAGTACAGTCAGAAAAGGATGGCACAGTACAATGTACAGACATACCAGAATTAGAGGAAGCTGAAAGTATAGGACGCAGTGCAGTAATAGGAGACCTGCGTGCGGACGCAGGCTAGACCAAGTCCAGGTGCGTCCAGGACGCAGTTCAATAACTGAAGATCTGCGTGCGGACGCAGAGCGACTGAGGATCAGGTGCGTCCCTGAAGAAAAAAGGACGCGGCGTGATAGTAATTTTGGGTGCGTCCCTGAGTAAAAGTACGCGGCGTGATAGTGTTTTTGGGTGCGTCCCTGCAGCAACAGGACGCAGCGCAGCAGAAGATAAAGTGTGTACCTGTCTCAAAGCACTTATTGGTTGTTTCTTCTTGATATGCATGATCAGATTTAACAGATGGCACTGGTTCAGGGGGAGCATATGTCCTAAATTCATTGTTGGCATTATGGTCCTTGGTGACAATGCTTATGATTCATCTTGCTATTATGAGTTGGTCACATGATCAGATGTATGGTTGATTCTCTAATGATGCTTGCATGAAGTCTTTATTATCCTTGGCACATATATGGATGAGGTTGGCTTATTTCGTGGATGATTATTCAAAGTCACATTGTTGGAGACATGATGATGATGAGTTACTCATATGCATTTCATGATGATGTTGACATGAGCAAGATGCATGATTTCTTTCTTGGCACAAATGGATGAGGATTGTTGGCTGGATACAGGGATGATTATTCATACATATGTTGATTGATGCTGATGCTTTCATTTGATGGCTCTTGATTCATGTAGATCTGGATGGTTATGAGTTGATGTTGACAGATACTATGGAGCAGATTATACAGTGCTGTTGTTTGTCATGATCTTTAGATGTTTGGAAGGTCGTAGCAAGACTCATGTTGTAATAGTCTATCTATTATCGTCATCTCTTCAGGTCATGTAACGGCCTATGTTCCCCCAACTATGCATAGGATGAAGATGTAATGTATTTGGTTTTCATATTTCTGATGTATTCCCACTTGGTTGGATGGATGATCCTTATTGTGATGGGTGATGGATGTATGTATTTTATTGAGTCATGTTCTTCTTGTAGAACATGTTTTTGCAGAACTTGCTTACAGTCAGGGGGAGCTTGAGCATGAACAGCACTATATAGCAGAGCAGACATCTCAGCTTGTTCTCAGAAAGACCATTATCAGATTGGAGCACCATGTCATATTCAAAGGGGGAGCTCATTCAGAGACTTCAACAGATCTGGTTTATAGTCAAAGGGAGCATGTTCTTAGGGGGAGCATACCCCTTTGCCCTTGATGTCAAAGGGGGAGAGTGATCTGGTGTTGTTGCCATCAAGTCCAAAGGGGGAGATTGTTGGCATTATGATGCATGTGTTGTACTTGATGGCAACCCCCCTCATAGAAGACCATCTCACTTATATACATTCAGAAGAGTGTAACATAATACATAGATGCAGGACAACTCAAAGGAATCAAATGGCAAGTTCTTAGTAAGCTTTGCCATCAAGTCCAAAGGGGGAGATTGTTGGCATTATGGCTAAAGTGTTGTCCTTGATGGCAACCCATTCAGGCGATAGATCACTATTCTTGATGATCAGCTCTCTATTTTTAAGAAGGACGCAGGCAATCTGTTCAGAAAGTGCGTCCCCGCAGGTATACCATGCAGAACCCGCGTCCAGGGACGTAGGCCAGCCATTCAGGGGGTGCGTCCACCCAGTGCACACATTTCAAGACAGAGAAAAGCACGTGGGGGTTTCTTGTGTGGTTTCTAGCCGACGGTTTTGTGTTTCTATGGTGTTGGCTCGTGGTATTGTTCCATGTTTTGGGGAGGAGCTTGCCTATATAAAGCAAAGGAGTTCATTTGGATTTATCATGTTTTTGGTTGAACATCTTATGAGGGTAAGATCTGGTCTAGATCTAAACAAGGTGAATCTGATGGACCGAGATCTCTTCGGCTCTTGCTCGGATCTGTAGATCTGATTGTCTGGGTTACTTCTAAAGTCTTGAAATCATCTTTGCCCAGAGGGACGTAGGTGCAGTAAGGGTTCAGGTGCGTCCGGGACGCAGGAGCGAAGAGTTTCAGGTGCGCCGGACGCAGGTGCAGGAAGGGTTCTGGTGCGCCGGGACGCAGGCAGTTCAATAGACTCAGTGCGAGGGACGCAGGCTAGCAGTTGAGCAAAGTGCGTCCGGGACGCAGGCTAGCAGTTGAGCAGGGTGCGTCTAGGGACTCAGGTCAGCGTTTGAGCAGGGTGAGTCCAGGGACTCAGGCTAGCAGTTGAACAGGGTGAGTCCGGACTCAGGCTGGCAGTTGAGCAGGGTGCTTCCTTCTCTTAAAATCCTTGTTTATCATTGTTGTGTTCTGGGTTTTGGTCCTATTATTGTTGATCTGGTTACTACAGCTGATTGGGTGATTCTCTTACACTTGATGATCAATTAATGCTTATGGATCCAGTTTGAAAATTTATGAAAAGTGGTCCTTGTATGAAAAGAAGTAGGGGGTTGTAGCTCCCTTCCAGGAGAGACTGGAAAACGAGAGAGAGTTGTAGCTCTCTGCAGGTTGCAGCCTGCGTACTGGTAAAGGACTGCACCAGTACAAAATCATTGTAAAAGAATTTCTAAATTGAAAGAAGATAGAGACATATTGCAGCAGGTGGTTTTCTCCCACATTGGGTTTCCACCTTACATCTTGTGTTCTTTGGTGTGACTGTCTATTTTCTTTGTTCATGCTCATTATTTTATGGTACTGATATGCAAGAATAATTCAAAAGATCAAATAAGGAAGATTTGTTAAATTGCTAGATAATACTGATTCACCCCCCCTCTCAGTATTATTTCCAACACATCTCCTAGGGCTTTCCATTCTAACTCCCTTTGAGGGGCATTCAGAGGCTGGATATTCAAGGCTATTGGTGTTTCCATGGCTAGTAAGGCTTTTGAATTGTATGTAAACTGTTTTGAGTGAGCAGAAGAACGCAGAGGAGTTTCTTGACGATGTAACTGTGAATTGTATGGAACAGAGGGCGAATTGAGCAAACAACAATTGAAATACCGTTTATAGGACTGATAAAAATAGTAGTAGGAGTGACTAGAGTGTTTCTATGGTGAATTTATGTAATGGAGGTTTCTAGTTCACGACTGCGCGAACTATCTGTGAATTCAGGTCAACTTGGTCAAGTGCAGGCTTGGCAGAAGGTTTATTGCCTCGCTAGTCAGAAATGAGTGCAGGTCACTGGATGCTCGATGGTGATTTTGGTGTTTTACACTCTCTTAAACAGTTTGCTTGCAGAAATATGGATAAAACTAGGTGCAGGGAGCAATTTTGAGAAATACCTTGCGAATTGTCGGTAACAGTTGCAAATACAGGTATGACGGAGGCGCCCACGGTTTCAGAGTTGAGCTGTGCAGGTTGGCGCTAAATTGGTCGTAAAATGCATGCAGGAAAATCAATAGTTGTTTTGGCAAAAGTGAGAAAAAACACGCATTTTTGGCTAAAATGTGGATTTTTGGCATATTGGCGCGTTTTTGAGATGACGTCAGCATGACGTCATTCGGTGGGGTCAAGGTCGGATGATGTCAGCATGACGTCACCGGGTGATGTGGCAAGCTGTGATTGGTCCACGGGGATAATGAGGTGGCAGACATATCAGCGCAGGGGCGGACAAGATTGCTGACGCGACGGCGGGGTGGCACTAACGTGGGTCCGACGTGGTGATGACGCAGGCATAACAGAACCAGCGGTAAATGATAAGCGGTAATGGTTTTTCTCGGACCGCCTTAGATACGGTCAGGGTTTTGTTAGAGGGCGACCCGCGAAATTGTGAGGGCAACGCGTGGCAAAGGCCTGACATCGTCCTCTGACAGTTTCTCGGGCGCTAATCTTCGAACGTCGGGCCCAACCCGATATGCATAATGGCCGTCCGATCAAAGGCGCCTGATCGGACGGTTGACGGGTCGCCGAACAGTGCGGACGATACGACAGCGGGGAGGTAATAAAATAGTATTTTCTTTTGAACAGCGTGCCCAACGGGACTTTGGGTTTCAGCGGGTTTATATGGTTTTTCAATGTAAAATAGAAATAAAGACATTACCGCGCTGATACTTTGGATAAAATGGCAAAGTGGGTTTTTGGGCGCTTTTTGCAAATGAAGCGGGTTATGGGTAAAAAGGGTTTTTCATATGTTTTTCTTAGCAAATGAAGGTGTAATGGGTCAAAATGGATTCAGAAGGGGGAAGGGGGTTAGGCTTAGGTTTCTCAAGCTGACCAGATGTCAATTTGATCCCTGACAGAGGACTTATTGGCTATAATGCCAAGGGGAGGGATATTTATACAATGCTTGGGGGTTTATACACCATGGTGTTATAGTAGTAGGGGAAGGGGTAACATAGGGGAATTATATAATAGAAGTTAGGAATAACTGTGGATGAAAGAGTGGATGAGGGGTAATATTACTAAGTTTATTTGAAAATAACTTAGCTTAGGGAGTAGATCAAAATGAAAAGAATTTAGACAAGAAATGTGGCTTCTAATAGGACTAAGAACCACCATAAAACCACCAATTCTTCCATGAATCTCAACTGATGAGGGGATATTAGTAATGAATGGGAAAGGGGAAAAGTGGGAAGTTAGACATGCTTCTTTGTTTTGCTGCAACCTGATAGAGAAGAAGGACTTCTCAATCCATTGATTCTGCTTTGTGAAATAGGTTAGCACACCTTCAATTATAAGGAATGACACTTCTGCAACCCCATCTGCCTACCCATCTATTTGCCTAGCATTTTTTGTTTCTTCTTGGAGGGTGCACTTAGACTTGCAGACCCTTATTTGCCTTTTCTTTTCTCTGGCTTTTTCCTTTTGATTTTCTATCTACTGCTACCCTTATTGCTTCCAAGGTCCCAGATTAAGCAGTTGGGAGCCTTACTTCTCTACCTAAACTACTTGTCTACCAAGATTAAACAGTTTGGACAGACTTCTTTCTCTATTCTACAACTGAAAATTTAAAACATGGCATGATCCAGATTAGGCGGTTGGACCATCCATCAAAATTGAGTCCATATCAAGCTATATACACACCTTGTCTCCTCATGGAAATATGGGATCTTTGCATCATCAAAGAAGAGCATATTTGGACCTTTCTTTGCCAATCATGAAATATGAAACCTATTGGTATAGGTAGCTAACAGGATGGAGTCACAGTATTAGCTTGAGTGAGTGCACCTAATGCATCTTAATACTCAGGGATTTCATGGAAGTGATGATTATAATGCCCATACTCCATGCATATGGTGCATGCATGGTTGGTGCACAGCTCCTTATTACGTATTGTGGACTTATCTCTTGTAGGTGGAGGTGGGCCCACTTCTATTTTTGGGGCATGCAGAATATGTTTCAAGTCCTCTAACATGGGGCACATGTTGGTAGGGTGCCCTTCTACTTAAAAAAAAAAGGGTGGAGGTACCCTAAATTTGGAAGAGTTTTAGGCTTCTACCTTCTTCCCTTCTCACTTATCCCTATTATTGGAACTTGATAGTGTCAACATAGACAAAGCTAATTTTGTGATGCCCTCCTCAGGAGTGGGTACATGAATGTTGCCCATTGAGATAATATCTGAGTTTGATGACATGGCATGTGGGGCCATATACCAAACATGTATTGTGAAAGCCATGTTTGATAATGTGAGTGATTCCATGACTTGGCATGAGACAAAACTAGTAGGGGGATATAAGAATGGTGTAGAGTGATAGCATAGTGTATGATTGTAGAGGAAGTAATCACAGCATTGTGGGTGTCTAGAATTGGTTCCTAATTTTTAGGGTCATTTTATGAACTCATCATGCGCACCAAAGCTATTGGGGTTGTAGCAGTGGCCTCCAACAAAGGTGGGTCTCCATGGTATGTACCAAGAAGTGTTGATGGCTTGAATATACCTCGTCCATGTTCAATAAAGGTTGTGAGGAACTCTCATGAAGATCTTACAAAAGGTAATACATCATTAGGGGTGGTGGATGTATTTTTCTCGTAGTATGTTCGTTGGTCAGTTGTAATGATTTTCCCATCATGAGGGAACATCATAATCCAAAATACTAAAGATGCAACTGCAGTCATTGCATATATGTAGCTACATCCATGAAGGATATTGTAATTCAACTGGGCATCCATCACTTCTATGTTTATGAGCACAGTTTTACTGACGAGCTTGACCAAAATGTCTTGCAAAAGGCCTATAGGTGTTGAGGGGTGCCCATCATATGTCCTAAGGGTTATAGGTGATGCTTTGATCTCAGGGGATCCTAGTTTCTACCAAATTGTTTTGTAAATGATAGATGTGGATGCTCCCTCATCAACTATGCAGCGATGGATGTTAATGTTCCAAATGGTGGCTGAAATTTGGAAATCAACCATTGATGGAAGACGTGGGTGGCATTATCCAAATCAAAATTCATCAAACAATAATCAATAGGGTCAATTGCGCCTAACACAGAAAGTAGGGATTTCCATTGGGTTGGGCATGTTTGTAAAACCTCTAGTGCTAACATAGATGATGGTGATTGAGTTAAGTCATCAACCATGTTGTAGTTAGAGGAAACCTTTGATTTATGTCTAGTTCGACATAGAGACCCTTTAACCATGTGTAGGATGGTTTCAACAAAGGGTCGAGGGATCATCAAAGGTGTTATAGGTGTTGCAGTGGTCATGGTGGATGGGTTTGTTTCTAGTGGAGTTCCATAACCTCGGTTTCACATATACAAGATAAATCCTTCCCCTTTCATGTAAATGTTGTGATTTGAGGTATTTTGGGAATTCCCTCTCAGGGGATTTTGATACTATTGTTGGGGTTTTTCATGCTAGGTATTCACTACACGATGAGGAAAAGGGTCTTACATAATGATAGTTTGTCGGTGTGGCCTACGTTACCCCCTATTATCTTTCATCCTTTTCAACGAAGGGAATTGAGGGCAATGATGTCTGTAATGGCCATACTCCCCGCAGATAGCGTAAGAAATTAGTCCTTAGACTAGAGTTCTTGTTCTGCTTTTGTGATTTTCCATTTATTTTTACTTGGTTTTGGTTCCAGTTAAGGGGATTTCCCCTAGTTAGTGGTTGTGAAGGTTGTTGCTAGTTGTTTCCCCCTTTGGTTTGTTCTTCCCTTTCTTTTTTTTGGCATCTTCTGAGTTTGATGTATTCGGCTGTTCAAAAGACAGTTTTTGCTGTGGGAAATAAGGTTGTAAAAAATTTAGCTCATCATTAGGCTGTGATGGGCGGGTACTGATCACTTTGTGTGGAAGGATGTTAACACCCTTGCATGATCAGATAATGGCCCTTTTTCATAGCAAGGTTCTATAGGGTTGCAGATTGATTGGGATAATATCTTATGTTGGATGAAGGTTGCACTGTGAGTTGGGTACTATATCGTTTATAATTTTTTGGGACATGGTATATGCTTTGAGCTTGATGGAAAGTGTTTATGGGTCGATTTGGGGATATGGTGCCAATTAAACCATCCACAACACTTAATTCTCTTAGTGTTTCTAGTCTAAAATACTTCATTCGATGGGCATCTGGGAGGACATGATAGTGGTATCCAGACTGGGTATAAATTAGCTCAAATTGGTGAGGTTTACTGATATCTTCTTCTTCATTTTTTCGGAATGTGTTAACCACATATTTTGATATTTGTGTCATAAGAGATATAAAAAATAAATCAAGGATATGGTCCTCGTCTACTTGTACCTTGCACAGGCTATGTAGTTTCCACCATTTATGGACATGGTCCGAGATATGTATGGAAGACTTCTTCCAAAAATGGGTGAGCAACTTTAGGCCAATGTCCTGATGTATTGGGAGCTGGAAAAAAGTGAGAAAAGTCCTAGCTATATATTCAAAAGTTGCATTGGAACCAAAGGCTTCACTTATATACCATATCGTTGCAAGCCCAGTGAGGGTGCGTTGAAAACATCGTAGGAGAACCGAGTCATTTGTGATGTTGTTATATGAGTTCCACAAATGAAAGGTCGTTATATGGTTTCCTGTATCTTCTCCCTCTTTTCCCTTGAATTTTGGTATATATGAAGGTAGCTTGGTTGGCATAGGGAGCCAATTCTGATTATCGGTAATGGGGTCATTAGTCAATTTTCTTAGATCCAAGATATTTAGGGAGCATAAAAATTGGCCTTTGTTTCCCATTGTGAAATGATTTTTAATGGTGATGTGCAAAGGAGTTCCTTGCGGGGTTGTGTGAGATGGGATCCCTAGAGGATTAATGTGTGGACTTCCTGAAGTGGGAGTGAGTGGGATCCCCAAAGGGATATTGTAGGGACTCCCTTGCAGAGTAGTGAAAGGATTAATTTGATTTGAAGGAGTCCCAATAAAACTTTCTCCAGTGAAATATGAACCAACGACGGTGGTTGCATGATGTCTTCTTTGCCTAAATGGAGAGAAACCTGGTACACATCCCAGTAATGGGAATAGGTTTTGGAAGCACCTAAAACGATGGGTTCTTGTGATGTCCTCTATGGTGTCAATAAATAGAGTATGTTATTGATGGGTGAGAGGAGGATATGTATCAAAGACATTGAATGTCATACATAAAACACAGAGAAAACTAAATGGTTATTTTCCCTTTAAGTATTAATATATGATCAATGAATTAAAAAAATGTGTTTTTGTTTGTTTTCATATGATAGAAATCCTACAGGACCTATACATCCTTTCTTCTCTCACAGTAACTCATCCTTGTAGAGATATATTTTGAGAGGTACTGGGGCAACTCCCTGAAAGAGGAGGTGATGCTTTCAGGTATCCAAAGAATAAACCAAGGTAATGATGAGGCTTTAGCGTTTCCCGCACATGGACACCTATAGAGAAATATTCCCTAAATTTTGGCCACTAGGATACCTTTGTCTCATGGGGGAAGTTGAGTCTTTAGATTCTTGGTAATTAGTCATTAGTACCAAGCACTATGTAAGTCAGGTATCCCTGCATAGTACCGTATGCACTGGGACCTAAGCTGAATCCCCTCTGAATCGGGTCTCTGGCGTGCCCAGGTAGTCTTTTATGTTGGATTGTGAAGTATTCTAAGCACCATAAAAGAAAACTTCTATGTTGCAATGTAGCATAACCATGGTGTGTTATGGGATTCGTACCCCCAATGGTCATAACTTTAACTAAAAATTCTTTTGTGGCCCCTGTGGGGAATTTAATGTGTTGAATGTTATGGTTTATTTTAAGGAGTCTTACTTCACTTATGGTGTGAAAATGTAAGAAAAATTAAACTAAGTACGAAATATCCTGAAACCGGATGCCCTTTGTACAAAGCTTACATAATCTCAGTGTCTGAGTTGTTTAGTGTGTGCAAGTGAACACATGAGCATAAAAATGTGAGGAGATGTGGACATGCAGTGGTCCTTTACAATACCATCTAAATACACTAAGTTATTGATTTTTCATTGCATGAAAAATAAATAATATGTGGATAGTGGGCCACTTACTCTTTTCCTATTACATTATGTGTGTAAAGGGAGATGGAAAACTCAAGTTATTTAAGAAAGCTTTGATATGCAAGCCCAAGATCATCTAAAAGATTCTACGGAAGTAGGGGTTACTTAATTTCTTTAGTAATGCTTGGTCCTAGTCCCAAAAATTAATTAAATAAAAATTCTTTGGTTAGTAAAACAGGATATGTGGATAATGGGTCACTTAATATTTTACTAATTAAGCTATGTGACTTATGAAAAATATAAAAATTAAAAAGAATTAAAAAAGATGTTTGAAATGTGGCCACTTAGATTCCCCTTTAATTAAGCTATGTGATAAATGAGAATTAAAGGTAAATATTATGTAACAACCCTATCAATAATGATTAAGAAGAAACTATGGAATCTGAACTGACTGGAAAACATTTGCAGACGTGAAGGAAATTCACTAAAGGATACCTATCACCCGGGAAAGGAAAATTACAAAGGTTTTTTGTGCTCTCTGTAAATCACGTGGGTTTATTTGTGCAAAGGTACATAAACCACATATCTATCTGTGATAAAATTCACATGTTCGGTGGAAAAGAGTGAAGAAATAACTGTCTCTAGCCAAAAACAGGACCCAATCAGCCTACAAAAATTCTAGAGTACTGACAGAGACATAATTGGGAAAAAATATAGAGAGAAAGGTCCTAGAAAAAGAACATTAGATCAAAGAAAGATAACTAGTGGAGTTTCCATTCTATTATTGTCTTTCTGCTACTATGGAGTACCAAGAGAACTTCCATTGGATTTCGTTGTTACCTACAAGGAGTCAACATATAGTTGGTTGTTGTTAGTGGAAAAACTAAATAACAAAGAACTCAATGAATGGAAGCAATTCATATATAAACGTAAACTAGAAAAATTATGCTAGATAACACAAAGAACAAAGATTAATGAAGCAAACAAGTTAATTTTTTTTAAGAAAAAGGCTTCCTTTATTGACTATTTAAAGTAGAAGAGATACAATAAATGAGTTTGAAACACTTGTAGGGAGTTGTTTGAGCAATGGCACTCAAACATTCTCAACAAGGAATTTTCTTTCTTCAATCTCCTTGCAAACTTCATCTCTCTCTTAAAGAAGTATGAAGACTCTCTCAATGATGAAATCCTCTTTCTAGTAGTTCACCTCCATCATCCTCATCATCACTTCCAACGATTATATCATTTAAGGTTTGCAATACAAGCAATGTGCATTCTTTCTTGCGACTATGTTTGGCTTCTATGGTCACGATTAGCCTTATTGAAGTAGGTTTTCTCCTACCCTGCAAAACCCTTATTTTTCCCTGTTCATATAGGCATTTAATTTCCTTTTAAAATAATTTACTTTGGTCTTGTGAAAGTACAACTAGTCCATGCTAAATAATACATTGTATGCACCCAATGGAAAGAAATTGAAACTAATTGATGTGGGCATGCCACTTAGTTCAAAGGCATATCATTATCCAATGGTGAAATTTTCTCTTTGCTTCAGTTTCCAATTGAACCAACCATGGTTCTTCATGCAATTCCTTGACAAAATTGCACTTTTCCACAAGCTCTAGGCTGACATAGTTCAAATTAGAACCTGGATCTATTTAAAGATCAATAGTTTGATTACACAACTTAACTTCCATCTCAATGATGTATGCTTGGGGCTCTTCTTGGAGGTTGTCTATTATTTCATAAATCGTTCATAGACTTTGAGCTACATCACCCACTATGAAAATCCTCCTTCATTTTGTAAATATTTGGTCCAACATTTTACTGGTGTGGATAGTTCCTCTTCTTGTGGTTTTTGCCACATGTCCAACATTTTAATGGCTCTCTACCTTCAAGCTTATTTTTCCTTGAAGATGGCTACTACGAATTTCCCTTAGCACCAATATTAAATTTCTCCTGAAACCATTTTTCAAGGGTTAGATGCTTACCTTCCCTCTTTTATGATTTTTTCTTAAGCCAATTATTCTTATTTCCAATGTTGTTGCTTTCCTTTTTGTCAGCGTTAATTTCTGGTCTCTAATTTTCTTTCTCAAAGCAACATTTCAACTTCTTAATGGCACCTTTTAGAGTTTGAGGTTGCAAAAATTCAATTTTTCCTTTGAATGTCATATGCAACCTACTAATAGATCTTCAAATTTTAGCATTCTCATCTTTGAGATATCGCACGTACCTCAATAATTCTAAGAACTTAGTGACATATTCATCTTTTGTCATTTACCCCATCTCGATTTCATTGAACTCTTTTAGTTTTCCATAATAGTAGTGTTGAAATAGATATTGATCTGTCAAAATTTCGTCAAATTCATGCCAAGTAAGATATCCCTCAACAATGCCTTTAAAAGTTTTCAATTCCTCCCATCATATATCTACCTTTCCTTCCAAGATGTAGATGGAAATATTGGTTGTCATGCTTTTAGAATACTTATGAATTATTAAAATTTTCTTCATGGCAAGCAACCAAGGTTCCACCTCTTCTAATTTTTTTATATCCCCATTAAATGTGGGAGGCTTGGCTTTCTTTAATTCTTGAGGAATGTACTCCCTTTTCTTTATTCCCTAATGATGGTGGTGGTTATGATGACAATGATGGTGGTGCCCTCTAGTATGATAACTGGATGGCTTGCTAGAATGACACATATAAGTTCTAGTTCTTCCACTTGCGGTACTCAATGGTTCATTTCCCCACAAAATATCTTTAGTTTCTTTCTTGTGCCTCTTCCTTTATCTGCTAGCATCTTCCCCATTTGTTTTATCTTCTTTCTCCCAAGGGTTTCCCCTATCTCTCTGACTAAACCTCATCTTAATTTTTCTTTGTCTTTGTAAATATGAGAGGCTTTGCAGAATGACTACATTCATATTAGCTTGTTTCTCTTGAGCTATTACTAGCCTTTCATTGTCTTCTTTGAAGCTTCTAATTTCATCCCCGAGGCTTCTCAGAGTATACAACCAATCTAGAGAGTGACACTCTCCCCCTTGGTCAACTAACCTTTCTCCTTCAGTGGCCCTAACCTCTTCACTTCCATGTTGTGAATAATCGTAATTGTATTCCACCATTCTGTTCCTCATTTATATGTTTTTCTCTGCCTTATGATGTTTTCAATGTGTTGTGAATCAAACACACTATTAGACACTTCATGTGATAGTAAATAAACACAATCATAATCATGAACCTGGCATTCATGAAGATTCCATGGATATCTCTCGTGTGACAAATCAACCATGTTCGTATACTCCTGATATTTAATAATTCATAGGAATCAATCATATATCAATAAATACCAACTTTCACTGCATGATAAATAAAGCAACAACAAAATTGTTCCCATGGTAATGCTCTTACAAAGTTGTTGTGATGGAATTTTTGCAACGAAATCATTGACATTAACATGTGGTTTTTAGCAAAGAAACAAACCACTAACTGAAATATACATGACTACAGAATTACATAACATTTTAATTGTTAATCCCAACTATTGATATGTTCATGACTATGAACTATATCATTTGGTTAGCTTTCTTCTACTTGGGTAAATCATTGAATTAATGTACTAATTATGCTTGCAATTAAGTTATTTAACCCGCTTTTAACACATAAACAATGTTTTTAGTTAACTTCTAATGAATCCTCAGTTGCCCATGATAGAGCCCATCCAATCCAAGTGTTAAACCTATATGCTCTAATATCAATTGTAACAACCGTACCCAACTTATCCCATTGGTGTGGATGCTACTAGTAATCCAACCCTTCTTGTGTTATCAGAAGAATGGGGTAAATCCGCCCCACCCCTTCTAATTATAGATATATATATATATATATATATATATATATATATATATATATATATATATATATATATATATATATATATATATATATATATATATATATATATATAGATATATATATATATATATATATATATATATATATATATATATATTATAACACCCTATGGACCCCATAACTTACTCTCCAAACCCAACAATTTACAAATAAGAAGGGATATCATCAGAACAAATTAGATTGCATCGGGCTAACATGCTGATATGTTAACATGGCATGGTGGTAGCACAGTCAAGGTTTCATTCCATGGTTTCAGCTCTTTAATTAGATGACCTAGGTCACATCTTCCCATTTGATGATCGAGAATCCTTGAGCCACCCCACCCCTCCTCTTCGTCGATGTCACAAGGGAGGTGTGTCACAAGTCACTCCCATTGTAAACGTTGGCGAATCCTCACCATATGATCTCATGGTGGTGGTCCCCTTTCCCCATGAAGATCCTGCCACATCATCCTGATACACCTTATCACATCACCTCCCTTTTTGCTCTCCTCTTATACCTATGGGTGCGGACCATTGGGACAAATCATCCCTTACCTGTCACCCCAGCACTCTTCTAGCCAACACATAGTTTATACCATTGGGATGGAGCCTCCAAGGGTAATTCTCCAGGACACATGGCATGGTTGGCCATCCCTCTAAACTTCTTTGATTTTGGCTAGCCCATGATGTTGCGATGCCATGTCATCATGTTCCTAACGATATTGGCCCTCTCTGACTGACCCCCCTTTCACACCTTCAGGATGGGGACCATCAGGACACATCATCCACCACTATATATATATATATATATAGAGAGAGAGAGAGAGAGAGAGAGAGAGAGACTAATATTTTGATGACCTTACTAGTGCTCACCCACACTATCTACATTTACATAAATGTGGGGCTCGTGGTGCCAATATGAATGTGAATATCCCTGTATATAGAGCCTAAGGGAAAAAAAACACATACGACCCATCGATAGAATCTCACCCCTTTTCCAAATAATGTTGTGAGCTCTGCATTGATTTACACACTCATTTCACAGCACTGGTACTCATGCATACATGGATATCTTATATAGATGATTTTCCTTTCATTAAATCATTTAGGGAAAAAAACATATTTTTTAGAATTATCTAATAGAGTCTCTTTCTTTTTGAATTATGACTGCAATTTGTGCACATTTCAATCCATTCAGTGCAACATAAATTTAGCTATCAGACATATATGATTGTCTTCAAACATGATTCCCTTTTTGAAGCTACATTTTTGTGAAATATAACTAGAATAAATACATGCTTTGCTCGGAAATTATTGCCATCATTCAAAAAATAAAGATACATTCATTCATTAATATTGTGGGTATAAAAAGGAAACTTATCTTGTCTCGTATGGGCAAATGATTCTATGAAATGGAATCTCCACCCAGCCATAGAAAACTCTAGCCAATCTCACTTGCAGCTATCACCCCCGAGCGAGACTCTAGATATTGAAGGGCCTTTCTCAAGGGAATAAAACACCACTTCTAGCTGAAATAGGGATTCTATAAGACCTCCTTTATCCACCCCTAGCTACTCAATAATTAAATAATGCATAGGGAATCCATAGGCGAGTTTCCTCCACCCTTCAGCTACCTAATGGTAGCCAATCAAAACACATAGGGAGTCTAGAGGCATCTTCTCTACCCAAGAACATATAGGGAATCCAGACGCCAACTTCTTCCACCCAAGAATGTCAAGGGAGTCAAGAGAAGCAAGTCTTCAACCTTTAGGAAAAATGCAGTGGTTCAACCCACCTTGGGGAATATATAACCCACTGTAAAACAAACAACAATAAAGGATTCAAAGGGGCATTTTTGAGGATTCCAAGGAATAACCCTCCACCCCAGCCATCAAGGGAATCCATATTTATAAATCTCATCTCCACCTGTGGCTATATAGGGAATTCAGAGGCCATTGTTCCTCACTAAGGAGAGACCTTCTTCATGTCAATCTTACCAACCAAGCTAATATCATTTCCTTATCTTCTCTTCTGCAAAAACTCCTTGTTGTTCCCCCTCTTTTGTTCTCCTCTCCCTTCTAAATGAAGATAGAAAAAAAAAATCTCCCTCCTAAGTGTGTTGAACTCTGTCTTTTCCAATGTTATTTTCACATTCTCACATCTCCATTAATTCTTGTCCTTTTTTCATTGTAAGTGTTTCCCGAGGAAGCTTGGGCTTGTGTACCTCTCTTGCAACCCAATATAACTAAAACATTATCCCGTTAAAGGGCACCCACCAACTTTTAATGGCTTTCCATCAATTCATATTTTTTGCTCCAGAAAAAATTTAAATATCTCAAGGAAACAACCTCCCCAAATCTAGAATCTATGTCCCTTGACTCAACCCTTGTTAAATATATATATATATATATATTGTAAACTATCTACATTACATTTCATGAGAAGACCATGTTTGGGGTTGTTATAGTTAGGATTTTTGCACTGTTGTAATGTCGACAATATCATCTTTTCCTTCTGCCATTTCCATTTTTTCTTTCATTATTTCGGAAATTTTATATTTTTTCTCTTTGATCCACTCATTACCGCTTTCTTTTGGCCTATGCTACCATGTTATTATGCATGTACACAAGCCTCATTTTTAACAATGTCACATGATTTTAGGTATGGATATCTAGAACCCATAAATACTCGAGGTTTGTGTTTGTGTTCTTGGGAGAGATACACAAAATTATTTATAGCATATTGAATTATGTGGTGTAATCATGTACAATTTTCCCATGTACCTTCATGAACTAATGCCATCGAATTTGCTAGACCTCTATATACCCAATACGACATAATTGCGAATTCATGAGAGTTTAAAAATATTTCCACTTAGTCATTTTAGGATTCCCCTCCATCCTGAGGGTTTCTATGTGGATTTGTCACTAAGTCAAGGCATCAACCTTTAATTTCAAATGAGAAAATGAAATTTTTTATTTCTACTATATATGGAAAACAACCCAATAATACTCTAATTAATGCAACCAATGATTTATTTTCATGGAATTGATATTTCCTTGATATGGATCCATATCCACCTTTGCTTCCATATTGAGGAGATACTGTGAATGGTTCATGGAACTTAAACTCTTCTACTCTTTTTTAGTCTTCTTGTATTTCTTCTTAGGTACTTTGTAGTTCATCAATTTCCCCTCCAATATAACCTTTGCATTTGAACATCCATCTTCTCGGAATAAAGAAATATTATTGGTTATGAGGAGGCTGACATTAATACTAATATTTATGACTTGAGATTCCATCCATGAAATATTTCTATTTATTTCAATATCACATATTATCATAAGAGAATTCATTAATGTTAGGCGGATAAATCCATATTGCAAACAAGAGCGATCTCCCTACATCCTAAAGGAATCTAGAAGAAAACAAACAATTGAATAAATATTTTCCTATGATTATTTCGTTTGAATTGTAAATACAAGAGTAGGAGAATAAGCCTCTTACCTATTTGTGACATTATTGATAGAGATCCCTGCTCTATCTCAATGCAACCTCTAAATGGTCAAAAATACCTGCAATCATAGACATAAGAAAGATCGAAGGTATATGCAATATGACAATTCAAGCAAGATTAATCTAATGATCAAGGAGATTAGAAATTGAAATTATCTTAATGAATATTAAAAGAGACATAAATCATTCATAATTTCAGTAAGAGAATAAAATGGAAAATATGCTTCATTTGTATTAATCCAAGGATAAAGCAAAGCCTTACAACCTTTGCCTTGATTGTTAAGGGAATAAGTCACCTAGGGCTTTGGGTTAGAACCCTAGCAGAGCAGGAGTAATTCTACAGCAAGAAACAAGCATTCAACTCAGACAACATGCTTAAACAAACTAACTATGTGAGGATGAACATACCCGAATGTCGTTCATTTGGGTAGTTCCAGCCAGGGTTCAAACCCTCTACAACTCCTAATGATCTTCGAACGTGCAAATCTACCAATTTGAATACACATAGCGGCATATAGATAAAGCATTGTAGTGAAATCAACTTTATATCATATAAGTAGATGGTTAGTTATACATGGAAATAATCATTCATACATAAACCATAACAATAACATCAAATGCATAAACAAAGTCGATATCAAGAACAAGATAATGTTTCTTTTTATTGTAGAAAACTATAATAAAACATGGTAAGAGTTCACTTGAGTCTTCCTCTTCTGGCTTCAAGTGGAACCATCCTCCAGGTCTGTCCAGTCCCAGTCTTCAACAACCTCCTTTTATAACCAATACCATAATATCTCCATGCATGTGAGAGAATATCAAAACTCAAGGAAAAAAGGGTTTCCTGAACTTGGGGAAGTTCTTGAAGCACAGGGATTCTTCATACTTGATCAAGAGATAATCTCAATATAGTAATTCTATCCTTTCTATCCTCCTTAAGGGCTTCCCATTGAAATCTTTTTATACTTCCCCCAAATTAGTTTTTTAGTTGGGAATCAGTTGGGAACAGTTGGGCCATAGGAACTAATAGGTAATCAACAAGTAAAACCCATGATCTCTGCCCATAGTTAAGGAAATTTAATTTTTTAAGTGTTTTAACACATATACGCGGGTTGGGTATAGACTGACCTGCATGTACACGCTTTCAACACAGGGAAAATTAGCGTACAGGGAGTAAAACATTGTTTTTAAAATATTTGGACCAAGTATAGAAGGAGAGCTTGCCTTAGGCCATAAAGCAAGCATTACAAATACAAAGGGTGATATTTGGAGCTATAACATTGATTTCATGAGGTTCCTCCAAAATTCCTCTAAACCTCTCCTTAGTTGATAAGCCTTCAAATATAAGTTCAACAACATAAGTGTATCTTTTATGAACAACCCAATCCCTCTATCATGTAGTCAATTTATAGATCAAGACGAAGAAGTTTCATATCCAAAAGAGAAAGATGAGATCCTCCAAGTAGGAGATTAAGGTTCCTTGATGAGAGGGAATTAGCTCCATGATATGAGGGGTATGGATCCAATAAAAATGACCTCAGAAGCTTCCATTTGGGATATATTCACCCAAACTTTCTTCTAGAATTCATTTCCTTTTTACTTCTCTTTGAGTTATCTGTGCATCCTATAGTGGAAGACAACATAGTTCTCCTGAGGTTTCAAGAACGAAACTACACATGCATGGACACTAGCTAGGAAAAGCGTGTAAGTCATACTTAACAAGTTATAAATCATATTTTACCCAAAATACACATCTTCTTCAAGGGTTTTTTATTGTTTGACTTCTAAGGGAGTGTCATAGAATATGTTTATGGATGGTGACAGATCCATTTCAATGGTCAAGTGTCATCATGACAAAATGACGTCTAACAGATTGCCCCCTAAGGTGCAAAGTCTGAAAAATAAGTTTTCTAAATATTGAAGTGCTTTATCATGCCAATATTGGATCAAAGACAATTTCTGGAAACTTGTAATAAATATTCAAGAATTACAATTCAATATATGATCATCACTAAGGTAGGCATTCCCATTTTAAGAATAAAACTAACTAAATGAAAAAGTATGGAAAAAATCAAAAGTCATATCCATAATAGACACGGTATGGATGCAGCCATCAACTATGAATTTGTCTACATAATCATGAATATATAACTCCTCGAAACTTGGATTGATGAAACTAGATCCATGTTCTTGATCTCCATCTCTCAATCCATAGTAGAAATCTAGCCATGTGAGTGAATGTCTCGAATTCGAACATGGTAGAAACCACTTGATTACAACGCAATAATGTGAACCATTAACAAGCATGAGAGAAACAACCAATAATGACAATGTCTCTCGAGGTACTCTTAGTGCAATCTATAGAGTGTCAAAATATTATCTGAATTCAAACACTCATAGAATTGTTTCATCGAACGCCAATTATGAGAACCTATCCTTGAAGGCAAGTAAGCTGCCATTAAGGCATCCATGACTCATGGTACTAAGGGTTTCTAGATCAACTTCCTAGATAATGAGCCGATGTCGATACGCAACCTATCGTAGGAGGGTCGATGACACGAAACACAATGTCAAGTATTGAGGAATAGTTGCAAGGAGTGAATTACGGATGGTCAACATGACTTAAGGCTAAAATTTACAAAGGAATATGAACTAAGGTTGAACTTCTCTTGAACACATGGAGACATGACAATTTACTTGGAAGAATTTGACTCAATGATAATACTCAAAACCAGCTGAAGACTTCCAATGGCGTTCAATTAAATGTAAAATAAATGTATTTCCCAAACCGAACAGAGGTAATATGGAGTTTCATGTTCAAAAGCGACATACTGCCTTTATGATGAATGTAAAATGAATACCTTTTACCAATTTTCCCTCATCATTACTGGAAAGTACCTATTTTTTTTACAATATTGAGGAGGATAACATATGCTTGTACTCTGAGCTCATCCTTTAGCTGAGTCCTCCGAAGTGTTTTTAAGGAACCCTACGAAGGAGTGGTTCAGTTTCATCATGTTTAACGAGTCTTATACTATTTAATTTTTATGACTCCAATAAAGGGGCAACTCGATGTCATTTTCATGTTCAAAGAGTTTGAGATAGACACAAAAATAAAACTCATGCAACTCTTTTACTCTAAAATTTTAACGATCCTAGAGAAAGTAAAGCTCTAGGATTTTAAAATTTACGGAGTCAAGAGAAAAACATACATACATTGCACAGTGTTATTTTTTGTAAATTTAGTCCCTCAAGCCCAAAAAAGGGTAAAATAATGTAGAAGATAACTTTATTGACCATAATTAGTCAACATATACATGTTTCATAAATATTCCAGTTCAGTCCATAAAAAAGGTAAACTTATACTGAAGGGATGATTTATCATTTAATTTTATGAGCTCAAAAAATCAATTACTTGACGATATTTTCATTTTTAAGAAGTCTGAAAGGGGCATATAGATAACTCCATGGTTTCGCATTTTCATAAGTTTTAACGAGCTCGAAAAAGTGATAAAATGTACTTAGTTTACCAAATTTCAATTTAATTAATGAGTAGGAAAAGATGGAAGGAACTCGACACTTTAATGTGTGTTTTACGAGCACATAAATATAGTAGAAGAAGCTTGGGATTTTCATGAGTTTAACGAGTCTTGAAAATAATAACTGAAATTGACTTGAGATAGGTTTCATTTTTACAGAACCCTGAAACAAAGAAAAATTGTGGTTGAGGGTGGTTTCATTTTTACAAAAACTTGAAAAAGAGAAAACCATGCTTCAGAAAAGTTTTCATTCCCCCCAACATAATGACTGCAAGGGCACATGTCCCCCAAACTTTGTTTCATTCACTTGAGTAGACTACTAGTTACAAATAGGTGGATTAAATGAAGGTTCACTTATGAGATCAAATGAAAAAATCAACTAAATTAGGGGAGGATTTGTTTCATTTTTAATGAGATTGACACATGAAAAGAACTATGCTCATATGATTTGTTTAATTTTTTAACATGGTTGACACAAGAAAAGAACTATCCTCATCATTAGTTGTTTCAAATTTTAATTAGGTTGACATAGTAAAAGAAAACTATTAATCATGATTGTTTCATTTTTTAATGAGGTTGACACAGGAAAAGAACTATCCTCACAAAGAAACTTGGGATCATGGCTTCCATTTGGAAGAAACACATGCCAAAGGATACCCCTTGATCATGACTTCCAAAAAGTCTTCATCATATGGAAGAACAATTATCTGGAACAAACAGATGTCAAGGTGATCAATAGGGATAAGGAATTCGTATTCAAATTCCCCCTTTGAAATTTTGACCAAGTGAGTTACTAGAACTAAGTCAAAATAAGTCGAGCAAATAATGAGAGGATTGCTTGTATCAGAAACTAAAAACATGGGACAAGTTGCAACATAATTAATTCATCGCAGGTAGGTATCACTTCCACATAATGAACATTTAGGGCTATCAAATGACTGGTAGTCGAAGCAAGATAAACATATGAAAGTTGATCAACCGTCACAATATTTCCATTGTTAGGGAAGGACATCACACAAAAGAGTGTCGATATGACAACTTTCATGGCATAGACATAGTCTTACCCAAGGAGAAAATTGAAATCTAAGGGACCTTGGAATACCACAAGATCGATAAAAATAGTCTTACCTTCCAAGGTAATAGGTAACTTAGGAAGGATTCCTAAAGGCTCACTAATGGTTCTGGTAAAGGCTAATAAATGCTTTGTAATAGGCACAAGCTGAGGGGAACCCAAATCATGCCAAGTATTCGAGGATAAAATTTTGACAGATGCACCTTCATCTGCATTTTTGCACTGCACATTCTTACCATAAGCCTTCACAATAATTTGGAAAGGGGTGGAAGAAGGAAGACAAGGTTCTGTTAATGTACTCCAATCAAAATAAATAGTTTCATTACTTGGATGGGTTTTAGAAGGAATAGATGAAATTCTCCCATGCGTAGAATAATCTAAGGTAACATGAAGAACCTGAGTGGTATGAAGTTCACTCTCTAAATGGAGAGTGGGATCGACCAAATATGGAATTGATTTGACCACTTGATCAAAAAACCATCCATGAATATAAGTGATACATGTTTCACCCTCTAATGGAAGAGTGGAATTGACTATACTTGGATTTAGACCAATCACTTCATCAATTGATAGTAGGTGAGGAGAAAGTTTACGGTAATTAGTTGGAAGTTGTTGTTTTGAAACAATAAGTTTTTCCAACAATTTTGAGGCTTCATCCATGTGAGGGAATAGGTGGCTATGATGATTCCCTTTGCATAACCTACAACGAAACCTAACTTTAAGCCTTTTCCCTGGAGTCTGAGAATCACTAGTTGATGGATCAATAGTAAGATGATGATAATTACTTGACCATACTTCATAGACCTTAGGAATACTAGGAAAATTGATAAGGAAGTTGTCACCCTTACAAATATTACAAGGGTATTTGGGCTTAGGATGCATTTTCGAAGTTTCCTCAACATTACTAATACTTACAACCATTTTTGGATGGTTGAATTCTTTATTATCTTTCTTCTTCTTCTTCTTCTTCCATTACTCCTTCTTCTTATTCACCTGGTTACTAGAATCAAGAATTTTACCTAGTGAAGAAGAAGAAAGGGAGGACATGTTGGGGGAAGAAGGTAAAGGGTTAACAATAGGTTGGTGATGTTGATATGGTGAACTAGGTTGAGGTGAAAAACTCAGTTGAGCTGGTACAATTTGAGTATTTGGAATTAAAGAAGTTGAGAATATCCATACAGGTAAACCTATCATGAATCCAGGAAGTGGCAATGTGGCTATATAAGGAGGAACTACATTTTCAAAATAAGGGAGACAATTAGGGTTCCCATTAAAAGGGAGGTATTTATTGGTAACTTTCAGCATTGACATCATTAGATTCAACTTAGATAAATTTACTTTTTAATATTAACAATTAAAAATCGGAATCCACACCTAAGGTTTGTAAAAAGTAAAAACAATCAATTAGACACACGCTAAAGAATCTAAGGATTCAAACCATTCAAACAATATTTTCACAATGAAATCACAAGTTGGTATTGAAATCCAACATGATAGAGATCAAAGTGAACAATGGTTGTTGATAGAGTGAGTGGAGCTAGTTACACTAACAACCTTCGTAATGAAACAATCTAGTGCAAGTAACTTCACTTATTCCATCTTAAGTGAATATTACCCTCCAAAAAATTAAAATGAATCTAGTCAATGTCTATTCTAGTGATCCATTAATGAAAAAGGTATTATAGAATTTATGTGAAGTTTGCTTATGTTATGTAGTGCAATGGATCGAAAAGATTGCAAATAACATAAACACATAAACAAATTGAAATATAAAACATATGCATCAACATAGTGACAATTTGATAATGGAGTTCACGAGACTTCCTGTCTACCTCTCTGGGTCCTTAACTTCCAGTGTGACAGCTTTATTAGTCTTCAAAATTCTTTTACATACATGAGCTCAAAAAAGACACTCAAATGAGAAAAAGGAACTCACCATTGCATTCAGCTCGAAATTTTGAGTCAAATGAGTATAAACTTGCCCATATTTGGCCAATGTGACCTCCAGATCCATTGGAATATGAAAAACCACCTCTACCTTTTGAGAAACCACCTTTCGCTATTGAAACAGCCCTCTGCACTGTGGAAACCACCTCAGTCCGCATACCTTGGTTTTGGAGGGTTCGACACTGCGATAGGTTAATAAAAATTTGGTTCGGCTCTCTTTCAAGCACGAACATGTGATATCTTGGTTAGCCCAAAGCTGTGAAGGCATTGGTATATAACGTTGGAGGTCGGAAGGTCAAAACCCCTGCTCGACACTCCGGTGTTTTGATATGGATTGACATTCATACATAGCAACATATATTCGCATGAAACTTTGGTGGCATATAACTTTGCACTCTGTTGTGATATATGTGGTTTGGTTTTATATATATGGCATGTTTCTTACCATATCCCGTTGCATGTGGGATAATTCCAAAACTTAATTAAGGGGTTCGGCAGCCGTGGGGTTGACCCCAGCCATCGGCCCTTTTTTTCCGGTGCCTTTTATTCGCAACCATAAATACAATGTCATCCCTAATCGTAACAAGACTCACCGTAGCTTGTTAAGTGTGGCCCTTCCAGCAAAAACTCAACCTTCAGGGAGGTCAGGGGTTCAATCCTCTCTGATCCCAAAATTTTTGGAAATTAGGTAATATTGGGCAAAATCCGGGCTGCCACGTGTTAGCCCTGAATTGGCCCATATTAACCAATCATACTGCAACATGTGATCAACCTACTGACATAATCTTGGACACATGGTGTATTCCCGAGATGACACATGTCCTACTGACATCACCTTGTTGACCTAGTTGACTGTTGACCATTGAATATTGACCTTTGACTTTTTGATTTTTTCCCTAATTTTCCCAAAAAAATTGACTGGCTCTAACTTCTTCATCTGGACTCAGATTTATGTGTCGTTGACATCATTAGAATTATATTGATGAGCACTTCGAATTGATCCTACTTTCAACTACATCTGATGACTTTGATTTAGAGGAAAAATTTGATCCATTTTGGATAACTCCTCCCCATTGTAAGCTTTCGGACCACCAAAAGTTTTTTTTAGCTGCCGAGTAAGCGAGGGTAAAGTTCCTTCACTTTTCCAATCTCGATCCATTGTGACTTACTTGGATTTGTACCTTTGGGTCCAACTCAAAGATACTCAACATTTCCTTGTCATGAAGTCCTTATCCTCCTATCAAGAACTGTATCCTCCCATAGCTCATTGAGATACTCAGGCAAAAGATCTCCAATGGAAGGTAACTGGACCTTTCTCTTTGGGATCTTAAATCAATGAAGGCTCATACATTCACAAGTTTTCAACATTTACAATGGAATAGATCTGCATAGAAGCTGGTAGATCTAGGCAGAAAGCATTTTCACCAATTTTGTCAAGTATTTTGAAAGGACCATATCTAATTGGTTTCAACTTCTTACCTTCCCCTTGTAGTCTGTCTTTGCTGATGTACAACCAGACTTGGTCAGCAACTTGAAAACAATGCTCAACTCAATGCTTGTCATGTCGTGCCTTATACTTTTCTTGGCTTCTTTCCAGTTGTTCCTATACTGCCTGGTGAATTTACTGGATTTATTCAATGAACTTGGTTTCTTTGTCCATATCACTGTGTCCATCAACTGCTATGTCTTTACCAAAGACAAAATCCAAGGGACACTTTGGTATAAAACCAAAACAAGTCTCAAAAGGAGATCTCTGAGTAGAATAATGTTTTGCATGGTTCTAAGCATGTTACATGTAACACAAATGCTCATCCCAATGTTTGGGATACTTGCTACAATATCGTCGAAGAAATTGTATCACTGTCCTGTTGACCACTTCTGCCTGACCATCTATTTGTAGATGAAATTCCATGCTCTTTTTTAACTTTGTGTCCATTAACTCCCATAGACTTGACCAAAATTTCCTGACAAATCGAGAATCTCGATCAGATACAATAGAAGTGGGTAACCCAAAATGAACACATACATTTTGAAAGAACAACTTTGTAGTTTGTTCAACTATGACCTGTTTATTACATGTTGTCAAAATACACATCTTATTGAACCTATCCACAACTACATACAAATAATAATGAGCCCTTCTAGACTTTGGCAATCCCCCAACAAAATCCATGGAAACACTTTCCAAAGACGAGAAGGAATTGGAAGTGGAGTATACAAGCCTAATTTTCTATTACTTGGCTTGCTTGTAGCACAAATAGTGTAGCCTTTAATATATCTAGAAATTGTCTCATTTATTCATGGCCGATAGCAGAATCTTTGTAATTGTGCAACTGTTTTACTTACACCAAAATTACCTGATATGAGAGAAGTATGTGCTTCCCAAATTATATTAACTCTTTCAGTTTGTGGAATGCATAACTGTCCCAAATGAATAAGAGTTTGTCCTTTATGAAATAATCCAAGTCTTATACCTCCTTGCCATGACTTAAAGTTGCATATACATCCTTAAAATATGTGTCTTGAGCATGAGTTTGTCATTTATGAAATAATCCAATTCTTATACCTCCTTTCCATGACTTAAAGTTGCATATACATCCTTAAAATATGTGTCTTGAGCATATTGTTCAATGTAACATTGTAACTTTCATGAATTACTGAATTATGCTTAAGTATCGTGGATGCATTTATAATTGGTCTTGATAACATGTCTGCAACATTATTATGTATGCCCTTCTTATATCTGATAACAAGATTAAATTTCTTTAGAAAACCAATCCACCGATGGTGTCTTGATTGTTGCAATTTAGTTTGTGACTGTAAATATTGAAGTGATTGATGGTCTATGTGTATGATTGTTTCTTTACCCATTATGTAATGTTTCCACTTTTTAACACTCTGAACTAATTCATAAAACTCCTTATCATATGTAGAATTGTTAACTACTGTTGAAGTGAATGTCTCAGAATGAAAGCATATGGGTTTTTTGTGCTGCATGAACATTGCCCCAATGGCATATTCACTTGCATTTGTCTCGATCTCAAATGGATGCTGAAGATCTGGCAATGTTAGTACTAGCGCTGTAATGATCCTTTCTTTTAATGTGTCGAAGGATCACTACTATTTTCCTCCCCACTGAAACACCTGTTTCACATTTGTCAAAGCATGTAAAGGAGTTGTAATCAAAGAAACGCTAGCAATAAACTCTCTCCAATATTATGGTGCCCCTAAGAAACTTCTAACTTCTATAGAAGTATTGGGCTTAGGCCAAATTACAATGACTTTGACCTTAGACAGATATATCTTCAATTCACCACTCCCTACAATATAACCAAAATAATTCAAAGATGTTCTGCCAAATTCACATTTTGACAATTTTACATAGAGATTTTCTCTTTTCAAAACATATAAAACCAACTTTACATGCTTTACATGTTCATCCCATGTTCTACTGAAAACAAGAATATCATCTAAATAAACTATTACAAATTCATTAATGAATGGCCTAAATACATCATTCATGACTCACATGAATGGAGCTGGAGCATTACTTAAGCCAAAAGGCATAACCATCCATTCATAGAATCCTTGCTTTGTTTTGAAAGCATTCTTCCCTACATCCTTTTCTGCAACTCTGATCTAATGGTAGCCACTTCAGAAGTCCAATTTGAGAAGTAAATTACATATTTTAACTGTTCTAACAAATCATAAATATGAGGAAGAGGATAACAATTCTTTATTGTGATTTTATTTAATTCTCTAAAACCAATGCGCATTCTCCACGAACCATCTTTCTTTCACACTAACACAATAGGTGATCCACACGATGATGTGCTTGGTTGAATAAACCCTTGATCGAGCAACTCCTGTACCTACTTCTTTATCTCTACATTCTCTAGAGATGATAACCTATACATTCCAATGTTAGGTAGTGGAGCATCTTGCTACAAATAAATCTCATTTTCTATCTCTCGCTTGGGTGGAAGGAATTTAGGCTCTTGAAACAGAATATCATAATCACAAACAACTTAACTAGATCTGCTTTCTGTTTAGGATTACAGCCTTGGAAAGCATCAGATTTATTAATATCATTTGATTTTACAATCATAAGTAAAAAAATTTTACTTGAATTTACAATTCTTTTCACCTGTCCTGAATTTATGAGAGAGAAATTACCTTTGAGTTTATGAACCCTTACAATATATTCAATTCCATCCTTAGTGACTTTATACTTATTTTCAGTTCAGTAGAAGATAGCATTTTTATTGTACAAGTATGGACTTCCTAATACAATTCCACATATGTCCAATGGGACTATGTCTAACTCAACATCATCTACAAACTTTGAACCAAAAGCAAAATGAAGTTTACATTGTTTCGTAACATGTAGCTTAGTTTTATCACACACCAAACCTAATGGATATGGATTTTTATGGGGTTTTGTTTCTAGACCCAACTTCTTTACAATTGCTTTAGAAATCAAATTAACTTGTGAACCACTATCAAATAAAGTATCAATTTCAGTATGCTTGGAAATGACTCTAATGTGAAATGGTTCATTTATTTTCCTCTCATCATTATCATTATCAACAGAATGTGAAGAAGTACTTGTAGATGCTTTAGAATCTTTACCTTTTACACTTGTAGCTGTAACCATTGTCTTGTCACCTGAATCTGATCCCAGGTCCTTTTGAATAGTAGCAACATTCTTCCACTCCTTACTCCAAAAATTCTTAGGCTTCAATTCTGGATGTAATGACGAGCAGTGTTCCTCATGGTGGCCTTTGTTCTGACAATGAGTGCATGAAGGTTTATCTTTCTTCATAGTGTTTGTTTTCTTCTCCTTCCATTTAAGTTTCTTCTTGTCTTTATTCTTGCTTTCAACATGTTTGGATGACTTCCCAACATCTTGGGTTACATTTTTGCCTCTAGCTTCTAGATGAGTTGCTTGGACCAATACATCATCTAAGCTAGTTGGATTAAACATAAGTATAGTATGCCACAAATAACTATGAATACCACCTATGTATTTCAACAATGTCTCTAGTGAGTCCAATGATATGCCTAATGTTAAAGCTCTCTTATAGAATTCCTGAGTATAACTTTGAACACTTTGACCTTTTAATTGATGTAGTGTTTGCTAACTCATCATTGCTTGTTGCATATAAGCCAAATGATAAAATTTCTTTTTAATAGTAGAAACAAATTCATTCCAAGTTGAAATGATTTTACCATGATTTATGAGATATGCTTGTGTCTTTCCTTCCCATGATACAAGTGTGGTTCCTCCAAGTCGAATGCTAGCAACCTGGATCTTCTTCCTTTCTGAAACAACTTTCTCCACCCTGAAATACACTTCAATTTGTCTTATCCGATTAACAAGCTTTTCAGCATTAAGTTCTCCATCATAAATTGGAAAATCAAATTTAACATCTAATTTGATCAAAGAGGATTTCTTCTTTTTCTTCTTAGAAGGACTAGATTTATGAGAATAAGAAGATGATGATGGCGATGATGGTGATGATGGAGGAGATGGTGGAGGAAGCATTTCTCCCTTTCCCTTATCTTCTTGCTCTTTAGGTGATGAAGTGCCTTCATCTTTGTTCTTCTTACACTCGCGATACATCTCTTCCACCATTGCACGTATCATCATGAAACTATCCAGGAATTGAGATTCCGACCCAAGTGGGGTTCCATCCATCATCCTTCTTTGTGAAAAGACCCTTCCAATCTTTGGTTTCACCTCAACAAGTTCACCTTCACCTCGTTCGAGCCTTAACCTAGTAAGCATTCAAATCTTCACACAGTCTTGTCAGACCATAAAAACCTTGCCGTTCTAATACTACTTGATCCGTTAATGAAAAAGGTATTACAAACTTTATGTGAAGTTTTCTTATGTTACTTAGTGCAATGGATCGAAATGATTGCAAATAACATAAAAACATAAACAAATTGAAATATAAACATGTTCATCAACACAACAAGAATTTGATAACGGAGTTCACCAGACTTCCTGACTACCTCTTTGGTTCCTTAGCTTCCAGTGTGGCCACTTTGTTAGTCTTCAAAATTATTTTATAGACATGATCTCAAAAACAGAGACTCAAATGAGAAAAGGGATCTCACCATTGCATTCAACTCAAAATTTTGAGTCAAACGAGTATAAACTTGCCCATATTTGGGCACTATGACCTCCAGACCCCCTAGAATGTGCAAAACCCCCTCTGCCTTATGCAAAACCACCTTTCACTGACAGAAACTGCCCTCTATGTTTTGGAATCTTCCTCGGTCCACGTGCCTTGGTTTTGGAAGGTTCATCTCTGTTTCAAGCCAAAACATGTGATATGTTGGTTAGCACGAAGGTGTGAAGGTGTTAGTATATAACGCTGGAGGTCAGTGGGTCGAAAGCCCCACCTAACACTCTGGTGTTTTGATATGGATTGCCATTCATATATAGCAACATATATTCAAATGAAACTTTGGTGGCATATATCTCTGTGCTCCATTGTGATATGTGTGGTTTGGTTTGATATATATGGCATGTTGCTTACCATATACCATTACATGTGAGATAATTCCAAAACTTAATTAAGTGGTCCGGTAGCCGTGGGGTTCATCCCGGCCATCGGCCCTTTTTTCTGGCGCCTTTTATCCGCAACCATATATATGATGTCATCCCCAATCCTAACAAGATTCACCATAGCCCGTTCGATGCAAACCTTCTAATGAAAACTCAACCTTCCAGGAGGTCAAGGGTTTGATCCTCCCTGATCCCCAAAATTTTGGAAATTAGGTAATATTGGGAAAAATCTGGGTTGCCACGTGTCAGCCCCGGATTAGCCCATATTAACCAATCATAGTGCGACATGTCATCAACCTGCTGACATCATCTTGCACAAGAGGAGTATTCCCAGGACAACCCATGTCCTATGGAAATCATCCTGTTGACCTAGTTGACCATTGACCATTGACTGTTGACCTTTGACTTTTTGAATTTTTCCCTAATTTTCCCAAAAACTTTGACTCACTCTAACTTATTCATTCGGACTTGGATGTACACACCGTTCACACTATTGGGATCATATCGATGAACACTTCGACTTGATCCTACTTTCAACTAAATTTGAAGACTTTCAACTGGAGGAAAAATTGGATCCATTTTGGATCATCTAGGTACAGTAGGGCCTTCCCTTTGGCATCACCTCAGGTCCCTAGGATTATGGTCACTAAGGTTACGAAATACAATATTCTACCTGGGGGAACAATTGCAAATTGGACATACATACAAGGGCAGTGTAAGAAATCTCAATCCCCGTGAAATCTCCTCAACATGGTTAATTGGAGGTTTACTTTTAGGTGACCGCAAGTACCTTTTTGAACGGCTGTATTATGTACAAGTCTCTATATCATATCTAATGAAGTGGGTATGATCACTTCACCAGGTCTCACATGAGCTCGTTCTTAACTCATGTGTTAGAAGAGCTTCCTAGAGGAAAACTGCAATAATTGGACTTATGTCCCTATCGCAAGTTTCTATTTTTTTTCTATAGCTTTGGAAAATTTACTCACTTCCTACTCCAAAGCCCTACGGCTTAAACTAGTGTAGGTGGAAAGAGCCCTAAAAATAATAAAACTTCTAGATGAACTTTATTAACGTTGTGTTATTAAGATGTTATTTACTTAAAGGGTAAATGGACATGAAACTGATGCTATTATGACTTGATTCAAAAATTTAATGCATCAAATATGAAAATTGTAATCTCTTCATTTCAATGAATTCTAGCTAGAGTAAGTAAAGAGGTTCTTATTTAAAATATTAACTCCACAATGTACCACTTCCAATTTTTCAATGCGATTGAAAGCTCGAAGTTCAAAACCATGCAATGTAATCTATGAGCAATTTGCTTGAAATATATGCACACTTTCATTCATGAAATGAGAATTCTATCCATGCAAATGAAATCTATGCAAGAGAACCCTTCAAAACAAACACAAGTTTATTCTGAAGCAATGAAATAACAACAAGACTATTTCCCCTCACTAATACAACTAAATAACCAATGAAGTGTAATTAAAGGAAATCATGTGAGAATTCCAAATTTCAAAAAATAATGACACTCAAAGGCGATTAACAGTCAGACACAATTCAACCTGAGGGGGATTTTGTTTTTGCAAAACTGAAGGAAAAAACATGTAAAAATTGTTAAGAAACTGAGACAAATATTTGAGCAATGACCAAAGGAATTCAAATTCAAAACACCCAACAAAATACTTAAAATAAAAAATTCTTGAATGAATGTTATGAAATGAACGTTTAAAGTGTAATTCTCATTAAACTTTAGTACAAGAATAAAAATGACTTCTGTTTTCAATGTAGCACAAGAAGCACATCTCATCAAAACACTAACTCTTGAGAAACCCTAATTTATGATTAGACAAACAAATTTATCACCAAAAAGAAATATTAATAATGGATCAAGTGTATTTGAAAGAAAAAGGTAGAAATATAGCGATCTTGAGAAAAACCTATCTCTTTTTTATCAATCATCACACAAGCCAGACAAAACCCTAATCAATTTGTCAAAAGGGATTGATTCCCAAAAATACTTCGCCAAAGCACTCAAACAAGTTCAGAAAATATATTGGACAATCAAAAAAGATATATGACACTTTAAGAAACAAAAATTCAGACTGGATAAGAGAAAACCTATTTTTTCATAAATTTCTAGGAACTGCATAGGCAAGTAGTATAGTTCACTACACATATGCATAGTTTCTGGGTCAAAAACTACACAGATATACGCTATTTGGATGAACAAAAACCATTTATAACTATCAAGTTCAAGAAAAAATAATAAAGAAAGAAATCAAACTAGAAGATATGAAAGATTATAAATTTGCTAAGACTCGGGTTGAGCTAAATAAAAAAAATCAAAAGAAAAACCAAGGAAAGAGAAGAGAAAATTAGCGTTCCCTAGTATGGTCGCCAATTTGTTAGGTGGATAAATCCCTCTTGCTGACAAGGGAGATCTCCCTAGATCCTAAAGGAAACTAGAACCAATTGAATAACTATTTTTCTAACCCTACTTCATTCGAATTTTAAATACAAGAGTAAGAGAGTAAGCCTCTTACCTATTTGTTAAATGCTTAATGGACATCCCTGATTTGTCCCCATGCAACTTCTCAATGCTAAAAAATATCTGCAATCATAGACATAGGAAAGTAGAAAGTTATATGCAACATGACAATTCAACCAAGATTAATCTAATCATCAAGGAGATTAGAAATTAAAATTATCTTAATGAATATCAAAATATACATAAACCATTCATCATTTTAGTAAGACAATACAATGGAAAAAAGGATTCATTTGTATTAATTCAAGGACAAAGAAGAGCCTTACAACCTCTGCCCTGATGTCATGAGGTTCCACCAAAATGCCTGTAAACCTCTCCTTAGCTGATAAGCCTTCCAATCTAAATCCAACATCATAAGTGTATCTTTTATGCATCTCCCAATCCATCTGTCGTCTAGTAAATTTATAGAACAAGAGGAAGAAGTTTCAAATCCAAAAGAGAAGGATGAGATCCTCTAATTAGCGGATTAGGGTTCCTTGATGAGGGGGAATTAGCTCCAAGACCTGAGGGGTATCGCTCGAATAGATATGACCTCAAAAGGTTTCAGTTGGGATATATTCGCCCAACAATGCTTCTGGAAGTGACTTTTTATTTTTACTTTCCTTTGAGTTATCTTTGCATTCTATAGTGGAAGACATAGCATAGTTCTGCATAGGTTTCAAGGATAGAAATTGCACATGAATGGAAACTGACTAGGAAATGCGTGCAGGTCATACTTAACAAGTTATAAAGCCTATTTTACCAAAAATTCACATTTTCGTCAATGGTTTTTGATTTTTTGACTTCTAAGGGGGTGTAATGGAACATGTTTATGGATGGAGAGAGATCCATTTTAATCGTCAAGTGTCATGGTGACAAAATGGCATGTAACAATTAGCCATATATAGGGTTTTATGAATTTGTACTTAAACTGATAGAGTCCCGTACAATGTCCATAAAATACCCAAAGAAACCTACTCCATTACCAATATGATTTATAAGTTTTCGTTGATATTCCACTTGATACTTTTTAAAAACATATAAGATCAAAACAGAATTAAATATGAAATCTATACTATGGCTGTCACATTTCCTTATATTTCTATACTTATCAATTACTGTTTTCATTTTATGCATGCAATAGATAAAATGAAAAGAGTATAGAATAATGAGTTACAAACACACACAAATAAAAATGAACAATATAATATGATTTAGGAAACCATTTCGAAAGAAAACCCATTTGGAAGGTGAGGTTTCTCTACTCTTTTTTGTTTGAATGGAAATGATGCAAATACAAATGAGTAGGCACTATCCATAGAGTTAGTTAAGACTTGTGGACAATGTGATGCTAGATAATAAAATCCCTCTCTATTTTTCTCTCCCTTTCTCTCTATCCACTCTCAACTATTATTATCTACCATAGAACAAAAATTCTCTTGAACATAAGGGAACCCCCTTTCACCCTACTGGCTTAGCTATAACATAACACAATATCCAACTAGGCACTGAATTTGACCCATTAAAATCTGAACATGAGTTACAAATTCATTCTTTTACAATATTATTCATCGTCCCCATGTGTCTATACACTTTTCCATGATTAAGGTTTGTCTATGTGGAATCCTCTCAAATTATGTTGTTCAATCACCATTGATTAACTTCCTAGAGGCATAACATTTGCATCTAAACTTTTATTGACACATTCCGCAACCTAGTTGCAAACGTATATATGTATAGAATATTATTAATTATTTAATTATGTAATAATTAAATATTTACCTCAAAAATATATAATTTAAATCCTAAAATTTGACCTAGATGGTTTCTAGGCGCCATTGTCTAAACAGGGTCCTACTCCAATAAGCTAATTTCTCTAACTTTTAAACCCTCCAAAAAATGATATGGATTTAAAAAACGTAGTGATATAATCCATTTCATACCCCCCCTCCCCCCTTCCCAAAAAAAACAAACCATTTTTGGACCCTTTGGTCTCCAAAGTATTTAACTAAATAAGGTGAGGATATTATTCCTCAACCTTCTCCCTCAACTACCATTTAGCCATGCCTAGACGATGTCATCTCCATTTAGTGTACCAAATGTCTTGCTTCATCTATCTTTTAGATATATACCTAATTTACAAAACTATATCCTTCTTCAAGTCTTACTAACCATATGGAGTTAAATCCTCTAAGGAAGGTAGTACATTCTCCTCTTCTTGATCTGGAATGGATGGATCATAGCATTTTAGATTTTCCACATTCACCATAGAGTAAACGTGCATATATTGAGGTATATTTAGTTGATAGGAATTATATAACACCTTTTTTGATATCTTGAAAGGACCAAAACGGAAAGCCTTGATTTTCATACTAGGATCACATATTTTCTTACCAAGGCCCTATAGCCTCTCCTTTTACAACTATAACCATATTTTGTCTTACACTTTGGATGACTTCTCTATTCAATGTCAATCATGGCAAGGCTTATAATTTTCTTATGACTTCTTTAGTTCTTAATGTAATCACAAATGGATCTCCCTAATGTTCTCAAAAAATTTCCCTACCCTTTACAGCATCTGCTATGAGATCCTCCCTCACTCCTTATCGTCTCTATGAAAAATCTAAAAATTAAAAGTATACAAAAGAAGTTTCAAGTGGGAACTTAATTGTAGAAATGTGGAGTGTATTCCTATCAGAGTGTGATAGATACATATCATATTTCTATCCCAAATCTTTGACAATTATTATTGTAACCTCTCTAAAGCTATACCAAAGTCCTTTTAACTACTTATTCCCCCCCCCACCCAACCTGCCCCCTTATCTATGGATGTTATGTCTTATACGTCTTCAACATTGTGTCCATATTCTCCCATATTGTAGTCCAAAATGCATAGATAAATCTAGTATTCCTATCTCAAATGATTCTCCTTAGCATCCCACAGTCGACCCATACTTATACAAGGAATAAGTTCATTGCTTCTTTCCCACTGGTGAAATTATTATAGGACATGATACCACACATTTTTCTGAGCCTGTTGATAGGCCATTGAGTTGTAAATTTAAAATCCTATATGTAAAATCTATCACCTATGACTACATGTATTTCCAACTTTTTTTTTCTTGTAAGCTGCGGTGTTGCTCTTCTTTTTCTATTACTTTAAATCAAAAACAAAACAGTATATATATGGTTGACTTCAACTCGCCCTCTTGGGGAAACCGAGTTTTTCAGCCACCTAAAGTTCTTAATAGCCGACCAAAAATAGAAGTTCCAGATTCTGATTATCCATGCTAAATAAACTAAACAGTCTTGCAGATTTCTAATTCTACTTGTATGCATATATCTATTTTCCTCTTCTAATACTTGAAGCAAACTATAATTATCTATACTATGCAGCTTCATCAAAATTAATACATATCTATACTCAAACAGCTTCTACCGCTGGTCGCTGGTTTGTCTCCCTGTTTGCACCCTGTTGTCCTTCCCTTATCATTTGCTGAATCTCCTCAAGCTTCTTTTCTTGCATCTCCAATGTAATCTGAATAATCCTCAGCTCCCTACTTAGGTTGGGGACTCCTTGCGCCAATTCTGTCATCTCTATTGCAGCTTGTTCCAAGGCTTTAGCCAACAATCTCTTCATCACCCAGTAGATATGCAGGGACTGCTTAAATAGAGACATTCTACCTCTAGTATTGCTAGGGTCATGGAGTAAAAACTCCCAATCTTCCATCTCTGAGTCAGACTGAGCCTGAAGCGCATCTTCTTCCATATTCTGGATAATTCTCCTGATTCTTGGGTTAGTGTTCTGATTGTAGGCCCTTTCTGCTTGTTGAATTTTCTTATCTAACGATCGACTTGTTCTTTTGCCAGGTCTCCCTCTCTGCCCCTGTCTTCCTCCCCTTTCTCCTTTGTTTCTGTGCGGTCCTCTGCCTCTCCTGCTACCCGGTTCCAATCTGCTACCCGCGCCTCTTCCTCCCCTCTGTCTGCCGCGTTGCCTTACCTTTCCCTCCCGTTGTCCTTGCTGCTCTTCACTGGTCTGCTGGGTATCCCAGCCTCCTACAGTTCCACCTCGTTCCTTGCCTTGCCTGCCTTGTTCTTGCAGGTCCTGCTCATCCTCAGAGTCGTCATATATTTCATATATCTCTTCCACTGTTTCTTCCTTTGCTAATGCCTTGCCCTTTCTGTCCCTGTCTTTGCGCTCCATGGGTTCCAGTTCCTCTACAGCCCTTGCTCTCTTCCTGGTTTCCATGGTGTCCTCAGTGAGGTTTCGGCACAAGTTCTCTCTGTAGCTGATCTCCACCACCTTTCCTCCCCTCGCGCTCTGAATTCCTGACAATTTTCCTCATCGTCGATCCTTTCTCTGCCACCCATTTATAATCTTCCTTGCTCTGATCTGCCTACCTGTCAGCTTAGCCTTCTGCTGCCACCTGTTACTTTGCCTGCTGCCTTTCCTATCAATTATCTTTATATCCTTAATTCCATTTGTGGACTGTGACATACCGTTTTTCCCCCCTCTCTGATCACTTGAGTTAATTATCTTGTTGTGGGGTGGTTGTTTCTTACTTGTCGTCGCACACTTCTGTTGTAATGTACCTTGCCTGCCCATTATACCACTCCCCCACCTTGACTGACACTCATTTAATTTCCGGGGTTGCCGATCCATCTCACCTGTCCGTCGCACGGATGTTATGATTCTCATTTGTTGCTTGCTCATGATTCTCATTTGTTGCTTGCTCATGGTCATAATTAATAATATCGGCCAGGTCCTCCCATTCTCTGTTGGGTCGCAACATTCTCCATTGATTGTCTATTTTACTGTTTCAACCCTTGCAACCCCAATTCGCAAGGAAGTCTGCCACTCGGTTTCCATTCCTTTTCACATGGTTAAAGATTTTATAATCAATCCCTTTTAGTAAGTCTGCCATTTCTTGAACAATCCCTGTCGTTCTCCAACTATTGGTGATCTGCTCCCAGTTCTTCCCGTTGTTAAGTTTCTTCAGAATTTCAATTACTATCTAAGAGTCTCCTTCTATTTCCAGGTTTCTATAGCCATTTCTAATCGCGATTCTCAATCGTTGGTGAATCGCCCATAATTCGGCCCCATTGTTTGTCATCTCCCCTCCCCACTCTGCATAAATCCATCTAGTGTTTTTCTGGCTATCACGGAAGATACCTCCGAATCCGACATTACCTGGGTTCCCCTTCGATGCCCCATCAAAGTTTAACTTCATAAAATTATCTCTAGGATATGCAAAATTGTCAGAGCTTTGAGCTCTCGTACTATTTCTTCTGATTTTTTTGGTATGCACCATTTCATATTTCAAATTTAGTTTCTTTAAAATTTTCTCCTCACTCTGATCTGCTTTCCAATCATCCGCATCCCATTTTTCCACCAGAATTGTTTCTCTAGTTAAGTTCACTACTCTGTTCCATATTATTTCCGAATCTTTAGATTTGTCTTGGAATACTCTGTGGTTCCTTTCTTTCCAAACCATCCAAATCACAAAACCCGCAATGAGATCCCAGGCCTTTCAGACTACTTTAGATTGGAATTTTTCCTTCTGCCAATGAAAATCACTTCATTTATGTCTCTCAGGGGTCTCTCAAGTCTCAGGAATGGTTTTCCCATTTCAATCCATAGCTTCCTGGTATATACACATTTGATTAAAAGGTGATCTTGTCTTTCAACTTCAACATTGCACATGTAACATTTTAAAGGCCCACTGAAACCTTTCTTTTGGAGTTTGTCCCACGTCAGGTTCTTACCCTTAGCTACTATCCATGCAAATAAGGTAATTTTTGGCCACCAATTATTACCCCAGATGACCTTCCAGTCTTGGTTTTCTTTGTTAGTCACCTGTTGGTCTGCCAAATAGTATGCCTCCTTAACGGTGAAGGATCCTTTCATTGAATTGCCCCATCTGAGAATATCCCTACCCGTTCTAGCTTTTATTTTCCTAGAATCCACCTCTTCCATGAATGCTTCCTGTTGTTCTTGATCTATCTCGATATCACATTCCTCTGGTCTTATCCATTTCCGCCAAATTCCATCCAATTCGTCTTCTTTCCATTAATCTTTGACATATCTACAGTTATCCCCTATTTTTTCTTGTATGTTTTGGATTTTTTGAATTCTGCTCATTTTCCCTCTTTGTTGCCATTTCTCATCCTAGAATTTGGCTTCTCCTCCTCCTCGTATTTCCCAGAATGCATTCTTTTCTACTATATCTCGGTTTTGTCGAGCTAGATCCCAGATTGCCGAGCCTTTCGGGGTTTCCTTCAACCGGTAAATACCCTCCGTAGTGTTTGGCATATTGTACTTGTGTCTCCATAGTGCTTTCCATAGGTCATTGCCCCCTCTTAGCCATCGCCACCAAAGTTTTGCTCCAAGCACCTTGTTGAGTTTATCAGGATCGCGCAGACCCAAGCCTCCTTCCTCCTTTCGTTTCGTCAGGTGTTTCCATGATACTAAGGCCCACTTCTTCTGCTGAGTCGATCCTCCCCAAATGAATTTCCTCAGAATTTCTCTGATCTTGGTGCAGACTCCTTGTGGTACAACCATAATCGATAGTGGATATATGGGAATTGCTTGCAGCACTGATTTCACTAATACAACCCTTCCAGCAATATTTAAAGTTCTGAAGGCCCAGTTAGCCACTCTATTTTTTAATTTCTCTAAAACTCCTTGCCAATTTTTCTGTCTTTTAGAGTTGAAATCCAGTAAGTTTCCCAAGTATTTAGTTGGGAGTTCTCCTTGCTTAAATCCCAACATCCTGGTCAAATGGATTTTGACTGACTCCATGGTATTCAATATAAAGGTGCATGACTTTTCCTTATCGATCTCCAACCCAAATGCTTCCGCAAATAAATCCAGAACCTTCTTTAGATTTTTCACTTCTTTTACGGTTGGTTCCCCAAATAACATGATATCATCTACGAATTGCTGATGGGTTATAGGCAATTCATTACCCCATAGTCTTAGCCCTTTGATTTTATTTGCTGCTCTTTCTTTTTTAAGATATCTACCCAGGCCCTCTGCTGCTAATATAAATAAGAAAGGGGATAAAGGATCACCTTGTTATTCCTCTAGATGCCTTAAAGGTTTTCGAGGGAGTTCCATTAACTAATATTGAAAAATTTGGAGTTGACATGAGACTGTGAACCCACTTTATCCACCTAGTACCAAAACCGAAACTTTCCAAGATTTCTTCCAAGTATTGCCAGTTGATTCTATCAAAAGCTTTCGATAAGTCTAGTTTAATCATCATTCCTTTCTACTTCTTCACCTTCAGCGAATGAATTACTTCTTGAGTAACCACTAAACCATCTAGAATTTGTCTACCTTCTACGAAACCAGTTTGTTCAGGGGATATTAAACTATCTAGCAGGGGTTTCAGTCTTTTGGCAATCAGCGTTGCAATTATTTTGTAGATAACATTACATAGGGTAATGGGTCTAAATCCATTACCATCCTCAGAATTGTCATTTTTTGGAATAAAAGTGAAAAAAGTAGAGTTAATGGTTGGCCATACCTTTTGATTCATACGGGATTCTTCTATCAGGTCTAGAATCTCCCTTCCCAAAAAGTGCCAACCCGCTTGATAGAAATCAACCATAAAGCCATCCGGTCCTAGCGATGTACCCTTCTTCATGTTCATCACCACTTCCTCCACCTCTTCAAAACTAGCTGCTCTCATTAGGGCTCTATTCTGGTCTTCAGTTACTATCCGAGGAATGGCCTTGCAAACTTCCTTTATAGCTTCGGACCTGTCCATCTGGGGTTCAGTCAGTATTCCTTTGTGGTATTCCATCAATACTTTTTCAATTCCTTCCTGTTCAACAATCCTCTCTCCACTCTCGTTCTTGATAGATAGTATCCTGTTTCTTTGCCTGTGTTGTATCATTGCTTGACGAAAAAATCTAGTGTTCCTTTCCCTCTCCCTCAGCCACTTTATTCTAGATTTCTGTCTCCATAAAACTTCTTCCTGCTTTCTCCTCTCCTCCAGTTTTCCTAGAATTATCCCTTCTTCTCTGCTACTTTCCTCTGTCCTTCATTCAGTTAATATCCTTTGTTGCAAAGTTTCCATTTCTTCTTCCAACTTCTGTTTTTCCTCCATGATGTTTCTGAATTCTTCCTTGTTCCATTTCTTTATCCTTCCTTTTAACTCTTTAAGTTTTAGTTGGAAGGTATGCATTTTTCCTTTTCCCTGTACTGTGCTTTGTATCCACCATTCTTCCATTTTTTGATAAATTCCAGGTCTCTAAGCCAAAAGGCTTCAAATCTGAAGGGCTTCTTACCAAGGTTATTTTTAATATCCACTTCCAGTCTAATTGGCCAATGATCTGAGCCAAGGGATGGCATGATCTTTGCTTCTATGAATACATCTCTATTCATAATTGTTTCTGATACTAAGAACCGATCTAGTCTGGACGCTATTTGATTCCTTCCCCCTCTCCTATTATTCCATGTATAGACTCCGTTGATGGTTGGTAAATCTACCAACCTCAGACCATCTATCATGTCATTGAACATTTCCATATACTGGTTTGATTTTCTTATTCCTCCCTTTTTCTCTTCTAGAGACCGGATTAAATTGAAATCTCCTCCTACAATCCATGTTGTCTCCGTATATAATCTTCGAGTTGCTTGCATATTTTTAATGAAATTTTCTCTTTCTCCTGGAGTGTGAGGACCATAAACCCCTGAGATAATAACCCTTTCCTTCGTCCCCGCTATTCTTCCTGTACCTGTAAGAATTCTGGTCATGCTGGTCCAGCTTTCAAAAATTATTTCGTTTGGGTTCCACAAGATTGCAATGCCCCCCGCTGATCCGATTGCATCTTGTCCCATGACTTCGTATTGCAATTTGCTGTTTTTGATTATTCCTTCCATCTGCTGCATGGTGATCTTTGTCTCTTGAAGGATCATAATACTTGGTCTGTCTTTTTTAAGTTTCTCTTTCATATATCTCTGCTTTCCCTTACTATTCAGACCTCTAATATTCCAACTGATAATAATCATTTTAAACTTTTGGAGGAGTGGAAAAATACCTCTCACAGAGGTATCACTTTACCTGAATTTATCAATATTTCACCGACTGTTTGGATCGTTTCATTCATCGTTTTCCTCCCTCTTTTCCTGCTGCTTTTGCCAGCATTGCCAATTCCCATCTGACCTCTTTCCTGTTCTCCTGATGTGGTATCCTGTTTATCCATATTCTCCCCTTTTTTATCTTTGTATTTTTGAAATGCCTCTTTATATAATTGTTTTTTATTGTCTAGTATGAATCTTTCGTCCAAGTTTTTCCATTCCTGAATTAGTTGTCTCATAATTCTTTCTTCCTCTACCTCGTTTCCTTCTGGCTTTCCGTCTCCATTTGGGCTTGGTTAGTCAATATTTCTATCTTTTCAACAACTTCCTCTTCATTCATTTCTCTTGCTCCTATGTCTTTCTCTTTAGTTTCCTTGACTATTTCCATGGGTTCATTCTCTGGACCTTCTTCCTCTTCCAATTTGTCCTCACACTCTTCACTATTTTCCTAGAGGATTTTGAACTTGTTCTAACTTTCGATGTTCAGTGGTTTCACTTGTGTCTATGTTTTTAGACCTTCTTTACCGGCTTTCTTCTTTCTGGTAACCTATTGGAAACCCTTGTCTGTCTCCTCAGTCCTCTCTGCTTCCATTTGCTGTTCTTCTTTTTTCCTTATGTATTCTTCCTCCTTATTTAATGGACATTGCCTGTATAGGTGTCCATACTCATGGCATCTTCTGCATCTGAAAGGGATATCCTCATAGTCTATTGGCTGTTGCCATAATTCATCGTGGTATTCTAGTTCTATGTATTCTGGCAGAGGTTCGGCTGTATTCATGTATACACATAATCTTGCATATGATGTATACTTACCTTTTTTCATTGCTTCTGCTACCTTGACAAAAGCACCAATCGTGTTGCCTATCCCCTCCATAATCTCAGGATCCCAAAATTCCACTGGTAATCCGAACAGTCTAACCCAGATCGAGGCTGCCAGCATCTTTTCATTTTCAGGGTTATATCTTTCTTCCCAATACTTCATGAACAGTCCCGTATTGTTCATAAAATATGGCCCTTCCTCAAAAATCCTTTCTTTATCCTCCAAATTCGCAAATATGGCTGTAAAGAACCCTTTTGCTCCTAGTTTCAGCTCAATGTGCCCTTTTGGCCTCCATCTTTGGTAAATCCACCTGTGTAGTTCTTTTTCAGATGGCCAATACCCTACGAACTTGCAGATCAATGCATGATCTTTCATGTAGCTGTTATATTCCTCCAGCTTGTTGTTGGGTATTACGTACCTAGGTTTTTTCTGAGCCCTTGGTAAGCACTTTCCTCTGGTCTTCATTTGCCACAAATTGCCCATCACTGGTGCTTCTTTATTATTCTCCCTGGCATTACTCTGGTTGCCGCTGCCACTTGCTTCTTTTGCAACAATATTTTTATAGGAGGGGATCTCTCCCCTCCCTTGCCGATTTTCCATTGTTGCCCTCAGCACGGACTGTATTGGAAACTTCCGCTCCTATGCTGAGATTTCTGTTGTCTCCTCCGCTCCAACCCCGGCTTCTCCTGCTCGTTTCCCCTTCGCGCGTTTCTTCCAGACCTCTCCGTGTTTTCTCCTGCAAACCCTAGCCTGTAGACTGCAACCGATTCCCCTGTTCCTTCATTCCCGTCCTCCGATCCCACTTCCAAGAATTTCCCATATTTCACTAGGTGAACCTGTATTTCCAACCTTAATTATTGTGGTTTTTTTCCATTTTACATGTCAATCCTTATGATGATATGTGTGCCCAAGGGATTTATCTATATTGATGACTTTTGTGACCTTTGGAAACCTTATCATTATAAAGTGGAAAGGCTCTTTAAGGCTGATGAGATCCTTGAATATCCCAACAACTACCTACTAGGAAGATAGGTGCCTTTCCCGTCAACTATCAATATACACCTACAAGATCAAGAAAATATCAAATATATCATCAGTTAAAGGAAAAGTGGCTATGTAGCAAGCCCTAGGGGGCAACGTACCATGATTTTAGTGATATTTCAAGGGAATCATAGCCCTTCTATTGAGGAGGTTTCTCCCTCACATTTTATATAATATGGGGAACTCTAGCCAGTAAAGGTGGGTTCCTTTTTTTGGAGAAGAGAAGCATATCCTTACGTTGCATACTTCTATTAATTTTTACATTTCCATCCTTGTAATGACAATTTTCCATTACTTAAAGGAAAAACAATTTTGCAAATTTTTTGAGCACTTTTATCACTTAAGTTTCCTGAGCACCTTGGGGAGGACCCACCCATGATCACTCCAAAAAAATTCTTATAATTTTTGTCCCTTATTTTCACATGTTCCTTTAAGTTGATATACCATTTCTTTATTGTATAGTGATGTTGTCATAGCTTAATGTTCTTGTATATTTTTGGAAATATCATTTCTTATTTCTTGAGTGATGGGCATACTTTGCATGAGCCATTATTAACTTGATGTATTGGGTTTCATCATCCCCACATTGATTTTTTGCACTTACACCATTTCTATAGTTTCCTATAAAATTACAAGTCTTCCTATAAAAATATAGGGTTTCTTATAGAACATGTCCAAAAGCACCATTTTTGAATTATTATTTTCTATTTCATGTTGGTTAGTTGCCAATCATAATATTTCGTTAAATTGGAATGATTAGGTTAATGAAAAGGAATTGAAGGAGAAGTCATTAGAGAATTTTTTATGTCTAAAATGGACCTCCTAAGGAGTATTGTAAAATAATAGTGGAAATAATAATATAAGATTATATTACTTGCAACGTTTGGAGGGAGAAAAGAAAAGACTATTTTTTTAACTCTTATTTTCAACTTATATCCCTGTTATTTTACTCAAATTTCGAGTATGAGCACTCATTGGATGTGGAATTTAATTTTTCATCCAAGGAGTACCCATGTATCATACTTTTGATGGACTCTACTACACAAAAAACATAAACTACATGAAAAAAGAGATTACAATCACATTTTTTTCATGTATTTCATATTTTTCATGTAGTAGAGTACATCAAAAGTATGCAACATGGATACTCCTTGGATGAAAATTTAATTTTTTTCATCCAACGAGTGTTCCTGAAATTTGAGTAAAATATTAGAGAGATAAGTTGAAAAAACGAGTTGAAAAAGTAATTTTTATATTTTTAATTTTTACTCCAAAAATGTTGAATCATCCCCCATGGTTAAAATCATCATACTGAATAATATGGGTTCTTATAAAATTGATTATCTTTGTACATTTCTGTTTTTAGGCCCATTTGTGAACTCAAAAATTTTGTATTGTGTCATTGCAACAAGATTGTCTACAAGATGACAAATTTTCTTATTTTGGTTTTGTTAAATGGATTTCTTTACTTTTCTACAACATTATCATATCATTATTTTCATAGTCGGATAACATAGTCTCTTGAGTTATATTAGTGCTATTTGAATTCTTGCAACTTTTCTTCCAAACATTTTTACTTATATCGCTTTGTTTCCTTGATTCTTGCAACTTTAGTTCTGTAATTTCAATTTCTACAGTTATATTATTGAGTGTTTAGCTCCTACTAGGCTAGACAAATTGAAGTGAATTTGGATTAGCATTACCTCTTTTCTCACTTGATCAAGAACTTCATAGTTTTCATATATTAGTATGCGCTAAATGAACACACGTATTGTAAATTGCATACATAATGCATTATATTGTATTGATCATAGGTTGACATGTTAAAGTTTATACCATTAGGGTTACAACATTGTTTCTAAAAAACTAAGGGCTATCACGGTAGGTCTTAAAATTTCCAATTTTTCTCTCTTCTTATCATATAAAGAGATAAAATTTTCTTCGAAATAATTAACATTCATGCCTCATAGACTCAAAGATAAGTTAGGAATTTTTTTACCAGAAACCTCCACCTTTGGGCCTTTAAGTAGAAAATAGCAAGGACCTATTTATTGTGAAATAATAAATTTTACAAAGGGGATCTTTGAGAGTTATTTAGAATAGCAGGCTATAGCATTTGAAAACCTTTTAGAAGGAGACATCTCCCCATCTCATTATTCAATGGTTGAAAATGGAGACCTACCTCAATTATTTGAATTTGTTATCAAAGATACCAATGGAAAAATCTAGAATGAATAATATAAATCCATGTGCTCTTCCCCACTTTTATGGACTGACCTTTTAGAATCCTAAAACTTTTTTATTTGAGCTTGCTATGGTATCTAGGAATTTTGATTATCTTACGAATGAACAGAAAATCAAGGTATTTCCTTCTTCCTTGAAGGATGCAACCTTACGATGGTTCATGACCCTTGAAGTGGAGAAAATTATTACTTGTTAGTAATGAAATAAGAATGCATAAACAAAAATAGGGATTATTTTCAATCAAAAAATAGAAGGGATGAAATATTTAAAATGACCCAAGGAGACAATGAACCCTTGGAGGATTTTGAGGAAAGATTTCAATTGAGCTACAAAAGAGTACACAACTAGATGTTGGATGATGATTCCCTAAAACATGTTTTTCTAATAAGAGTAAGGCAATATTTGTTGGAAACGTTAAATATCCTAGCCAATCGAGACATTTAATAGCTGGATAATGGTACCATCAAATAGATTTTCAAAAATTCTTGGGCTAATTAAATGAAAGTTAGTTTTGACATAAATTTGGTAATTCCTTCTAATTATTCCCCCTTTCTTACAAAAAATGAAATTGGAGTAATGTTATAAGACATGAAGACATAGAACTTTCACTCTCTAAGCCTACAAATATACACATTAAAAAATAAGAAGAATCAAGAAGAGGTAGAAAGTGAATTAGTTGTTTTTTTTCATAAGTGCACTAAAAGGAACCCTTGAAATGAGTTATCACTTAATAACATAAAAATATGTGTAATTTAAAAATAAATAAAAAATTTATTGGCAATTTTCCTTTCTTCGAAGGATGGAAAACTATCAACCATGAATTTGAGAGGATCATGGAGTCAATATGTTTCATCATCTAGAAGAGGCCAAAAACATTGAGACCATATCAACAACCTATGGGTTATAACTCTTACCAATATTTCAATAATGACCATACAAAATTCCAACCTCAACCTTGGTGCCCACATGGACCCCACCTTGGTAGGTGCTTTGCATTTGGCAATAACCAAGCCATCATACCATCCCTCCTTACCAACAATTTGAGAATCATTATCCTAAGTGGAAAACTTATACCTAATTGTGGAGGCATCCTACAAATGAACTACAAGCATTATTGCCTCTCCTCCATAATCTAACCTACCTTCAAATATTGTTCCACCAAATCTACCTTAACTTCTTTCCTGGCCTACCAATAGATCATAATAATAAGCATGCATAACCTATTTATCATGGTGAAACTTCTTATCAAATTTATTCCTTGAAAGATAAATAGATAAACCTCATGTCAAGGAAGGTCCTATAGGATCCTCCTTAGCCTTCCTCATAGGAATATTGCAAAAATTAAGAGGAACATGTTCCTTAATAAATTCCTCCTTAAATTGATAGATTGACCACTAAAAGGACTCGTATGGCTATAGAAGTTCAAATCCTAAGGGAATTGAAGAATTTATGTGTTAAGACACCATTTATATAGGCTATCAAGGATTTTCACATATATAAAAAATTTACAAAGTAAGTATGTCTCAAAAGGAATAAAAGAATAAGGGATGCCCCTATAATCAATGTTATATGACAATTGGTTGATCTAATGCTTGGGAAGATTATTGTTCATATGTACTTGTATCCTAGAAACCCACTTGTGGATGTGCATATTGATCAAATAGTAGTCCTTGATTGATATAAAAGTTTGTATGAACATCATGACCAGACACCATGATCATACTTAATCTTGAAGAATCCCTAAGAGAAACTTCTATTATGTTCCAACTAGTTGATAAATCTAGAATAAAGAAAAAGGTTATAATAAAACATATCACACTTTCTATAAAATATTTTGAGTACCTCATTTATTTCCTAGATTTATAATAGAATAATAAGTTCAATGGATATCATTTTATCTAGCAATACCCCCTTTATCCATAGCAGATGTCTATGTTAGCTATAGTATTTTCCATATGGCTATCAATAATTAGAAATACCATAAGCAAATTGTATTGTATCATCCTTCTCAACATTTTGTTGAGGAATATTTTCCTCTATGGGTGGAAGATGAAGAGGGTTATAATTCCATCCTATCCTCATCCTATCATTTCTATACAATTAAAAAATCCCTCAATTGCAAGAAAGCTAACAGAGGTTATTTGTCTGATATTTTTATGTAAAAATTAGTATTCTTCCCTTATGCAAATAAATGGCCTAAATTGGGATCAACCCATATGAAAACTTATAATATTAGAGGGACATGAGTGGAAAAAAATATTCACTATTGGATATGACAAAGGGAACACTAAAACAATTTAAATATGCTCCAAACATCTAAAAATCAACAATGCCTTTATTGTTAAACGAGAAGACGAGTTGGTCACTATTTTGGTGAGGCACACTGATGCTTTTTCTTGGCATTATAAGTGGGTTAAGGGAGGACATCCATTCATTTATACCCATAACATTTACATTAAATAAGGCACAGTCCCATTTTCCAACCCTAGAGAAGGATGAACCCCACATTAAAGGACACGGTCAAAGAAGGACTTCAAAAATCCTTGGATGTTGGGCTTAGTTATCCTATTTTTAACATTGAATGAGTTTCTCGTTTGTTTATTGTTCCTAAGAATAATTGGAAGTGGAGAATATATGTGGAGTATTTGGAGTTCAATAAATCCACTAGAAAGGATCACTTGCCCTTACCTTTCATTGATCAAGCTCTGGATGTTTTGGAAGGGAAGAAATTGTTCTCCACTTTATATGGGTTTGGTAGTTACAGGAAAGTTCAAATAAATCCCAAAGATAAGGATAAGACTACTTTCTCCTTCCCCTAAGGGAAATTTACTGATAAAGTTCTTTCATTTGGCTTATATGATGTCCTACACACATTTTCAAGGGAAGTGCTTGGCATGTTTTCTGAACTTATTCATGATATAATAGAGATATATCTAGATGACTTCACTCCCTGTAGACAAAATTTACAAGAATATCTAACCAATACTACTAAGGTCCTTTAGAGGTGTGAAGATATTAATATCTCATCAATTAATGAAAATTCCACTTTCTAATGAGCGACGAGGTTGTCCTAAGACATTACCTATCCACTAAAGGGATTGAGGAAAATCCTAGAAACGTAGACATCATCAGACACTTATCTGTCCCTCGGGAACAAAAGAATGTTAGAATTTTCTAGGGCCATATAAGTAACTGCATAAGATATAAGGGATTTTAGAAAAATTTCTTCCCCTCTATTTTCCTTGCCAATTAAGAAACATGTATATACACTTTCCCTAAAATGATGTAATTGGACTTTACCTTTTCAAATTCACGCTTATGCTTCATAAAACAATATAGGTAAAATATTTGAGAAGAAAATAACTAATATTCCCTACACAATGTATTTTATCAACAAAAACATATGTATTGTTGAATTAAAATTATAATATAATTGTGTTGGGGCTAGTTTGGGGAAGAAGAATTTGAATAAATGTTTAAATTTTGAGAAATTTTTGGGAGTTAAATGCAAAAAGGTGGAGCATAATCAAGGTAGAGAGCTTAGTGTGTAGATTTGTTGTGGAAGGGGTAGTTCACAAAATTGGCATAGAAAGGAGAACTGCATGATAAGGAGTGGCATGTGAAGTGAATTGTCAAGAATGGTTAACTTTGACTACATATTTGAAGAAGTTGTTGATTTGGTCCCAATTAGCACTAGTACTCTATTTTCCTATGGTAATGCCCATGGTAATGATATTCTATGGTATTTCTCATGGTATCAAAGTCATCTTGGGACTATGTAACTATGTATATATAGGTGGATTCCAAAGTGATTTGGATATGTTGGTTAGTTGGATAATCCTGGGTTGGTTCGTAATTACTCATTGTTAGTTTATTGCTAGTGTTTTGATATTGTAATTTCATGATTCTTGGGCTAGTGAGTCGCTTTACACTAACACTGTAATGTTACAACCTTGTGCTTAGCTCCCCTTTTGATAATAATAGAATATGGTTGAAGGTTGTCGTGTCCCATTTTCCTATGTTATGAGATTTTTGTGTGTTGTGTTAATTATTTGTTATCTTAGAAGGTTATCGCTCAATGATAAGCATATCACAACACTGAATAATTAGGGCACCCAATTTAAAAGAAAATATTTTTTTTGCCATTGTTATGATGTATGTTTTGAGTATTTACCATCTAAGTGGGCATATCAATCATGCACTAAGAACCGTTATGTCTTGATAAACACTTTATTTTGATTCCCTTCCTCGATGTAGAAGATTGGTTCGCACAATCCCGATAGGTTCCTCAAGCGATACTTCACCTATTTTGCAGTTGATGTTGAAATGGATGGTGTCTAGTGGGGTTTTGTTGGTAACATGTCTCACATTAACCCAGATCAGTCTATACAGAGTGCCAACAAATGGTTTAGCTTCCAATACTTAGGTTCTTTATTGAAGAGAATGTGGAATCCCACCAAGGAGGAAATTGATCAATGGATTGAAGAGAAGAAACACGAATTCACCACTAGTGTAAGTAGAGGTCGATAGGTTAGGATTCATGAATCGATGCAATGGTATGTTTTTACTAAATTTACTGAATTTTTGTTTGTTGGGCTTCCAAAATTGTTACCATAGTGGATACAAAAGTTAAATATTTAGAATAGGAACTGGCGACCTTTAGAGCTAAAGCGTTCGACTTGTAAGTTGATTTAGTAGTTGAAGGATATCGATAATAACATTTCCTATGCCACAGATTATTGATTTGAGAGTATCTTAAGAGGGTACATTATAGAATTTTCTATTGAATCCATAATATCTTTTAACACCACTCAAAGAATGTTTTTGAAGGGATCAGAGGGAATATGTATCACATAATTTCCCATTTCTATGAAGTTATTATGCAATAAGGAAGTTTTAAAGTTGGAATCCAACAACATGAGTGGTTAAACCCCTTATATTCAAAGGGAAAGCTGGTGGATGACTAAGGAATAATTTGAGGGAACATGTGTTATCACCAAAAAATTGATCATCTAGAATAATTTACTAGATGGATCAAAGTACACCATGTAAAGCCAATTTTACCATAGCAAAATTGCTTTCACTGTGGGAAATTACTTAATAAACCACCTTTGTTAAGTAATTTATAGTTAAACCCATGAAGAATAGTTAAATAAATCACTACTTATTTGATTTTCTTCTAGGAATAATTAATTAAACCATTTTTTTATTATTATTGCTTGTCAAATTTGACCCAATCATGAAAAATAAATGGATAATGATTATTTTTCTTATTTTTCTCAAAGAATAATTAATTAATCACTAATTAATTTTTATTCTTTGTTAAATTTGACTAAATACGATAGGAATAATTAAATAAATCCTTATTTGTTTATTATTCCTTAACTAATTCCTTGAGATGATAAATAAATCAATTATTTATTTATTATGCCTAAATAAAAGTTTAAATATTTGTTTCCCTCCTAAACAAATATAATAAAATATTCCAAGTGGTTATTCCAAGAATGAGATCAATAATATTTTATTATTGCTCATTATTGGAGGATAAATCAATATTTTGTTATAAATAGAAGGGTTTTACATTCACTATTCACTTTTGATTATTTTCATTGTTGCACTCACCATTGTAACTCTGATTATTTTCATTGTCACACACCATATTTTTCTGGGTTTATGCATTATAGAGGAGAGAAACTGTACAAAAGCTGAAGATGTTTGAGAATAGCCAAGAACCCATCCCATAGAGGGGGACTGGTAACATTTATCTATTCTCTTCACAGGTGTTATTATTAAATTATTCTTTATATATCTGGTTTCCATTGGATGTTTGGGTTTATTACTCTTTCTTCCACTGTTTAACTATGATCGTAGCATAGATCATAATTTTGGCAGGTTTTGTTTCTATCAATAGCTACAGATCTACAACGTTTAACAGTTATTTCTATTATTGAAATTTTTTGTCATCCACAACCTTAAGTGGGTTCTTTTCATACATCATTGAGAAGAAAAAACTTCAACAAAATGGCGACTCCACTAGGGAATAATTCTAATTTATAACCTTCGGGCTCCAATCAAAATTGGCAACTCCGCTAGGTTTTATACAACAAATCCAGAAACCTAGGTGACCTTTGGTTTTTAGCTTAGGGTTTCTTCTTTTTTCGATTCTCTTAATGTTTCCTAGTGTTTTAACCCTATATCTAATAAATTTCTAACTTCTGCAAGCTTTCTAGTCATTTCCGCAGGTCACAAGAACTAGCCGCAACAAAGGCAACACTTTTTTCCTAAATTTACAGACCGGGAGTCCCAAAACAAAAATAATAGTTTTCAGCCCAAAGGGTGCAACCTGGGATTAGAAATGCAAATTTCAGCCCAAAAGGTGCAACCTAGGATTAGTAATGCAAATTTCAACCCAAAAAGTGCGATTTCTTCAAAAAATAGGTTAGAACCTGCGATTTCTGGGTTTTAGGGTTTTTCTCAGATTTGTTTTTGGGTTTTGCTAACAACTATCTTCTGGGTGTCTGATCTCTGTCTCATCCTGGTTAGGCCTTGACCCACTATCTTTCACTCGTCGAAGTCAAATTTAGCCCCCCCTAGGGCTTCTAGTACACTTCCACCTTTTTAGGAGTTTAGTTGAGTGAGAAGTTTGAGTTTCTGCAGCACTTTTAGCCACATTCTCTAGATGTGTAACCTTTTCTTTTAGATATGTTAGTATAGGTTGCTACCATCCATTGTTTCACATTTAAACTTGTTTGGTCATTCCCTTACAGTCCCATAAGTTGCCCTAGGTGTTTCACCCATCTCTCTATCATTTTGTAACAATCTTCCCCTCTAGTTTTTTGTTGTTTCTGCACCACTTTCCAATAGCTTAGAGTCACTTGATCCTAGTCACACCGACATTCAGATCTCTTGACCATTTCAATGTATTTCCCATCAGTTTAGCAACCAAGCAGTACAGTGTTTGCAAACCCATCTTGGGTAGGGTTTAGTTAATCGTTTGGCTGTTTATTTTATGTTATTTATTTTAGTTTATTTGCAACAAGTTTTTTTCTTTTTTACAAACATGATGACGGCTTAATAAATTAATACACTTGCACACACAAGCACAACTTAAGTGAAGGGCACTTGGTTTACACCTCTAATCCAAGACTTAACATAATAAATGTATCTCACCCATCAGAGACAAAAGATATATTGCTGATCTCCCTTCACAATTTCCGTGTTTCGTATGTCCTTCCATCATTACACCACCAAGGCATGTGTCGCGAAGACTATTAGGCCTTCACCCCCAATTTCCACTTGGGCGTATTACTCCTCCCCATTAGGTTCGACATCATATCCATCCAAGTCCCCATACCGACTCTTCTCCTAGTACTTCTGATTCCTCATCTGATTCTGAACCTCCTTCACCGCATATCATCACCATGTCTGGACCCACAAACTAGTGGTGGCTTTGGTGCTATACCGGTTGTCACATCAAGCACAACAATCTCAAGAACAATTCTGGAAGCTCCCATGCTCCCCTTTATGGTTGGGTTAAGTCTACCAGATCTTAAGGAGTTGATAAACAACCCCATGCACCATGATGCTGGTTGTCCCTCTATGCCGACTAAGCTTCCCTCAGACATCCCAAAGTTCAAGGGTATTGTTGTAGAGGATCGTAACAACCATGTTTGATCCTTCCACATGTTTTGTTTGTCTAACTCCATAACCGATGACTTCATTTGTCTTCGACTCTTCCAACGCACACTCACTGGAGATGCTGCAAAATGATATGTAGACCATTCCACCTCTGATTTTGTTTTCACAATGCTTGCTAAAGTGTTCCTTTAATATTTCTAGTTACCTCTCTAGTACGACACTGGCACAAAGTTATTGACCACGTTTTTTCAATCCTCCATGACTCACCTTTCTGACCATGTTCAAGAGTGGTGTCAAAGGAGGAGCACATGTTGTGCCCTGCCTTTCGAAGACTGTGTCTATCTACATTGTTTTCTTAAGAGCCTTTTATCCCCCATCAGGAAATATGTCACGTTCCATTTTCCTCAAACCGAGGAAGAATCTCTCCAGACTACTTTGAAATATGATCTGATTTATGCCCAATTTGGTTATGTCTATAGCATCATTCCATACCTCACTCATCCTAGAAGTGCCAATGCACCAAGGGCATGTCATGATACTACCGATATCATTGGATCCCTTTCACACTCTTAACCATACCCTTAGCAGAGTTATGGCTACCTGCAGGGGGGCACTAGTTCCTTCGACATTTATACCACTCCTACTGGCAACATGTTTCCCGAGCCCTAAACTATCTACTAAATTGTTGCTCCTTCTTATGCATAGCTTGGAACTCGAAGCCCTCAAGCATTAGTGCTATAGCATCCATGCATCCTCATCCCCAGTAGCCACCACCACCTCATGCCCAGGTGTTTGCGCATCAGAGTGATACCAATCCCTCAAATTTGAAGAAAAAGAATAAGGGGAAGTGTAATGATGGTAACCAGGGTAAACAAGGTAACTGGCCTAGTGAACCCCAGGGGAACCAGCTTAATAGCAAAAACCAGCAATAGGCCAACCAACCCAGACAGAACAAGGCTATTCATACAAATAAGCCTTATGCATGTTGTGGTGTAGATGGCCACAATACACATGAGTGTCCTCTTTTACCCTAGATGAGACAAATGTGGGAAGCTCAAGTAGCTTCTTAAGGTCAACAATAACCTCAGAATCCTGCGCCACCTCAACCGGCTGTGCTCACACATCCTTTCCCTCAGCAATGATTTGTTTCTTCTAAACCCCAGCTAGGTCAAGGAGTCTATTCACCCCAACCTTCTCGTCTTGGTGACTACTAGATCCTTATGATGGATTCGGACAAGGTCAATACCTCTGATCAAAAACTAACTCCTCAACACTCTTTTATTACCATCTCTGCCAAGTAATCCAGATCCACCCACATAGGACCTCCTCCATTTGTGGGTGCCTCTCCTATGTTTCTACCAGGAACCGTTCCTCTAGGTCTCAACCATCTAGGAGCTATTCTACTGGGACATTACCCTACATGACATTACCTTTCTTATTTCACCCTTCAGGAGTATTTTCTATGCCTGTCATGGCTTTGTTGATCCTTCCTAATGTGACTTTGGGGATCCTTATTAGGTCCCTATAATACTAGTGATTACCCCATTACTATTGTAGTTGTATCCCTTATTAATATTGTTGTGCCCCTATTGTCCCCATATTGTTATTACTGTGCCGCATAAAATCCCTCTATTGTTATTTTTGCGCCTTTATATTATTATTGTTAGGTTAGCTGGGTTATATTGTGACTCCGTAGACTCCTATATATAGAAAGGAGGTTTTGTCATTTGAATCATCAAAGAATCATTCGTTTGTGTAATGTAAAGGAGGTTTCCTCCTCGAAGAGGCTGAATTCTAAGGCGTTGATCTATCTTTTGTATCTTTTTGTGAGCTGGTTTCATAACATTTGGTATCAAAGCTTTGGATTCTAGGGTTTTGCTACTCCAAATAGGTCATCGTGGCATTTTCGCTATAACTTTTTTTCGGCAACATTTCAAATCCTAAAAACAAAACCCATTTGGGTTGAAATCGTTCTGAACGTCTGGTCCAAATTCCAGAGCTTTTCATACTATATTTGCGGAGATATGATCTGAGAAAGTTGGCCTTTTTGCAGACTCCTGAATTACATTCCAAATAGGTGACCTGGGGAAAATAGTCATAACTTTTGTTTTGAGCATCAGATTGAAATTTCATAAGAAGTTATAGAAAGGAGACAGACTGTAGTTTCATGTGTATATTTTTCAGATCCTAAGGTAAAAACAATGAAATGAGGCACTTCATACAAGTTCGCTCTTCTGAAAAGGTATATAATCAGGTCATCTTGGGAGATTGTGCATAAATCTTTCTTGGAGAATCTAAATTCGATTAGACTGGTGGCACTAGAAATAGGACGCAGAGGGCTACTACAGGTCGCAATTTTAGAACTTAAAGATCCGAAAATACAGAGTTACAGTCGTTTCAATATTGAGCTCCTAAAATCAAGAAAAAGCAAGATGAGGAAGTTTGATGGAAAGGATCTGGTAAATTCGATACTACAGATGGAGAAATATTTTGATCTACATGGTGCACCAATATTACAAAAGGTATGTATTACATCTTCATATTTATAACAAGATCAATTTTTATGGTATAAAGGGCTTTGTTCTCCTAAAATACTTGTTACGTGGTCAATTTTCATGGAGGAAATTATAGAACATTATGAGAATACCAAGAGAAACACCTTCTTTAGAGAAACACCACAACAATTGGAAGAATAAAGAGAAAAAGGGCTTTGTTACAAAGTGGAAAGAAAAATTATGGCAACAAGCAATTCTACCCCTCACAGCTATAAGGATGGAAGTGTTTTTTCTCCTAGCCTTCCACAACCTACAAGGGTTATGCCACAACAATTGGAAGAAAAAAGAAAAAAAGGGCTTTGTTACAATTGTGATAGAAAATGCACTAAAGGTCGTAAGTGTGCTGAGAAGAAATTATTTTACATAGAGTATGAAGAGGAGGAAGAAAAGGATCAAGAAACAACAAAAGAAGAGGATATACACTAGGACCCAACCCTAGAGAAAAAAGAAATGAATCTGACCATATCTTGTAAAGCATTGGCAAGAATTACCACTCCTCAAACTCTTAAGATAGAAGGACATTTCAAGAAGAAAAAGGTTCAAGAAGTGAAATATCACATCAAGAAAGAAGAAATGAATCCAACCATATCTTGTTATGCATTGTCCAGAATTACCACTCCTCAAACTATCCAAATAGAAGGACATATCAAGAAAAAAAATGTTCAAGAAGTGAAAGATCACATCAAGAATTAGGAAAGGAATCTAACCATATCTTGTAAAGCATTGGAAGAAATTACCACTCCTCAAACTCTCAAGATATAAGGACATATCAAGAAGAAAAAGGTTCAAGTAGTGAAAGATCACATCGAGCATCAACAACAAGTTCTCCAACTTTTAAAGGATAATGCCACTTTGGTGTAAAATCGAATGAAACAACAGGTAGATCAACATCGTAGTGAAAAATGTTTTGATGTAGGTGATTGAGTATTTTTACTGCTACATCTCAAGCAAGCAAAGAAGGATAATAAATTATCACCAAAGTATTATGGTTTGTACAAGGTGTTGCAAAAGATTGGTACTATGGCATACAAATTGAAGCTTCCTGTAGCTTCTCGAGTGCACCCAGTTTTCCATGTTTCATGTTTAAAGAAGGTTATAGGCGACAAGCTCCTAGTACAAACAATATTGCCTGAACTTGACGAGGAAGGAAAAATTATATTGGAACTGAAAGCAGTCACAGAAATAAGAACTCAACAGCTACAAAATCGATCGATTTCGGAGTATCTCATCAAGTGGAAGAACTTATCCTCTGAAGATTCCACATGGGAGGATGGGAATTTTATACAGAAGCATCCAGAACTACTCAAGCGTTGAGGACAACACTTTTTTGAAGGAGAGGGGCATGTTAGGTCCCTATAATACTAATGATTATGCCATTACTATTGTAGTTGTATCCCTTATTAATATTGTTGTGCCCCTATTGTCCCCATCTTGTTATTACTATGCCCCATAGAATCCCTCTATTGTTATTTTTGTGCCTTTATATTATTATTGTTAGGTCGGCTGGGTTATATTGTGACTCCTTAGACTCCTATATATAGAAAGGAGGTTTTGTCATTTGAATCATCAAAGAATCATTCATTTGTGTAATGTAAAGGAGGTTGCCCCCTCGAAGAGGTAGAATTCTAAGGCATTGATCTATCTTTTATATCTTTTTGTGAGCTGTTTTCATAACAATCCTAGTATGGTACATTGATCCTCCAGCAAGCACTCTGCCTGGTCTGCTACGACCATATCATGCTTTGACCTGATTTCAACCAGTCCCCATGACCCCTGTTGCTACTTCAGTTCCATCACAACCTCAACAAGAACCCATTCCTATTGTGAAAGCATCCAAAGAGGGGGGGGAATCTAAGAGGAAAGAACTTAAGGACAAGGCTGCCCCAGCTCCTCCAGTCCTTAAGGCCCCTAAGTTGTTACCTTTGTGTGCTTTGTGTAAAGTGGTTAGGCATGCCACCAATAATTGTCCAGTCCTTCCTCATCTTAAACCTTTGGTTCATGAAGCATTCTCGGAGTCAAATATCCCTAAGGTCCAAATTACTTTACCGGGACGAATCGGGAAACTCAAAACACTCCGCACAAATCACCTTCATGCCTTCTATGATCATTATGGTCACTATTCCCATTTTTTTTGTCATCTCAATGAATTTCACGATTTCCTTGGGGTGATTCATGAATACGAGGACACTCATAACAGAGCCTCTACTCCTCTACCTATGGATTCTAGTACCACTAGTCAACCAGAAGAAGGGGACTCTGGTCTCGCCATTGTGATCCCTCCCCCCAATGTCGAGATGAAGGACACCAAGGTACATATCCTTTACCTATCATCGTCCTTGAATTCCTCGGAAGAAAACGTTTCTAAGGTTTTTGCGTGTATTTCTATCGACCCTCCTTCAACAGAATCCCACGTCTCAACATCAATAGACCCTTTGTCTACCATTCAAGATGATGTGTATGTGAACCTTATTGCTCAGGTTGATGGACCAGGTAATGCCGTGGCGTGATGTATCCAGTCTTCCTCCCATCCTCCCATCTCCCAGACTGATTAGGACACCATGGAAGCTATGATTACCCCTGATTACCCTTACCCTTAAGTAAGGGGGCCTTTATTAAGAGGATTTTGAAGGCCATTTCCTTCTTAATTCTCCCAATGTGCTCTACCTCAAGAAATGTTTCTCACAACACATCCCTTTAATTTGTGTTTCTTCATTCTTTCCATGTAGTTTAGGTAGATCACCTCATCTCATCTATTGTCTTTTTCACCTTTTAGATGGATCCATCATCCACACCATATATTGGTCATGCTGGTGGTGCAAGTTGCTTCTCCCAGAATCTAGCCTCGGTAGCTTGGGCCATTTTTACCCCCTTGCATACGTTAGTCATTTCAAACAACGTATGCATTAGATCTGCCACCAATAATCAGGCTTGATATGATGTAGTGATAGTTTTTTAGTCTGTGCCCTCACTCATTGCATCATCCATCTTCATGTTTGTTTATATTCCTTGCTACTTGTCATACAATTGAATTGTGTGTATCATGTCCATAACCAAGTTCTATTTAGAAAATATCTATGAGTGAAGCTATTGGTATGTGAATTTGAAAGATTACTTTTTGTCATATCCCTAGAGCCCAAAATCACTATGTACATACCATTGCAAACAACATTCTAGATTGGAATTTATCACATGTATACCACAAAAGTCAACCATAAACAAAACAAATGGTGAACCACCATCATCATATAAAATGCATAATCATATTATGTATCATAAAATTATTTTGAGCCATAGCTCTAAATACATTGGGGGGCACATAGGCTCCTACATCAGAGGATAGCGTACCAATTGGGTTTGAGATGGCTGAATCCATTTTTTGAGCACTCATAACACAATGATGCTCAATGAACTCCTCCTACTAGTGGGAATCATTCCAACCTTTGCATACCAGATTAGCATCCCATGCTTGGGGGCATGATGGTTTTCCCTTGGCCATCTTCTCAATTAAGTCTCGACTTAGATCCCATCAGATCTAGGTATGGTCGATTATCCTCCCATTCCGTGGATAGTTTGTCCTACCGGCCTCCCCAGTGAGCCATATACCAATCACATATCGTAGATGCTTGATAGCATCTCTTCAAATGTTCTACTCTATGTCCACAAAGTCCCCATGTTTGACTTAGTGAGTGAGGATGATTCTAGAACTCCTCTAGTAGTTCATTCTCGTCCTCCTCTTCCCTTAATACTTCACCAAGAACCATCATTCCAAGATGCATTAAGGCCATCTTTAGACAAGTAAGGCCACTTTTCTGAAATTTGTAGATCCTAATTCTTATGGTAGGTTTGTCTACTACAATCTCCATAAGATTTAGGGCCTTCTCCTACTCTCAAATTGGATGGAAAACACCCTTTTATAGGAAAACCCATAGTTTTTCCATCGCACATTGTGAGTATACCTTATCTCAGTTTGACAAATGGTTAACACCATTGGAAATCTCTCACCGAGCTCTAAAATGGGTCTTCCTCATTTTTTGATTCTTTGGCACTTCACGTAGAAACCATTTTTCCAAGAAGTTCACTTCATCGTCTCTCAAAATCGAATTTCATCCTAAAGCAACACTTGTACTTTGAGATCCACCTCCTCTTACTACTCGTCATAACATATGTCACTTTTCAGTATGAGTAACCATCATTTACTCATGTTCTCATGGTCCCCACTGGGCCTCGTCTGTGTGGCAGTGTCAATGAGTCACCCTTGTTGAGAGCATCCACAATGAGTCACCCTTGTAGTATTGGAGTCTATTTCATGCCCCATCATATCATGTCACACTATTCCATCCATATTTGCATACTGTTCATCATGTGTTGCTCATTCTGGCCTGTAGTCATACTCTCCCCATCCCCTCCAGAGTTGAGTGAGTCGCTACCAAGTCAACCATGCACTTTATGCTCTGACAAGGGTAGTCATTTGTTTCTCCCTCAGTCCCATTTCCCCATTATCCTTGGTGTTAGTCCATCAGTCAAATTACTATTTCCCCTCATGCTTTAGTTGAGGATCCTCAATGCTTCATCTATTGCAGACCCTATTCTGTTGACACAAGCTCATTTATTCCACAAGAATGTCCTAGAGGGCGGTGTATCATGGTTCTAGCCTCCATTATTACTCGACGCCATTGATTGAGCAGGGGGCCTCATTATTCCCCTTTGACTTGGTCATTTCATGTTTTTGATCCATACACTTGATGGTCTAGTGATGCAATAGATTGTACCAGTGGTTCCTAGGCATGTGTTAGATGTTTCAGACCTCATGAGGGGGTGGCCCTTTAGGTAGCCCCCCCACATGCTCGGATGCATACCTATTATGCTACAACCTTAGATGCAGTTCCACAGATTTGATGGGTTCAGTTCCTACTAATCAAAGTGTTCATAATAGAACATCTCCTTCAAATTATCTGTCCAGTTTTGTACAGCTCTTCCCTGTTCAGCAGGGCTTCTCCAGTTATTCTACGCTCCCACCCATTTCTTGAGGGAAGGGGATTTATATCTCATGTACTCAGATATTATTGTATTAAGTCCTGGCACATGTTTTTACCAGGTGTATTAAGTATATGGGACACATTGTATTATTTTCTAGCTCTGTTATGCCAGCATGTCATGTACCATTCAATATGTACTTCATTTCTCAGTTTTATATGTTGGGTGAACCATTATTATTGTACTAAGTTATCTCATTGTGTATGGGTATGCCTCCCCCGTCTCATTGAGGTTCAGTACCACAACATAAAAGGACACTTGCATTAGTCTCACCCCCTCTATACCTATCCTCTTTCAATTCAACTTCATTGGTCTCTCTCTCTCTCTCCTTGACTCCGTTATGTTTTCTAAGTGATTGTGTCTTTACAATGTACCTCGGTTATACATTTTTCTCCTAACACTCGTACGTTGCGAGGCAATACGTTACCACCAATAAAATTGATTATCTAGCCTAATTTACTAGATGGATCAAAGTACACCATGTAAAGCCAGGTTTACCATAGTAAAATTGCTTTTACTATGAGAAATTACTTAATAAACCACCTTTGTTAAGTAATTTATAGTTAAATCCATGAAGAATAATTAAATAAATCATTATTTATTTGATTCTCTTCTAGGAATAATTAATTAAACCATCATTGTATTATTATTCCTTGTCAAATTTGACCCAATCATGAGAAATAAACAAACAAATTGTCATTTATCTTATTTTTCTCTAAGAATAATTAATTAATCGCTAATTAATTTTATTCTTTGTTAAATTTGCCTAAATCCCTTAAGAATAATTAAATAAATCTTATTTGTTTATTATTCCTTAACTAATTCCTTGAGATGATAAATAAATCATTTGTTTATTTATTATTTCTAAATAAAAGTTTAAATACTTTTTTCCCTCCTAAACAAATATAATAAAATATTTCAAGTGGTTATTCGAAGGATGGGATCAATAATATTTTGTTATTTCTCATTATTCGAGAATAACTCAATATTTTGTTATAAATAGAAGTGTTTTCCATTCATTATTCACTTTTTATTATTTTCATTGTTGCACTCACTTTTGTAGCTCTAATTATTTTCATTGTCTCACACCATACCTTTTCTTGGTTTATTCATTATACAGGAGAGAGACTCTACAGAAGTTGAAGACGTTTCAGGATAGCCAAGAACCCATCCCATAGAGGGGGACTGGTAACATTTATATGTTCTCTTCACATGTGTTATTATTAAATTATTCTTTACATATCTGGTTTCCATTACATGTTTAGGGTTATTACTATTTCTTTCACTATTTAACTATGATCGTAGCATAGATCAAAATTTTGGTAGGTTTTGTTTCTATCAATAGCTACAGATATACAACGTTTACCAGTCATTTCAATTGTTGAGATTGTTTGTCATCAACACTCTTAAGTGGGTTCTTTTCATACATCATTGAGAAGAAAACACTACAACAACATGGATGAGATGTGGCAGTAGAATGATGCAGAGAAAAGATGAGCTATTGATAACTTTGAACAAATTGTTAAAAGGTATGTCGAAGAAGAAACGTGAAACAATGCATCGTAGATATGTATCACATATTTTGACTCTAGAGCATCACATAGTGAAGAAGGTTCTAAGGAAACAGTGAGAGAGTAGAAAGGTCTATGTTGGTACCTGTTGTTTGCCAAAGAATAGTGAAGGAGATAATGAGAAGTGATATGAGAAGAAATAGTAGTAGAGACAATAAAATCCCTAACAGAGTGGACATTGGAATGCCACGCATAGTCGAAGAGGATGGAGGACCTTCACATCTTAGCCCAAGACTAGTATAAGGCATGTATCCCGGTAAACCTAGTGAGAATACACCTTCTTTCAAACCCACAACTTTGTGTGCATCTATTGATCAAGAGATAAGTTCCCTAAGCCATGTGTTATCACCAAAAATTTGATCATCTAGCCTAATTTACTAGATGGATCAAAGTACACCATGTAAAACCATCTTTACCATAGTAAAATTTCTTTCACTGTGAGAAATTACTTAATAAACCACCTTTGTTAAGTAATTCATAGTTAAACCCATGAAGAATAATTAATAAATCACTATTTATTTTATTTTCTTCTAGGAATAATTAATTTAACCATTGTTTTATTATTATTCCTTGTCATATTTGACCCAATCATGAAAAATAAACAAATAAATCATAAGTTACCTTATTTTTCTCTAAGAAGAATTAATTAATCAGTAATTAATTATTATTCTTTGTCAAATTTGACTAAATCCCTTAGAAATATTAAATAAATCATTATTTGTTTATTATTCCTTTAACTAATTCCTTGAGATGATAAATAAATCATTTATTTATTTATTATTTCTAAATAAAAGTTTAAATACATTTTCCCTCCTAAGAAAATATAATAAAATATTCCAAGTGGTTATTCCAAGAATGGGATCAATAATATTTTATTATTGCTCATTATTTGAGGATAACTCAATATTTTGTTATAAATAGAAGTTTTTTCCATTCATTATTCACTTTTGATTATTTTCATTATTGCAGTCATTGTTGTAACTTTGATTATTCTCATCATCACACACCATATTTTTGTTTGGTTTATGCATTATAGAGGAGAGTGACTCTACAGAAGCCGAAGACATTTGACGATAGCCAAGAACCCATCCCATAGAGGGGGACTGGTAACATTTATTTGTTCTCTTCACAGGTGTTATTATTAAATTATTCTTTAGATATCTTGTTTCTGTTGGATGACTGGAGTTATTACTCTTTCCTTTGTTGTTTAACTATGATTGTGGCATAGATCATAATTTTGGAAGGTTTTGTTTCTATCAATTTCTGCAAATCTACAATGTTTATTAGCCATTTATATTGTTGAGATTGTTTTTCATCCACAATCTTAAGTGGGTTCTTTTCGTACATCATTGAGAAGAAAACACTAGAATAAAATTAGCGACTCCACTGGGTTTTATACTTTAGATCCAGGAACCTGAGTGACATTTTGTTTTCAGCTTAGGGTTTCTTCTTTTTTGAATTCTCTTAATCTTTCCTAGTTTTTTAACCCTAGATTTGATAAATTTCTAAGTTCTGCAAACTTTCTGGTCATTTCCGAAGGTCACAGGAATCAGCCACGACAAAGAGGACATTTTCTTCTAAGATTTGCCGACTCGGATCCATGGAATAGAAATTGCAATTTTTAGCCCAAAAAGTGTGATGTTGGATTCATAACGCACCTTTCAGCCCAAAAAGTGCAATCCCTTCAGAGAAACAGGTCAGTACATGCAATTTCTAGGTTTTAGGGTTTTTCTGAGATCGGTTTCTGGGTTTTGCAGAGATTTTTCTATTTTGTGTATGACCTCTATCTTATCCTGCTTAGGCCTTGATCCACTCAGTTTTACTCGTCGAAGTCAAAGTTAGCCTCCCCCATGGTTTCTAGTACACTTCCACCTTTCTAAGAGGAGTTTAGCTGAGTGAGTAGTCTAAATTTTTATAGTGCTTTCAGACATATTTTCTAGATCTCTAACTTTCTATTTTAGATCTATTAAGATAATTTGTTACCATCCATAGTGTCACATTTCCACTTGTTTGGTCAGTTTCCTTAGGGTCCCATTGGTTTCCCTAGGTGTTTCACCCATATCCCTATCTTTTTGCAGCGATCTACCCTCTAGTTTTTTGTTGTTGCTACACCACTTTCCAGCAGCTTAATGTCACTTGATCCTAGTCACACCGACATTCAGATCTCTTAACTCGTTCAGTGTGTTTCCCATCGGTTCAACCACCAAGCAATACAATGTTTGCAAACCCAGTTTGGGTGGGGTTTAGTTAATTTTTTGCTATTCATTTTCTATTATTTATTTTAGTTTATTTTCAACAAGATTTTTTATTTTTACAAACACGATCTCGGCTTAATCAATTAATACAATTGTGCACACAAGCACACCTTAAGCGAAGGGAATTTGGTTTACACTGCCAAGCCAAGACTTAACATAATAAATTTATGTCCTCGCACGCAAACAAAGATATATTCCTAATCTACCTCCACCATTTCTGTGTTCCATGTGTCTTATCATCATTACGCCACCAAGGCGTGTGTCGTGGATACTATTAGGCCTTCACCCCCAGTTTCTGCTTGGGTGTATTAATCCTCCATGTCAAGTTCAAGTTCATAGCCCTCCGAGTCCCCATACCAATTCTTCTCCTAGTTCTTTTGATTCCTCATCTGATTTTGAGCCTCCTTTAGTTCATATCGTCACCATGTCTGGACCCACAACTGGTGCAGGAACCCAACTTGGTGTTAGCTTCAGTTCTATACTAGTAGTCACATCAAGCAGAACAGTCTCAGGAACCCTTCTGGTAGCTCCCATGGTCCACTTTATGGTTGGGTTAAGTCTACTGGATCTTAATTAATCGATAAACAACCCCATACACCATGATGCCAGTTAGCCCTCTATGCCGACTAAGCTTCCCTCAGACATTCCAAAGTTTGAGGGTATTTCTGGAGAGGATCCAACCAACCATGTTCGATCCTTCCACATGTGGTGTTTGTCCAACTCCATAAACGATGACTCCATTCATCTTCGGCTCTTCCAATGCACTCTCACTGAAGACGCTGCAAAATGGTATGTAGGCCAACCCTATGCATCTCATTCCGCTTTCCCGATGCTTGCTAATGTGTTCCTTTCATATTTCTAGTTACCTCTTGGGTACGATACTAGTATGCAGTTATTCACCACATTCTGTCAATCCTCTGCCACTTGCCTTTCTGACCATGTTCAAGGGTGGCGTCAAAGAGGAAGCACATGTCATGCCCCACCTTTCAAAAATTGTGTCTATTTATATTGGCTTCTTAAGAGCCTTTTATCCCCCATCGGGAAAGATGTCATGTCCCATTTTCCTCAGACCGAGGAAGAAGCTCTCCAGACCTCTTTGACATATGATCTGATTTATGCATAATCTCGTTATGTCTATACCGTCACTCCAAACCTCCCTTGTCCTAGATGTTCCAATGCATCGGGGCTTCTCACACCACCAATGGTATTGTTGGATCCCTTTCACACTCTTCACCATACCCTTGATAGAGTTATGGCTAATCACAGGGGGGGACCAATTCCTCCATCACTCATGCCCCTCCTGCAAGCAACATGTTTCCTGGACCCCAACTCGTGTACCAAACTGTTGCTCCTCCTTATGCACAACTGACGGTTGCAACCCCTCAAGCATTAGTGCTGCAGCCTCCCATGCATCCTCTGCCCCATCAACCACTTCCCCCCCAGGGACAAGTGTTTGTGAACCATAGTGCTAACAATCCCCAAAATTTGAAGAAAAAAAATAAGGGGAAGGGTAACAAGGGTAACCAATGTAACCAACCTAGTGAACCCCAGGGGAACTGGCTTAACACCAACAACCAGCAATAGGGTAACCAGCACAATCAGAACAAGGTTATTCACACAAATAAGCCTTGTGCATGTTGTGGTGTACATGGCCACTATACACATGAGTGTCCTCTTTTACCCTAGATGCACCAAATGTGGGAATCTCAAACAACTTCTCGAGGTCAATAGTCACCTCAGAATCTTGTGCCACCTCAACTGCTCATGCTCACAAATCCTTTCCCTCAGCAAGGATTTCTTGCTGCTCAACCTCAACCAGGTCAAGAAGCCCACCTCCCCCAACTTTCTAGTCCTGGTGATTACCAGATCCTTATGATGAACTTTGATCAGGTTAACCCCTCCAATATCAATCTACAAACTCGGTCACGCTAACATGACAAGCCCTCCACTTTTCCTGCTTCTGATTCGAAAACCAAAGTATCTGTTGAGCCTCTTACGACATGTTATCACTCAGAAATTTCTCAAGGTTAAAGAAAGAGATTTACGAGGTAACCATAAACCAAATTTTAGGCTTAGACTCTAGCCAACCTAAGTCTAGAGAGGGCTCTCTCTATATTACTTATCTTTGTTTGATGGGATATTAGGCTAGTTATGAAAGTTCAGGGGGGTTTTGATTTGTGTTGAATATTTGGTGGTGGAATTCTTGGAGCAAATGGATAAATCTAGTTCTTCAAGCCATTGGACCATGGAGTCAACAAATGGATAGCATAACTAGACCAGATCATCAAAGGGAATGTTCACACGGCAGGCTAGCAAATAAAATGCAAATCTTTAGGCCTAATGGGTGAAGTGATTCTAACCAGGGTGAAAGGGTACTTAAGAATCCTTGGGCCAGGATCAGAATGAAAAAAAGAGGGTAATCATGAATAAAGGGCAGTTAAGAATCCTTTACTATAGATCAGAGGCGAAACAACGAAAGCTAAGGAGAAGTTAAGAATTCCCTAGCTAAGATAGCTTAGGAGAAAACATTAAGAATTTAAAACGGTCAAGTTAGAGTGAATTCAAGCAATATCCAAAATATCATTCCTTGCTATACATTTATATTTTAGAGAAACAAAGAAGATTATGGAAAAAACATAAGGAGAAACAACATTGAACATGAGAGAATACTTATTTGTATTTCTCTTTACACAAGAATCCTGTAAAATATCTGATCTTTATTCCTTGATCCAGCAAGCCAATCTAGTCATTGATACAATAGAATTTTGATTTGAAAGAAAAAGTCTATAGAAATGTCTTGGAATCCACCCAAACTACTTGAAATGAAGAAGTATTTATACAAATTCTAAACTGAAATATCTTGAAGAAATATAAAGAATGGTTTTACAAATATCTCAAATTGTTTTACATTAATAGAACTTAAATAAAGGAAATTCAAAACTAATGAATCTATTTGGCACTATTTTTATGGATTGAGGGTGAGAAAGAAGAGAAATTCGAATTTGGTAGCAACTCTTAATTGATGATGAGGCATCCCAGTCACTAAATGCATCCTTTCTTTGTTCATTCTACCCAAACAATTCTGCAAAATTAGGGCCCATTGATACCTTTGTATATCTCAATATAATATAGACATCTAAAACGTGAAAGAGTTTATTGTAGATAGGTATGTTTTTGAGATAAACCTATCTCAATTTCCCAAAATTTAGCTCCAACTGTTCACAATATTCTCTGTAGCAGGATGTCAAAAATAGGACTTTGTAAAGTCTGAAAAATAGGTTGTGAAGACATGCACTGTTACACAGTAATTTGTCACTGTCTTCCTACTAGTCTTCCTACTGTGTCATGAGTCCAAATCATCCATGCCCATGCTCTCTAACGTTGCAAAATGACCCACTTTGCCAAAGTTTTTTCTATCATCACGACTGTTGTAAAAATAAATGCGCTGATGAGCGCTCCAAAACAGACCGAATGCACTGCCAGCGCGGAAGTACACGTGATTCCTGCGCTAGTCGAATTTCATAAGACAGCGAACTGTTGATTATATTTTATCGCGCTGACATGAATTTCTTGGTTATTCAGTAGCGATGTCAGCGCTCCAGTGCAGTTATGCACCCACGATGATCCAGTCTGGGCGAGTTTGTTCTAGCAGCCGCCCTTCCAGATGACTCCAGACCTAGTTGTTGGCCTTGTAAATGTCGCCCTCCCTTCTCTGGCATGTATGTTTCGTCATTTGAGCCACCTTCCTTGGAGATAGGCTCATCCTCCCACCATTCATGGAGACTCCTTCTCCTATTTAAGCCTCCACCATTGCCATGAGCTGCTAGTTTGGAATTCACAGTGTTTGGAGTGTTGCTGATAGTGTGTGAGCTTGATAGGTAGCTGGTGTGACAAGTGTGGGATTGCTAGAGAGCTTAAGGAAGGTTGTGAAGTGTTGTGATCTTGTGTGAACTTGTGTGAGAGAGAGTTTTGTCTTGGGAGATCTACCTTCAAGGGTGAATGCTTAAGGGACTTGCTGGCTGGGCCCTCTTGAGAAGGATTTGACGTCAGAAATATGGTTGTATTCTTCTTTGTTTATTAATAATAAAAGACTATCATTATGGTTCCACTCTTATTGTCTTTATGATGGTATTTGATTTATATCCTTTCTGACTGATATATAGTTACATCTACTAGATTTTATGCTTGTGTTTGTATAATTATTTGCATGTGCATGTGTCTGTGCACGAGGATCATGAGGATTGTGACCAGCCAGGGCAAAGGAACGGGAGCATCAACTCTTCTACAAGTACTAGCATTGGAATCCAGGTAGGCCTTCATCATTGGTCTTTTATTTGTAATTAGGAACCTGCGTGTTAGCATTGTTTTATTGTTACTAGACCTTGTTTGGACTAATAGGGATCGCCTCTGTCCGCAGAGGGGATTTACCTCCACAACATGCACTTATCTAACTTTTGGTAATACTTGTGTAACAAGTGAGATGGGTTTTTTATATTATCTTTTTAGGAACACAAACCTCCTCTAGTTTCTCAAAAATCATCTTGGATTGGCCGAACTTGTTTTTGCAAAACTATGACTTAAACATGAAATTTTTTAAGAATGTACCATTTTTGCTCCCATTTCATCTTTTAACCTTAAATTTCTTTTAACTATTTTTCACTTTTAATTTGGATAAAATTCAATGTTGCTGGTGAAAGTGTTTTCATCTCTGTTTAACCCTTACTGCCTCCATGTTTACTTTTACTGCTCTATTTTTTCATATATCTTCTCTTTGACATGAATCTATATGCTTTGTAATTGTCTTCTCTGTTGTTTGTCTTCATGCTAGCTGCTTTACTTGACTTGGTCTTCAATCTGATACTCTTTAACCCTCATACACTTTGACTATTCTTTACTGTGTCCTTTTACCTTCACTGTATAATTTTAGGTTTTTACTATCGATTTCAACAATAAATCATTTAATTTCATGTTTCCTCTGCTTGTCTTTTAATTGTGTGTTTTATTTTGCATCTATTTTTTAATAGATTTGATAGCAATCTCGGAGTAAATAGGTCTTATGACTAGTATTAAGAATGTTTGTCCAAGGCTACGATCTTTTGATCACTTGTAAAATAAAACAAACTATTACGAAAACATTGGGTTGACAGGGAGGGTCATAATGGCTTTATCGAGCTTTATAGGTCTATGGAGTGAGTCCAAAGTGCTCTTGGGAGTTAAACCATGCTTGAATTGCTTAGCAGAGGATTCAGGTGGCGTAGAAGGGTTAAACATGGTCTTACTGCACAAACAAATGAAAACGAGCTAAACTGGGGTTTTCGTGCTTAAACGGGTAAACACTTGATTCTTTTTTAATTTTGGCGCAAGGTGAACAGTAGACAGTTTTGTCATTTAGCGAGAGGGAAGTAAGCGGTTTATTTTGCACAACTTTTGTGGGCTTGGTGGTATTCAGGAGGGGTCGCCAAATGCCATACCTCATCTAACACGTAGCATTGGGGGCCGAGAGGAAAACCACTTTATTGGGTGGTTATTGGAGAGACATCGAGTGTGGCCGATATGATCACAAGCCATTGGATGAGGGGGAGGGATGATCAACAGTGGTCGAGATATGGACTTGCAAAATGATTTACACATAAATTTTTCGGGGGGGGGGGGGGTCCATGGGTCTAATCATCGGCAGTATAAGATTTTGTGGTTGACCAGGATCATTGGGTCAAAATTTAGCCGTTAGCATTATAGCTGTTGGAGTCTCTGCACACTCTATTTAATCAAGCATAATCCAGATTGGTGCTTCAACTTGTCCTGACGATGAACCACACTGGTTGGTTCGAAACGCGTCGACAAAAGATTGTTTATGTGATTTTGCCGAAGATATCTAAACAATGTTATGGATCACAGAAGTCTAAATTCGTTAGTATAAGATTATCTTAGAGCTTAATCTCATCAGGGACTCTTTAACACATGATTAAGGACTGAGGGCAGGTTTTTAATATATTTTCTGGGATATGGGGTAGTCATATAGTTTATAACTAAACTAAGGGGTGGGGTAATTTTGTATAAAGGAGTTAAATATATATAGGATTGTGGGTTTTCTAGGATTTTATATATTTAATTGAAAAGTGAATATGAGGTGAAATGAGCGAAAGGGGTATTGTACTGAGGTAGATGAAATGTTATGCACTTTCCATACACTTAGTACTTAGGATAAATTTAATTTGGTGGGTTTTTTGCATAAAATATGTTTATCAAGGGGCTTTCCTAGGAAAAAAGAGTTTAACCTTTAGGAAAGGAGTTTTGTGAGGGGGATGAATGAATTGCAAGGGAATTTAACACGTTTCCTTCTTAAGTCATCAAGCCGAGGGTCCAGTCCCACCAGAAGTCATAGAAATGCTCTGAGCCTCTTTGACTTAAAGAACTATAGGTATTAATATTTTTATTATGAAAAGGAAGTTAGTGAGTGCCATAGGGGTTAAAATGAATGATGGCGATGTTGACTAAATCATATTGTGAACCATTGCCTTTGCTTTGTTTACCACTTATGCATATTTAAAAAAGGCACTTGGAACAATGACATAAGTGTTTTTTAATGTAATCACATGATATTTCTGCAACTTTTCTACTACTTACCCACTTACTCATCCTACCATTTTTTCTTCACTTTATTAGGGTGCATTTAGGCAAGCAGACCCTTATCAATCTTTTCCTTTCTTTACAATGTAAACTATCTAATTCTAACCTTATATCATCCAAGGGCTCAAATTAAACTGATGAGCTCCTTTTATTTACTCTACCTATCTAATGATCTGCCAAGATTAAACAATTTGGTCAAATTTTATTCTCAAACTATCAACATGAAGCTTAAAGCATGGCATAATAAAGATTAAATAGTTTCAATACCATGGATTGTGGCATGAATAATAAGCTACACACAATCATTACTATGCATAAAAGTAAATAGTAGTGGCATTTTGACTTGCACACTTTCATGGTATTTTGTTTTTGGGGTTCATATTTTTCACTTTTTTGGACCTTTTCTTATTTTTTTTGTCCTTTGATTTTTCTTTTAAGACATACCCTCTTTTCATTTTTTTATTTTTAAATATGGAAAACATTTGTAAAAAGCAAAGGTATGTACATATTACAAGGTTTAACCTTAGCCATTCAAAATTATGACTCCTATTGGTATAGGAACCTAACACGACACAAAATGTTCCTTTACAGATCCCTTAACCCAAAGTCGAGGCCATTCCTAAGATACCAAAGGGACCATTACGCCAATGCAGCTTCTAATATAGTTGCTCAGACATACAATATAGTAGATGACTTGTCATAATCACGTGCCACCATGTCGACACTAGAAGTCCTCTAGTCATGTCTACCCAAAAAAAAGCTTTACTAACTACCTTGGGTGCAATGGATCGTTTCAATGATCATTTGATTATCTTTCCAGTTGGTACATCAGAGAATCCCCCATTATGTTCCTCTGTCATTTTCCAGACACCAATTAGAGTCCATAATGTCATCATCTCCAGATGCATTATTGATGAAGGCACATTGTTATATGGAATTTGCATCTATGGATAAACACATTTTCCCTAGGTGGGTAGCTACCTAGTGTTATCGGGAAATCTAGTGTCTATTCAAAGATGCTAGTCCCACTAAGACGGGTAGCTATCTTAGAAAAAAATAGATTAAAGTCACTTGTTTTTCCTTTACGAGAGAGAGATGAGAAAGAAGCAAAGAATACCAACCTCAGTCTTCCGCTTGGCTCCTTGCTTGTTTCCTTTCCCCTTTAACAGAATCTCGCCACTGCTTCCTTACTTGTCCCACTTCAAAGAGCACCTGTAGATTCACAACAGCATAATATGATCAAACCATAGAGATCTTTCACTGTAAACAATATAGGATCAGATATATATTGACCATACAAATGCATATATCAACAGAATATTCAGAGATACACAAGAATATGGAGGAAAACTCAAATAGCTTTATTAGTAAAAGTCATAGAAGAGAGGATTAAAACCACTTGGTCTGACCCAGAACCATCCTCCCAGCTTGAAAGCCCTCTTCACCTCACATAAAGCAAGATCACCCAACAATGTCTTCGAAGAGAAACCAACAACACCTCTTTGTAAATTACCAAATTCCAACCCCTAGCCTCTGGATCTGTAAGATGAGGGATCCATATATAGATATTTGCAGAGGTGTGAGTCAGCACTAGGTTTTTGATTAGTGTCATTCCACTGATAGTTCTTGGTTCCACTTGGATATTTCATTGATCTCTTACTCATCCCTGGGTGAATTCTGAGAGGCAAGTGTCATATGAGAAGTTTCTAGAAGATTCCTTGATCATCCACTTAGCAAACTGTCTCTGCCATTTGTCTATTCTCGCTCATCAGGCCCTACAGAAAGTATTTTAGTATGCATCACACCTAATGTGTGTAAAAGGTGAGATGCATCGTGCCTTGGCCATGGAGCAGGTGAGATGATCCAGTTTTGACTAGTTCTGAGCAGTTAGGGAGAACTTCTGGGAGATGATGTAATCAGCTGACCTTGCTCCTTTAGGGTATGAAACAACACTTTTAGGGGTTTAGAAGCCCTTGGTTTATGGAAATATGTGATTGGGGTTGCAGTGCCCAAATATGTCTATAACAGTTGCCCCCTAAAGCATGAGGTCGTAAAACTTTTGATGTCGGGTGAAATGCTTTATCATGAGGAAACAAGGTTTTTTGAACTGGAAGGTGACCTGTAATAAGATACAATAAAATACCTTATCTTCATAATATTTTCATGATCTAACTGAGGTGGGCATTCCCATGCTCAACTTTAGAAATTCATTTTCATGTACATAGGACATACAACCGTCTGTGTGGCAGACTCATGATTATGGTAGAGCCATCATCCTTTCGCTTGGATGATTATCTGTGCAACAATGATGTACATTTGATGTCTTTATTTTCCTGAATATATCGCAGCCTAGATGGATGAATCTAGATCCGGGGTCTTCAAACTCATTCAATCTTCACCCGAAGTACAAGTCGATCCATGTGAAAAGATGTTATGAAGTCCAATATGGAAAGACATCACCTGATTACCAACCAATGATGTAAGATATTAACAGGTGCGAGAGGAATCATTGATAATGATAATCACCTTCAAGGTACTGCAGTACAATTCACGTGGTGTGAAAGTGGGACTTGACATCGAACACCACGCAAAATCTTTCAGTCGAAGACCATTGATGTAAACCTGTCGCCGGAAGTGAGAAACTTGCCATTAAGGCATGCAAGATTCAAAGTACTGAAAGGGTTGTTCCTAAGTCAACTTCTTGGATAATGAGCTGATGTCGACAAGAAGTGACCCATTGTAGGAGGGCCTTAATGAATCCCACATCTACGACAAGAAACGGAGCAAATGATTTTGTGGCGGTGAAAACAATCTGATGATACAATGTTCAGGGTGGCAGTCATGAAAGAATGAAGCGTGAAGGTATTGCAGCGGATGAGACACGAGCTAGGTTGGTGAATTCTCTGAGCGACTTGTCTTGAACATATCGGTGACACTGAAATGGATTGGTAGCGTTAACCCCAAAAGTGGATGGTATGGTGGACCAATGGTGATATGACCGGTGAACGGAATAACCGAACCCGACTTAATCATGGTGATGGAGTGAAAGTTTCATGTTCAAGAACAACCTGCTACCAATAAAGTTTCTTAAAGTTTTCTTCCCGATTTTCCCCAGTCATTTCTGACCAGTACCTCTTTATTTTTGTCAAGCTTGAGGAGGATAACATATGCTTGTTCTATAATTTTCCCTTCGAGCAAACCCGTCGCTATGTTTTAACCAGCCTAGCGACAGTGAGACTCGCTCTTGTCTGCATGGACAAGTTTGTCGCTATTGTTTTAACGAGTTTAATGACAAGGATAACTAAGTTCTTTTCAATTTTAGAGAGTCTGAAAAGAGATGGAAAGGAAACTCCAATAATCCTTTTTCATAATATAATCCCTTAAGTCTGAAAAAGTATAAAATAATACAAAAGGGATGACTTTGTTGGCATTATGATTCAAGTGTTGTCCTTGATGGCAACTCACTCAGAGGTTGGTACAGGTGCTCAGAGACTGGTACAGGTGATGGCAACTTAACTAGTGGACAGATCTCAGTACAGCAGGACAAGAAAGAGATATACGCAGGTTCAGCAAGGAGAATCAGCGTGTACACGCAGGTTGGCTTCAGTAAAAGCGCGTACATGTGAAAATGTACCTTTGGTCAGTGGCAGTTAGTCCTTGGAAGTTGTGCCTATGGTTTTGGACCATGGTGTCTCGACGGACGTGTCGATCCCTAGTTTCGAGGTTGATGGTATTGTGTTACTATGTTTTTGGCTCTTGGTATTGAGCAAGGCCTAAGGCTATATAAGGAGAAGATCACTAGGCCAAAGTGAGTAAGTGTGAGTGATGAAGATCTGAGAAAGTGTGTGATCCAAGTGCTGGTTATGGGTTGGTGATCTGAACCAAGGTTTCACCCATGTGGAGGATGATGAATGATGGAACGAGATCTCAAGACTTGAAATGATTATCTTCATATGGTTTGACTCTGGATAGACTAGATCTACTGACGCATGTTTATTATTATGATCTGGGTATGTTTTGATGTCTGATATAGTTGCAGAGTTTTAAGGTTGAATTTATAGATCTGTACGCGAGTTGGTTTTGGTAAAAGAGCGTATACACGCAGGTTGGGTTCATCCAAGTAGCGTATACAATGTGAAGTATGATATTTGAATATGGAGCTGGATCTGGTTGTTGCTATGATTGTCTGGTTATTGTTACAGTGATTCAGAATTGGGTGTTTCAGTGATTAATGATGCAAGTTGTACTACAATGATGATTGTCTTATGGATCCAGTATGAAAATGTATGAAACGTGGTCCCGGGTAGCTCGTAGGCCGGCACCTACGTACTGGTAAACATATCAGCCAGTACAAGAGCCAGGGGGTTGTAGCTCCCTTCCACTAGCAGCTGGAAAACGAGTAAAGAAGCATTATGTAGGTAGGCACCTACGTACTAGTAAATGGATCGGCTAGTACAAGAGCTAAGAGGGTTGTAGCCCTCTGCAGGTTGTAGCCTGCGTGCTGGTAAAGGACTGCACCAGTACATTGTAAAAGAAGTTCTCATTAAAGAAGAAAGAGACAAATTGCAGCAGGTGGTTTTCACCCACATTGGGTTTCCACCTTATATCATGGTGTTCATGTGTGTGGCTTTTGTGTGATGATCTGTTCTGTTATACTGCACCTGTTTACTGTTAATATGCTTAATAATGTTCTGATGCATTTACTAAAGATAAGATTAACTGAATCATAAGATCTCTGGATATACGCTAGTTGCATTAGACACAGTCGTGTGTACACGCGGGTTCACTTAACTGAAGTCGCGTATATGTTTCTGAGTATGAAATTGAAAAGTTTTATCTGATCTGATAATACTGATTCACCCCCCCTCTCAGTATTATTTCCAACAGACTTTTCGATAGTTTTAACGAGCCAAACAAGACAAACAATTGATCTTTTTGTGTAATAATCCCCCAGGTACAAAAATATTAAAATCTAGAGGAGGGATAGCACTTTCGATCGCTTTAACGAGCTAGAGAGGCCAATTGCTCGGCAATCTTTTCATATTTTATGAGTCAGATGAAAAGAGCTTAAAGGAGACTCATTTTTTGAGGAACGAGTAACGTTTTTGAATAGCAGCTGGTTCCAGGTAATGTTTGGAACTTTTTTCAATCACGGCAATGTAGAGAAGGTGGCTAATAGGATCACTTGTTGCAATTGTTCCTCAAAAGGGGTAAACAATCAAATGGAGGCGTATGATCAGCTAAAAAGAGTGGAGGTGATGGTAAGAACATGACTAAGGCTCAAAGGATGATAATAATGCGATCGCAATGGTTATTTATCGGAGGTGGGTTCATTTTTCAATGAGCTTAAACACTGGTGGAACATATGCTCATTGCTAGGTTTATCTTTTAACGAGCTTGAACTTCACGTAAAACTGCTCGTGCCAGTCGTATAATAAGGATGCCTCATCGATAGGTTCATTTTTTAGGGAGTTTGCACCATTCAAAATTATGCTCTGACTCCTTTTATTAAGTAACCTAGGAACAACCAATCCTACGAGTTTAAAGGGTTAAGAACCTACAAACTAAGAAAATAAATGGTATTTTTTCACTTTCACGCAAAAAGGTTTGCATGCCCCCAGGTATAGCGAAGTAGAATTTCCTAGGTTACCCCTCAATTTGCAAACAAAACACTTGTTCTATCGAGAAATGCCTACCTTCTCCAGGTTACCCTTCAATTTGTAGACAAAACATTTTTTATATTGAGAAAGGCCTACCTTCTAAAAGAGGTATCTTATTTTGGTCTAATCCCATTTTCCTAAACAAACGGGTGTGTCAAACCAGTCATATATCCTCTGCGGAAACCTACCCTATACCTGAAGTTTTCCTGCCGAAGCAGACCAGGGTGCATGCCCCCTAGGTTTCAGTTTTGACCACCGAATCACTCGTGCTCATCAGGTGGACGGACTGGAGTTTATGATACATTCCTTGTGCAAAACGACCTATTAGGGATGGCATTTGACTATTCGCTATGTGTGAACTAGGGAATGAAAGCTGGTCTACAAGCTGGACCACTCTGCCTTCATGCGGAAAACACATTACTCGAAAGATTGAGGAAATGATGGCTCCCATGCTATAAATGTAGTCGCGCCCTAGGAGTAGATTGTAATCTAAAGGTCCTTGGACTACCATTACGTTCAGATAAACAGTTTTCCTTCTCAAAGTTATAGGCAAAATTGGGAGGATCCCTAATGGCTGACTCATTCCTTTATCGAAGCCTGTCATATTTCGCATCTTAGGCAAAAGCGATGGTGAACCAAGTGCTTTCCAAGCAGTCGAGGAAAGGATACTCATAGAAGCCCCTTCATCTATGATTGTACCAACCATGACCATTTTGTAAGTTTGCACTATGATTTGAAATGGTAGATTAGATGGTAAACGGGGTCTGCCTAGCAGATTCCAATCAAAGGAAATGACTAGGTTGCTTGGAGGTGGGACCGAATAAATGGTCGGATACAACTCTGACGAATTTCCTTCTTGCGGTAAAGGAATGGGTAGATTGCCCCCATGTTCATCGGAGTCTGTATTTATGAAAAGAATTTGAACAGTGTCGTTCTCATTCTCTTCGGTGACTGTATCATCTGAAGGTAAATCTTCTGAAGTCAAGATGGGGTCGACTGCCGTCTTGACCTGTTGAATTTGGTCTGATGTGGACTCAGAGGGTTTATCTTCAATGATAGATGCTTCGACTGACTCCAAAGGTGGGCCAGTCATATTTTGAACTAGTAATGGATTCAACAAGATTTTCTTGTACCCAGGAGGGAGTCGCTATGGTGATACAGGACGATTATACAAGACTCTTTTAGCATCGTCTAGGAAGGGACAACGGTGGAGGGCATGATCGCCTTCACACAGTCTATAGGGAATTTTAGATTTTCCTTTTTTTCCGGTGACTTCACTATCACTAGTTGACGGTTTACTTTCAACATGATCGTCATGGATTGATGACACCGAATTGTGCAAGTGGGGAGACCAGTCCCTTAGGATCCGTGGGATGCAAGGACAATTTCGATGATAGTGGTCTCCTTTGCAGATGACACATGGAGATTTAGGTTTGGACAGTGCAGTGTGTGGATTTTTGCTAGACGATGCATAGTTGCCCCTTTTTACCGTTGGCTCCTTCTTATTCTTCTCCTTCCCCTTCTTCTTCTTAGTTACTTGGTTTTTATTTTTACTATATTTACGAAGCGAAGAGGAAGAAGGAGAGGGAGAGGCAAACAAAGTAGAAGGTTGGGGGGGAACTCTGGTATCATCTAGTTGCTGATTCGATTGTTCAAGAATCACGGTGCTTTGAATGACAGAGGTCGAGAAAAACCATATCGGCAGGCCAATTTTCAGTCTTGGAAGGGACAATGTGGCCATATGAGGTGCATCAACATCTCCCCAGGAGGAGAAAGGACTAGGACTTCCCCCAAGGGGAAATCCTTGGTTGGTGGACTCCATTTTCTAAAACTAAGACCAACGAGGGAATAGTGACATTATTCCAATTAAAATAAATTTTAGACACTTTGACACAACTTGCTTTTTCAATTTTTAAGAGTCAAGAAAAAGCGAAAGATGACTCTAGTCGCCTTCGATTTTTAATGAGCCTGAAGTGACAAGTGCTCAGATGGACCTTTTCCTTTAAGGAGTCTTAAAAGGAATTAAAGAGGCTACTCTAGAACTCTAGACAAAGGGATTACCAAACCAATCACAAAACTGTAGAATACTTCTTACAGTACGGCAGTCAATCTTCCCGAATGCTGTGTTTAGTGCATTGCGATCGATAGGGCAGTAGACACGGCTTCTTAAAGATAAAGGATATAGCCTATTATGCTCTCCCAATATATACTTGACGATACATGGGAGCACAAGTCTATACTGTCAGTTATCATCTCAAAGAGGAGGAATCACCCAACCTACGATGAAAACAACAGTTACCAGGCTTTACGACCCCAGAATACATCTCTAGCCTAGACTTCTAGATGTTGTGCATTAGGTTCCAAAGCGTTTTTATGTTCATTAAATTTATTTTACAGTTGATATTTCTTAAGAAATTTTCCTTTCAGGTTCACCGTGTGATGTAGATATAAAATTCCTGAAATGTTATCTAAGATGATAAACAATCGTTTAATCTTCTTTTTGCAATGAAAATCCAAGCTACTAAGGAAAGAGAAATGAAATCCTTTCAACATAGAGTACGGAGCACACACTAGATGTATTGTCCTAAATCAAAATCAACAAGAAGTTTAAATGCAAATGCACATGCATGTATTTTTTTTCCGCTTTCTTAATGTGTAAATGAAAAAAAGAATGCTAAGCACAAATCTGAATTATTCCTTCTTTCAAAGCAACACTATTAATGATTTTCTTTTCAAAAAACGAAAAGGAGACAAGACGACACTTTGCGATTTTGAATTGAAAACTAATTTCGACACTTGAAATACTACTAGTTCAGATCAAATACAAGAGTAACAGTACAATCGACTATCAAGAACAGTAGGATTCTTTTCTTTGACTGAAAACGAAACTTGCAACACTTCCAAATCAAAAGAAAACAGTGTGATTAAGCTACTATTTTGTAAATGAGAACTGTAAATGGCACACAATACATAAAGACATTCACAATTATCTGTACAATGGAGGTTGGATGATGCAAAGAAAGGGGGTTTCAACAGTGGTCTACTGATCACAGACAGTAAAACTCCTGAATAAAACTGAAGACAGTGAAGAAAAAACCAAAATCTAGAGGCAGACCTAGTCTTGTCTGATCGTTGCACCTGCAACACAGGGAAACAGGGATGAATCCCACCTACTACACATGGGAGGTGCGATGCATCCAGATTTCCTAAAGGAGAGGGTGTGATGGTCAAGGAACAAGACTTTAAGTTGGTTCTTGGTCATAGTTTGCAGTTTAGTCCAGGCATTTAGGCCGAGCAAATGATAGTTAATAACTACAAACTATAGGGGCTGATCTAATGAGGTTACTCAAGCTACCTCTAGGGCACTTAGGATGTTTGCAAGTCAATTGTTCAGTTCATAAACAAACCTGGAGATTGACTAAAGCAGCATTGATATACTTTGCACTTGCATAGCAAATTCAGTTCGAAGGCTAGCTAGCTTAACTTCAGGCTCCATCTGTGGTTTATGAATCAAATAAATAGAGACAAGCAATCAAACTAATCGATCGCCAGCAGAGTCGCCATTTCGTTACCAGGAAATCTAGTCTCTATTTAGAGCTACTAGTCCCACTAAGACAATTAGCTATCTTAGAAACAAACAAATTAAAGTCACTTGTTTTTCCTTTACAAGAGAGAGATGAGAAAGAAGCAAAGAATACCAACCTCAGTCTTCCACTTGGCTCCTTGCTTGTTTCATTTCCCCTTTGACAGAATCTCGCCACTGCTTCCTTACTTGTCCTGCTTCAAAGAGCACCTGTAGATTCACAACAGCATAATACCATCAAAGCATAGAGATATTTCACTGTAAACAATATAGGATCAGATATATATTGACCATATAGATGCATATATCAACACAATATTCAAAGATACACAAGAATACGAAGGAAAACTAAAATAGCTTTATTAGTAAAAGTCGTATAAGAGAGGATTAAAACCACTTGGTCTGACCTAGCACCATCCTCCCAGCTTGAAAGCCCTCTTCACCTCATACAAAGAAAGATCACCCAACAATGTCTTCAAAGAGAAACCAACAACACCTCTTTGCAAATTACCAAATTCCAACCCCTAGCCTCTATATCTCTAAGATGAGGGATCCATATATAGATATTTGTAGAGGTGTGAGTCAGCTCTGGGTTTTTTATTAGTGTCATTCCACTGATAGTTCTTGGTTCCACTTGGAGATTTCATTGATCTCTTACTCATCCCTAGGTGGATTCTAAGAGGCAAGTGTCATATGAGAAGTTTCTAGAAGATTCCTTGATCATCCACTTAGCAAACTGTCTCTGCCATTTGTCTATTCTCGCTCATCACACCCTACAAAAAGCCTTTTCAGTAGGCATCGCACCTCCCGTGTGTAAAAGGTGAGATGCATCGTGCCCTGGCCATGGAGCAGGTGAGATAATCTAGTTTTGACCAGTTATGAGCAGTTTCTCAGGGAAAACTTCTGGGAGATGATGTAATCAGCTGACCTTGCTCCTTTCGGGTATGAAACAACATTTTTAGGGGTTTAGAAGCCCTTGGTTTATGGACATATGTGATTGGGGTTGCAGTGGCCAAATATGTCTATAACACCTAGAAAAACAAAAATAAAGTAGTTAACCTTTTCCTATAGTAGATAAATGAGATGAAGGAACTTACTTGTAGTCCTTTTCTTCCTTGATCCCCTTTGAATCACTCCCATCCCTCCCAGTTGAACTAAAACTGCTCAATAGGTACCTGTGTCGACAAAAACAAAAACAACAAACGATCAAAACATACATGAGGGTATTGAATGGCCTTCCAAACTTGGATTTAGTTTCCATGGAGCAAGGGATGAGAGGATAGGAGGTTAATGGATCCTTAGCCTATCCAATTTCGAGCTCATAGGAGGATATAAGAGATGGGATCCTTCTAAAATGATCTAGAATCAAGGAATATTCCCAGAACACTATGCAAATTTCGCTCAATCTCACCCAGTGTAGGTCAAAGGGGGCCTAAGTGTACTACAGTGCAGGCCAGAATGGGCCTGCCTACTCTGCAGCGTAGTTACACCTGACCAAGGCTACACTGGTGTCCCAAGGAGGCATTTCAGCAAGGCTTCAGGCCAAGAAACTTTCATGGAAGGAAGCATTAAATGTGATGACTTGTATAGGGTATGTAACAACTGAATTCTGGTTTGATGACCGCTAATTGTACTAATATAAATGTTCGGAGTGATGTGCCCAAATAGACCTATAACAGTTTCCCCCTAAAGCATGAATTCAAAAATGATAACGTCAAGTGATATGCTTTACAATGTGACAGACAGGATCGGAAGTGGATGGTGACCTACATCGATTACAATACATACATCATGATACTTTGAATTTTTTCATGAATTGCTGAGGGAAGGCATACCCATACCCAGCATATGAAATTTCATTACATGTACATAGATAATCTTCTACAGATATAGACCCATGATAGGATGACCATCCGTGTAAAGCCATTGTACAGATGATTTAGTACTCTCCTAAAATCATAGTCTGGATGGATGAAACTATATCTGAGTTCTTCTATATCATCCAATTCTTCGCTCAAGTACAAGCCTAACCATGTGAATATGTGATCTAAATTCGAACATGGGAAGACACCGTCTGATTACCAGCCAATAATGTAAGTTGTTAATAGACGTTAGAGAGATCACTGATAATGATAATGATTCTCAAGGTACTGCAGTACATTTTTCATGATGTGAATAAATGTTTTGATGTCGAACACCATACAAAGTCTTTCGATTGAAGGCCAGTGATGTCAACCTATCACCAGAAGTGAGAAACTTGCAATTGATGTATGCAAGCCTCAAGGTACTGGACAGGTGTTTCTAAGTCAACTTCTTGGATAATGTGTTGATGTCGAAAAGAAGCAACTCATCGCAGGAGGGCATTGATGTACCCCCCGTCAACGACACAAAATGAATGTAACTATTTTGGAGAGAGAATGTGACTAATGACACAAGGTTTAGGAATGGCGATCATGAAAATGAAGGTTTATGAGTATTGCAAAGGATGAAGTTTACTAAGTGACTTCTCTTGAACATGTCGACGACATTGAATGAATTGGCAGCATTGACCCAAAACCAAAGTCATGGATGGTGTGATAGACCATAGGTATGATAACAATCAAGTAGATAACCCAACCCAAATAGTCACAAAGATGAAGTGAAAGTGTCATGTTCAAGAGCAACTTGCTACCATAAAGTGATTTATCCCTTTTCACATTTTCCTGAGTCATTTCTAACCTGTACCTATTTATTTTTTAATAAGCTTGAGGAGGATAACATATGCTTGTAGTATAATTCCACCCTTCGGGTGAATCCATCGCTATGTGATGTTTTAATGAACCTAGTGTAGGTGAAACTTGGTCTTGTCATGATGGACAATTTTGTTGCTATTTGATACTTTAACGAGTTTAACAATAATGGGAACTCGGTCCTTTTCATGTTTAGAGAGTTTGAAAATGGACAAAAAGAAAAATCGACAAGTTATTTTTCATAAATTTGTTTCTCAAGTTTGAAAAGGCATAAAATAATACAAGAGAGAACCTATTGACCATGTTCGATCAACATAATCATTTTTCGTAAATAATCTATCTTAGTCCGTAAAAGGGTTAAATTTATACTGAGTAGATGTCATTTCCAGTCCATTTACGAGTTAAAAAGGACAAGTGCTCAACAATCTTTTCATATTTCGATAGTCTGAAAAGAGCTTAAAGAGGACACCACTTAGAGGAATGAGTGGTGTCGAGGATAGCAACTGGTTTCGACAATGTTAGAACTTCTCAAAACATGTTTATTTATGTGAAGAGGCCGCCTAATAAGACCACTCATTGGAACTGTTCCTCAAAAAGGGTAAAACAACTGAGTGAAAGTGTATGATCATCCAAGTAGATAGTGACGATGGAACGAAAAAAACCAAGGATCATCTGACGAAAGAGGCTAATAGAATGGCAATCACGAGGGTTAAAATGGATATGGGTTCATTTTTACACAAGCTTGAACCATAGGGAACTATGATTGGATTCAGTTTCATGTTTACACAAGATTAAAACAAAAAACTATGCTTGGCTTGGTTTACATGCCCCCAGCATGATGACTCGATTCTAGGTGCATGCCCTCGAAGCTTCATTACATTCACTTAAGTAGACTTCTCATGGCTATCAGGTGGATGGAATGAAGGTTCATTTACGAGATCAAGTGAAAGACTCGACTGGGAATTTACGAGATCTAATTAGAGACTTGAATTGGAACTTTGCTCCAGGGGACCTTGTTTCAATTTTTAATGAGCTTGACACAATATAAGGAACTATGCTTAGATTCCTTGATTCATCTTTTAACGAGCTTGACACGAGACAAGGAGCTATGCTCTAGGACCTGTTTCATTTTTTAATGAGGTTGACACAATAAAAGAAATATCCTCATATTCCTAGTTTCATTTTTTAATGAGCTTGACACAAGACAAGGAACAATGCTCATACCCTTTGTTTCATTTTTTAATGAGGTTGAGACAAGACGAAGAACTATCCTCATGATTCCTTGATCAAGAAACAAAGACTTTACGAATGTTCCTTCTTCAAAGAAATGAAGACTTTATGACACTTCCTTTTTAGAAAAGATTAATCGGTTATAAGCTAACTTTGACAATGAATTGTTAATGATAAAGAAATAATTTAAGAAACACTAAACAATCAAGGCCAAAGTAGGTCTAGGAGGAGAAATACAAGTCGATTTTTGAACTATAAGAAACATTAATCTTTCAACAAACAAAAACAGAAGCAACTTTGGAAAATTCAAGCTAAAGGTGGGTTTTTCAGCCTAAGAGGGATCAGCACAGGCTAGAGTGGGAGACAATGCTCCCTCTCTAAGCCAAGGTTGCACTACAGTGCACTGTCCCCTGACCAAGAGTGCACTGGTACCAACACATTCCTAGAATAGGCATTCTAGTGCAAATTTCGACCAAAAAAGCTTCAAAATGACTTAAAAGAGATCAATGAAGTCAAGTAAATTCTACGAGGATGTAATATGATGAGGATAAACTACCAGGAATGATAGTCATTCCCCGGCAGATTCACCAATTTGTTATATGGAATTTACATCTACGGATAAACACATTTTCCCTAGGTGGGTAGCTACAAATAGAACAACAGAAAGAAATTAGTTTAACCTTTTCCTATAGTAGATAAATGAGATGAAGGAACTTACTTGTGGTCTTTTCCAAGGTTTACAACATTCTCTCTGGTCATAGTTACACAATCACTCTTCGAATCACTCTCATCACTCCCCTTGGGGTTACAACATTCTCATACCATCCCCTTCGAATCACTCTCATCACTCCCACTTGAACTAAAACCACTCAATAGGTACTTGTATCAACAGAAACAGAAACAACAAATGATCAAAGCATACATGATCTATCTACTATAACCCAATGGAATCGAAGACATTGAAACATGTAATCATCATAGATATGAACAATAATATGAGAAAAGGAATAAACTCTTTATATAAGGAAGAGTTTCACCCAATACATTTCGATCTTGTGGCACTCCTCTAGATTCAATCCAACCCTCGCCACATCAAAAGCACACCAATCCAGCAGCATAACATTGCTTGATATGAACTCAATTCTCAAACCAATAGAATTTCCTTACAAAAATTAGATTCTAGCCCCCTGATTACTATGATGAGTGGTCAATTTTTAGGAAATGGAGGTGGTTTTATCATAAATGAGGCTATTGAGTGACCTTCCAAACTTGGAGTTAGTTTCCATGGAGCAAGGGATGAGAGGATAGGAGGTTAATGGATCCTTTGACTATCCAATTTTGAACTCATAAGAGGAGATAAGAGATGGGATCCTTCTAGAATGATCTAGAATCAAGGAATATTCCAAGAACCCTATGCAAATTTTTCTCAATCTCACCCAATGGAGGTCAAAGAGGGCCTAAGTGCATTGCAATGTAGGCCAGAATGGGCCAGCCTTCTCTATAGCATAGCTACCCCTGACCAAGGCTGCATTGGTGTCCTAAGGAGGCATTTTCAGTAAGGCTTCGGGCCAGGAAACTTTCATGGAAGGAAGAATTCAATGTGATGACTTGTCTATGGCATGTAACAACTGAATTAGGGTTTGATGAGCCTTAATTGTATTGATTTGAATGTCGGGAGTGATGTGCCCAAATAGACCTATAACACACATCCACCTATGTGATGTCCACTGCTATTTGAAAATAGCTTAAGTCACCTGAGTTGTCCCTCTCCACCATCAACTTGCTTTCTTGGGATGGACACCCCTCCCATCCCCTTGGCATGTAGCGTAATTGCCCAGTGACCCTTGCAGGCAAGACTGTCCATGTCGATATCAAAGTAATCGATGCCCCTTTGGGTTACAACATTCTCTCTGGTCATAGTTACACATATTCCATGTCAATATTTGCATCTACAATGTTTTGCAAGGTGTGATTGCCCCATGAATGGAATATCATTACCATTGATCAATTGACTTACTACGAGCCGACATCCCTGACCTCCCTCGAGTCCATCATCTTCTGGATGTCTAACAACTAGGCTTCAACTCCTTTCACTGGTGTCTCACCCAGAGTCTATAATGATTCCTCACTATTGGGTGCTTTCCCTAGTTCCCCTATCCCATTTCTGAACCTATTTCCATAAGTGTTTCCATGTTACAAGAATCACGGGCTTCCCTTAAGCAGTCTGGTACATCCAATCAACAACCAGCTCCTGAACGCCCTACTTTTTCTATTCCAGCTGAATCTTCTGGACCCACTCCCAAAGGACCTTCTCCATTCATGGGTGCCTCTCCTATGTTTCCACCAGGAATTGTTCCGCCAGGTCTCGACCATCCAGGAGCTATTCCGCCGAGACATTATCCTGTCAGCCAAATACATTTCTTATTCCCCCCTCCAGGAATATTTTCTGTACTTGTCATGGCTTCACTGGTCCTTCCTAACATGACACTAGGGATCCCGTTATGGTACATTTATCCCCCAGAAAACATCCCACCTGATCAGCGAAGACCATAACACAATTTGACCCCAGTTCAATGGGTCCCCATGACCCTTTCCGCTCCTTCAGTTCCATTACAACCTCAACAAGAACCAACTCATATTGTGAAGGAATCTAGACAGGGGGCAAAGCCAAAAGGAAAGATTCAAAGGACAAGGCTCCCCAAGCTCCTCCATCCCCCAAGGCCCCGAAACTGACACCCCCATGTGCTTTGCGTCAAGTTGTTGGGCATTCCAATAACATTTGTCCTGAACTTCCTCAACTTAAACCTTTAGTTCATGAAGTGTTCCCTGAGTCAAATATCCCCGAAGTCCATGTTATCTTACCGATAAAACCTAAGACACTCAAAACAGCTCACACAAACCACCCTTGTGCCCTATGTAATCTTCAATGCCACTATTCCCCTTGTTGCCCTCATCTCGATGAATTTCGCGATTTCCTTTGGGTGATTTGTGAATACGAGGCCACTCATAGTGGAGCTTCGACTCCTCTACCTATGGATTCTAGTACCACTAGTCAACCAGAAAAGGGAGACTCTATCCCTACTATTGTGTCCCCTCCCCCCGATGTTGAGATGATGGAAACCACAACCCCATTCTTTATCTGTCGTCATCTTCATTTCCTCGCAGCAAACCTTCCTGAGGTTTCTCCGCGTGCTTTCGTCAAACCTTTTCGATAGAATCACAGGTCTCAACATCAATAAATCCTCCATCTACCTTTCGGTCGTCTACCATTATAGACGATGCATATGTGAACCTTACTTCTCATGCTGATGCACCAGGTAACACTGCTGCATCATCTCGTCTGCTCATCTCTCAACTTGATGGGGACACCATGGAAGCTATGTCTACCCCTGATTACCCCTACCCTTAAGTACAGGGGCATTTTTTTAAAGGATTTTGAAGGCCATTTCCTTCCTAATTCTCCAAATGTGCTCTACCTCAATAAATTTCACTCATAGAACATCCGTTTTCTTTTGCACCTTTCAGATGGATCTATCATCCACACCATATATCATTCATGCCGATGGTGCAAGTTTCTTTTCCAAGAATCTATCCTCAACAATCTAGGCCATTTCCTCCCCTTGCATATGCTATTCCTTTAGAATGGAATGTGCATTGAATCTACCACTTATAATTAGGCCGAAATATGATGCAATGATAGGTTTTTTAGTCGATTCCCTTGCTCATCGCATTCTTCATCTTCATGTTCGTTTAGATTCCTTATTACTTGTCATGCAATTGAGTGTGTATCATGTGCATAACAAGTCCTATTTAGGAAATATCCACTAGTTAAGCTACTTTTACATGAATTTGAAACCATTAAGTTCAGTCATGTGCCTAGAGCCCAAAATCACTATGTAAATACCATCGCAAACAACATTCTAGATTGGTGTTTATCACATGTATACCACAAAAGATAACCATAAAAAAACAAATGATGAACCATCATCGTCATGTAAAATGCATAATCATATTATGTATAATATCCAGTACACCCATTACATACTGGGGGGCACATAAGCCCCTACATCTCCTTTGGAGGATTTTGTGCCAACATGTGCTAAGATGCTTAAATCCCTTTTTCGAGCACTTGGAACACAATGGAACTCCACAAACACCTCCTATTGGGGGGAATCATTCCCACCTTTGCATACCAGATCAGCATCCCATGCTTGGGAGCACGATGGTTTTCCCCTAGCCATCTTATCAACTAAGTCTCAGCCTAGATCCCACTAAATTTAGGTACAGTTAATTATCCTCCCATTCCTTGGATAAATTTTCCTACCGGCCTCTTAGGCGAGCCCTATGCACATCGCATACTATAGACATTTGATACCATATCTTCAAATCCTCTACTCTATGTCCCCATGTTTGACTCAGTCGATGAGAATGATTCTAGAACTCCTCTAGTAGCTCATTCTCGTTTTCCTCTTCCCTTGATTCTTCACCAATAAGCATCGTTCCAAGAAGAATTAAGGATATATTTAGACAAGTAAGGCCACTTTCCTGAAAGTTGCAGATCTTGATTCTAATGGTTGGATCTATTCGCTATGATCTCTAGAAGATTTAGGGACTTTTCCTCCTCTCCAAATTCACCACAACTCATGTAGAAAATGAATCCAAAGCGAAGGGAAACTGTCCTTTCAAAGAAAAATCCCCAATTTTTCTATCACCCATTATGAGTAGACTATATTTCAGTTTGACAAACCATCAACACCATTAGAAATATCTCACCAAGCTCTATAATAGGTCTTCCTTAGTTTTTGATGATTTGACACTTCACCAAGAAGTCATTTTTCCAAGAAGGGCCACTTCGTTGTCTCTCAAAATTGAATTTCATCACAAAGCAACACTTGTACTTTCAGGTCCTCCTCCTTTGAATAATTTTCATACCATGTGTTGATGTTCGTCATGAGTAAGCATCATTTACTCATGTTTTGATGGTCCCTACAAGGCCTTGTCTGTGTGGCAACATCATCAAGTCACCCTTGTTCAGAGCATCTGCAATGAGTCACCCTTACACTCTTGGAGTCGATTTCATGTCCCATTATATCATGTCATAGTAGTCCATCTATATTTTCATATCTTTCATCATGTGCTGCCCATTTTGGCCTATAGTCATACTATCCCCATCCCCTCTAGATATGAGTCAGTCACTGCCAGGTCAACCATGCACTTTATGCTCTAACAAGGGAAGTCATCTATTTGTCCCTCAGTCCCACTTTTCCCCATTATCCTTGGTGTCATCCCATCAGTAAAATTAATATTTTCCCTCATTCTTTATTTGAGGATCCTCATTTCCTCATCTATCGCAGGCCCTATTCTTTCGACATCAACCCATTTATTCTAGAGGAACAACCTAGAGGGCAGTGTATCTCTGTTCCAACTTCCATTCTTGTTCAGTGCCTTGGATAGAGTAGAGGGTCTCATTAATACCCTTTGACTTGTTTGTTTCATGTTCGTGATCCATGCACTTCATGGTCCAGTGATGCAGCATATTGTACCAGTGAATCCTGGGTGTGTGTGAGATGTTTCAGACCTCACAAGGGGGTGGCCCTTCAGGTAACCCCCCACATTCCCATATGCATACCTATTATGCTAAAGACTTAGATGGAGTTCTGTAGAGTTGATGGGTTCAGTTCCTACAGATTTTAGTGTTCATACGATGCGCCTCTCCTCTAGATGATCCATTTAGTTTTGCAGAGCCCTTCCTTGTTCAACAAGGCTCCTCTGGTTGTTCTACCCTCCCTCACACCCATTTTTTGAGGGAATGGGCTTTGTATCTCATGTACTCAGATATTATTGTATTCATTCATGGCTCATGTTTTTCGAGGTGAATTATGTATATGGGACACATTGTATTATTTTCTAGCTCTGTTACGACATCATGTCATGTACCATTCAACATGTACTTCATTGCTGAGTTTTATATTTCTGGGTGAACCATTATTTTTGTACTAAGTTATCTCGGTGGGTATGGGTATGCCTCCCCTGCCTCATTCAAGTCCACTACCGCAACATCAGAGGATACTTGCATTAGTCTCTCCCCCTTTGTCCCTATCCTCTTTCAATTCAACTTTATTGGTCTTTATCTCTCTCTCTGACTCCCCTATGTTTCTAAGTGATTGTGTCTTTACAACATACTTTGGTCATGCATTTTTCTTCTAACACTCATACATTGGGGGGCATTCTGTTATCACCAAAAACTTGATCATCTAGCCTAATTTACTAGATGGATCAAAATACACCATGTAAAACAAATTTTACCATACTAAAATTGCTTTCACTGTGAGAAATTACCTAATAAACCACCTTTGTTAAGTAATTTATAGTTAAACACATGAAGAATAATTAAATAAATCACTATTTATTTGATTTTCTTCTAGAAATAAATAATTTAACCATTGTTTTATTAGTATTCCTTGTCACAGTTGACCCAATTATGAAAAATAAATAGATAAATCATTAATTATCTTATTTTTCTCTAAGAATAATTAATTAATCGCTAATTAATTATTATTCTTTGTCAAATTTGACTAATCCCTTAGGAATAATTAAATAAATCACTATTTGTTTATTATTCGTTAACTAATTCCTTGAGATGATAAATAAATCCTTCATTTATTTATTATTTCTAAATAAAAATTTAAGTACTTTTTCCCTCATAAACAAATATAATAAAATATTCCAAGTGGTTATTCCCAAAATGGTATCAATAATATTTTATTATTTCTCATCATTCAAGGATAACACAATATTTTGTTATAAATAGAAGGGTTTTCAATTCATTATTCACTTTTTTATTATTTTCATTGTTGAAAATGTGATTATTTTGATTGTCACACACCATATTTTTGTTGGGTTTATGCATTATAGAGGAGAGAGACTCTACACAAGCTGAAGATGTTTGAGGATAGCCAAGAAACCATCCTGTAGAGGGGGACTAGTAGCATTTATCTATTCTCTTCACATATTTTATTATTAAATTATTCTTTACGTATCTACTTTCCATTGGCTGATTTGAGTTATTACTCCTTCCTTTGTTGTTTAACTATGATTGTGGCATAGATTAGAATTTTCATAGGTTTTGTTTCTACCAATTGTTGAAGATCTACAATGTTTAGTATCCATTTATATTGTTAAGATTATTTGTCATCCACAATCTTAAGTGGGCTCTTTTTGTACATCATTGAGAAGAAAACAATACAACACCATGTTTTGAATACTTTAGTTAGTAAGGAAAGTGAAAATAGTCAGAGTAGCAGTAGGGATGAGTCTAGTCATTTGAAGGGAGCTGGATTAAAGAATTCTCCATTAAAGCACATTGTGTAGATCACACCACAACACACAATGAATATACTTACAAATATTTTATCTGAAACTAGTACACAAAAGAAAATGGCAGATGCTTCTAATATGGCTTGACTTCATGGTTTGAAGACTAATGATTTGGAAAATCATTTGTTTGTGTGTGAGGTAGTATAAGTTTCCAATAATATCCAAGATTATCCCACCAATATGACATTGTTAGAAATCGCTTTCAGACATTTGTAATTAACTTGGTATATTAAGTGTAATAGTAATGCTCTAGTTGGATAGCAAAGAACCTTGAAAAAAAATCAGGAAAACAATGTTGAAATAATTCCATAGGCACAAGTCTGCATCATAGTGCATCGGAGAGCTAAAGGAGATCAAGTAGGGATGGAACAAGTATGTTTGGGACTATGATTAGAGATTTAAATTATTACTAGGAAGACTAACATTCAATATCCTAGATGAGAATCATAAGGATTGGTTATTACCAGATTGCTTCCTGATATTCAAGTGCTTTGAACCAATATAAGAATTTGTCCCAATCATATGCATTGAATATTGAATTAAAATTGCAAGAATCCCTAACAAAAGGTGAAGAGAGTTCTCTCATATCTCATGTTCAATCACAATTGGTCACACTTCCAGTCCGATTCCAATATTTTAAGGTAAAGAAAATCGCAAGTACATTTGGTTCACAATATGTAGAAAGGATGGACACCATAGAAATGAATGACCTGTTATGACAAATTATATGAAACTAGTGCAACCAACTCGTTGGCACAAGGAAGAGGATTATGGTGTAAAATTTGTAAAGTGAGGGGACATTCACCCCTAATATGCCCTATGATGTATAATTATGAAACCTTTTCAAAGAATCTCTTTTGTTATTTTTATAAGTTAGTAAGGCATGATATCCATATATTTCTTGATTTGGAGATGATGAGGGATCACACAATGGATTCATGCAAGGTGAAAGTGGGATAGGACAAGATGGAACAAAATTATAATCAGTAGGGAAGCATAATGGGTAGAGGATCTAGAGGACTAGGTGAAGGATGAGGAGCATTTATATAGGGAAGAGGATCAATTATTTGTTATAATTGTGGACAGTTAGGACATATTTCCCAATATTGTCCAAATCCATGTTCAACTTGTATCCATTGTAAAAGTCAGGATCGGGTGACAAAATATTATCCCTCTGTTATTGTGAACTGGCAAGAGAGGAAGGGCACGAAAATACAAATGGTTACTATTCAACCATGCTAAGACCAATCACTAGTGGGTGAAGTTATGCATGCATGTACAAGGATTGGGTCAAATGCTGCCAAACAAACCAATACAAGTTCATGTGTATGATATGCCTTGCATATTATTTTTATTTTTATTTTTTTCTATTTAATGATTTCTAAAGATTTTCTTCACGAGTGCATTTTTACTTTTATGTTAACATAGCATAAAATAACAATACATTACAACATCTCTTGCATATTATCCTTGAGAGCACCTCTTATTCCACCTCTGAAAAACACACACACACACACACACACACACACACACACAGATATATATATCTACATTTTTTCATGACTCATTTTGTATACACGTACATAATTTAAAATTTTTTTCATCCACAATATATATGTGTGTGTGTGCGTGCGTGCGTGCATATATATATATATATATATATATATATATAGATGAAATGTCATAGGGGTTGCATCATTGAGTGATGACCATCAATTTGATAGATTAATGTGGAATATCAAATGGTAAAGGTCCTCAAGCCCATATGTGTGTGTGTGTGTGTGTGTGTGTGTGTGTGTTATAGAAACCTTCAACACTAGTTGGGGGGGTGGATGAGTAGTCTGTCTTATGATATGTTTTTACCAATTTTAACTTCAACTGGTTCATGTATTAAGTAACTAGTAACACATATCTAGATCAAAGCATAAGCATATAAACATGTGAGCAGCTAAACCAAGACAATCATAAGAGCAATAATGCATAACAAAATAAGCATACACATCCTACACAAGGATATTTGGTGAAAACCCTCTTAGGAGGAAAACCACCCTTGCTATTATTTCACTTCACTAAAAATTCTATTATGTGTCAAGCCAAAATATGTCTTTTGCATATATTTTCATCTACCACTAGCAAGGAGACTTGACCTCACATACAAACAAATTTCCACCTCCAACCAGGTGACTTGATCCCAATAATATAATGAGTTGGTGACCACCAACTATTCCAACTATCACTTGAAAGAAGTGCCCACTTCTGCAACACTATTACTAGAATCCACTAGCACAGAACCAATGCTTTTAGTTAGGAAGCACCACTTTGTAGTGGCTAGTCCTCAATAACTCTATGCGACCCTCGATTTCATTCCTTTTCAAACTAGATCACAAAGACACTATGTTTAATAAGATTCAGGTATGCTATCAAACCTTAGCAAGAACAGAGTCTCACCAACATCAAAATAAATATGCTCACCGAAACATGAAACAACAAAACTACAATTCACACACTTAGCAAAAATATCAACATACATAAAATCTTCTACTCATGGCCATACTAATCCCATAAATAAATAATTTCATATAATAAGCACATCAAATCCTCAATATATCAACAATGTAAAATCATTATGGAATTATTCCATATGCACCACCAACCATACAAAACAAAATGTGACTAATGAAATCATGGAGCTACACCATTCTCTCAATATTTACCACCAAGCTCAGAATCTCTACTACTACAACAAAAATTCTAAATTGTAATCTAATATTCTTCTTCTCTACATTGCTACAAGAGTATGATCTACTCACTCCACTTCCATTAGCACTCATGTAAAAAGGTAATTATGCTCATTAATATGTCTAGAGCATTCTTCCTCTTTTTAGACCATAACTTTGATAAAAAAATGAAATATATATATATCTATATATATATATATAATGTGTTGGGTGAATTCCACTTTTAGACTTACTTCATGGGTCCACGAATTTGAGAAAATCCATCCATAACCATCACTACTTGTGCACTAAAGGCATTCACACCCAATGGAGGACTTATTCAACAATTTTTGACATTATCCAATTAATTTGGAAGCTTTTAGGAATTACCAAGTCAAAATACTTTTGATGTGTGTGAGGACTGTAGATAGAGAGACAGTCGCAAGGAAACCACAACCAAATATTAACTTAAAGGTTTACACAAGCACCCTTGACAATAGAAAATCTTTGTTGAAGGCTTATAACTGCACCCATGACACTCTCTTTGTAACAATGTTAGTGAAAATTCCGTGTGATAAAAGTTAAAAACAATAACCATGGATGATGAGGACACTTTTTCCAAGTTGAATGTTTGGCAAGACACCCAAGGGGGTGTTAATTTGGTTGTTTATGGCTAAGGAAATTGGAGAGGGCGATGGCTAAGGCATTAAAAGGAATTTCGAATCATTTATTTATGAATATAATGGAAATTAGGAGAAAAAGGAGGTCAAAGGTCACAGGTTGCATGTGAGGAGGAACACGAAGGAAAATAATGGAAAATGAAGAAAATAAAGGCCTGATTAATGAAAAGGCTTATGAGGATCAGTTGATAACCTTCTATTAGTTCAGTGTTGGAACTCTCTCCCATTATTCTCTCTCGCATACGCTTGGACACTTAGAGTTTTCTTGGAGAACTCTTGGAGGGTGTGCCATTCTTGGATCCTTGGAGAAAGAAGGCAAAGGAAAGAGAAGGAAATCGTAAGAAGGCATCGGCATCAACTACTACATCAGATTTTCTTGCAGGTACGGAGTTGCATATACGGTCTCTCATTATTTCTAACATGCATTTCATATGCATGTGGTTTGTTGGTTGTGATATGTCATTAGGCATGGAGGATGGGTGGAATTGACAGTGGATTTCTTAGCCTTGCCATTTCCTAGATAGCCATGGTGATTGCAGATTTATTTCCTTATTACAATTTTTATTGGTTCTCATGTTTCCTTAGCTTGGGTTGAGTTACTAGTCTCGTGTCCTTGGTTGGAAAAACACTCTCGAGCCCTGGAATAACTTGGGTTGAGTTACTAGCCCCATAGCCTAGGTTGGAAAAATTCTCTGGAGCCCTTGGTGGGTTCAGTTACTAGTCCTGTAACCTTGGTTGGAAAAATTATCTAGAGCCTAGTAAAAGTTGTGGGTTGAATTACTAGTCCCATAGTGAAGTTGGAAAAATGTTCTGGAGCCCTGGATGGCTGGGATAGAGACCGATATGATGATCATTTTGGTGATGTCTGACCGTGAGGTTTAATCAATGTTTGATGGGTTGAATTGGATGGCCTTTGGAAGCCCTATATGAGTTTTTATTGATGTGTTCTATGAGATCCCACATTCATGCTTGGAATATGGCATGGGGGTGAACAATTGAAGAGAGATTTGGCTCAACCATTATACGTTTGGGTGGAACTTTGTAGTCCCATCTCTAGTTGGTTCATTTCATTCATTAATGAGAAATATATTCCCTTGATTTTCATGTGTAAAGGTACTGATGTATTTATGGATTTGATGGATGATATGTATATTGTATTTTTGTTCATATCATGTTGGTTATATGGACATTTTATGACAACAACTATGTATGGCTCTTAGCACGTTTTTACTTGTATATGAATAGATAATGTGTCTATTACTTAATACATGATAATGAAACAAATGGCATGAGGAAACAATGGTTCATAGCCATCCTCATATAAGTATGAGATCCGTACACTTAGCTCTATTATTTACACCTGTAGATTACATGTTGATGATATGTTTGACAAAATGCATGCCATGGCTTGTATGAATCCATTCATTAAGGTCTTGAACAAGTATTTTCTTTAGTACTTTCATTTCCATGTTACTTTACTGATTTGAATAGATGGATTAGTTTTGGGTAGTGTCATGGGCTCTGAGCCTGAAAAAGTGGAATAAATCCTAGGGTCACTAGCACAACATTAACAATTTTGGTCCATAGTTGCTAGCAAGTAGGCTTGTGAGAGAAAATTTAGGTTGTTGGTCACTCCCTTGCCCATAGCATGAGAGTGATTGTGGCCCAAGAGACCTAAAAAATGAGTGGAACCCAGGGACAGGCTCTCTCAGTGGCTGACTTGTCCTCTAAGGATTTTGTTGATGATGTTGGATGTTTATATAGTGTGTTTCTATTGGTTCCACTTCCTTGATGTGAATTAGGAGGTCAAATCATATCATAGTGGCCTCTCCTCAAATGTTTACCCCAACTGGCCGGTTGCTTTGCTAGATGTGCAAGGAGGGTGTTACACTCTCCTAGTGGTTGTGGCAGAGGATAGGAGAAAACAATAGAACTTTAAGTCAGATTGCCTCCAACTTCTTGCACTCCTTCATCAACACTTGTACACACCTTCAAAAATTTTATAAGCTTTGTGACACTTCAACAGGGAGGCTTACATCACAACTAAGTTCCACCACCAAGTTGACCTAGAAGCCAATAAGGAAATCATTGGCATGAGTTCCAACAAGTCATATACTCTCCTCAGACACCTGCAAAACCTAAAACACCTATGCATAACTCTGTAGGATTTATGTAACAAGATAATAAGGAAAAAATGCTTTGGCAATAGGTCATGAACATGAACATAAATATGAAGTGCCAGAATCAACAAACTCCTCAACATAGATTAGCATATGAAGACATATTCTGTGAAACTCATCTCTACATCAAATGACATCAATGCCATCATCTAAACCATCATAAGGTTGAAAACAATGCACCATCTAGATCATTACAAGGAATCAAAAGGTTGACATCAAATCATCATGATGTCAACACAAGGTTGATATCAATGGAAATCGAAACTAACTACAAACATGAAAACCATAATGCCAACAATTTCACCCTTTGGAATTGATGGAAACCACCCTTAATCTCGAGACAAATCTTCTCTTCTTTTAGTCCTGCCTTGAAATCAATGGCAAAGGATTAAATCCATATGATAAGGTAACAATAATACAAGCACAAGCACTGCAGTATCTGATCTCCACATGGATGAATAGGGATGTATATCAATAAGTATCCAAGCCTATCACATAAATAGCAACAAGTAGCATAACAATCCAATCACCAAGAGTCTCCAATGAGAAACATGTCAAGCTAATCATCTTTAGCAATAGTAGTAATATGCACATGAGGACATCTATGAACAATAACATAATGAATGACAATATCCACATGAGGAACCAACTCATACTCTCCATAGTTGTAAACACATCTCAGTAGCACATATGATGGAGAAACACTTCTACAACAACCACAAACCAAATCTAAGGGAAATATATCCAAAAAACAACATCAATGGAAAATCATCAACCTCTCTAATCATTATATAAGTTCAAAAGACTCAACTTTCATACCATAGCATGAGGCACATCATGAACACTTTCAAGAGGAACATAATGGGAACAATGGATGGTTGAAGTAAACAAGAGTGAATAAGATGCTCTCCTTGAACAAATGACATCTCTAATATATAATGACCCACTTCTGCTGCAATCATTGCTACCTTGCGATAAGGAAAAAGCACAATGTGTACCAAGACTCCATATTAACATGACTAAATTATATATGCATTACAAATACATGGATGTAGAAGATACATGAGACCTCATACATGACTATCATATGACCTCATCATTATATTTCCAATCCACTATAAGACCTAATAATACAAAAAATACAGGTACATGGCTTCATGAGAATTTTACATGACTTTATGAATGAAATAAATTGTCGCTATAATCATGTCTTATGGACCAACGATCCAAAAACAGAACATGACATGACTGATACAACATCATTAGCCCATTCATATGGTTACAATAAGACTCCATGAGACTCCTCAGGAAAGCATGCCTACACCATGAAGACTGGACATACTAATAACTGGACACTCAACCAACATAAGATGATGAAAAAATAATAAGTACATGCCTATAATGATGAGCATATAAAAACAAAAACATGGTTGGTCCATCTATCAAGTCACCTCTATGCATTCACATGCCACAATATCTCCAGCCTCATACTAGGGTAGCTAAAAAATGATCAAGGAAAGTTGCAACAAGGCTGGTATAACATTTCTTTCCACTCGTAAACAATAAATACCCCAGCTACAAGAAATATGAGTGAAAATAAATAAAATTATAAAGAACAAGCCTTGAGACCCTATAAGAAAGCATAGCTCCCCCTGAGAAAAATATACCTCATATGAGTTTTTTGATCCTACTAATCTGCAAATACATGGAAGAACTATAAAAAAACTCATTGTTATTGGTACTCATCAAGTTCCCAACACGCCCTGTGAGACCATGTTATTCTCATATGTACCTCTACATTCAAGTTGATATAATATGTAATAATGGACTACAGTAAATACTGATCTCTCCTACTCATAATATGATGAGGAAGAGTCCTCCCTTCGTCTCTTATTTCCACTCACTCTTCCCTTCAACACGTACACATTATTGAGTGTCTTAACTCCTGTAGAAATTAATCTCTTTGGCGTTTCCTTCTGGATAGAAAAAACCTTCTAAGTAGAATATCACTTCCTTTCCTCCATCAAACGTATGGATCACACTTAAAATATTATTCTTTAGGCCTTCAATGAGACACACATTATCTGCATTGGTCCTCTTCTCACAAACATTGGAATTACCACATCCCAACACTCTACAACTTCATTTCCTTCAAACAAAACATGGCCACTCTTGGTTTTCTTTATAAAGTGAAATTTTCTCCTATCTCCTGACATGTGGTGTGAGCATCCACTATCAACATACCAATTATCTTCCTCATCATGTGAGAAAATATTAATACCACACCTTCCTAGCTTCTCCACCTTTTTCTTCCACATGGTTCTTCGCTGGTTCCTTGGTCAAGCATTCTTCTTTGTCTAATTCTTTTGACTAGATGGCGTGAAGGATGTAGGCCTCTTAAAATCTTTGGCCATGTGCCCAAAATTATGACACGCATAACACTCTATATGATTAAGAGATGAAACCAATGGATATGATCTTTTGTTTCTCATTTTGGATATCCATCTTCTCATGCTATATCTACAATCAATGGCCTTGTGGCCAAACAAGTTAAAAGAAAAATAATAACCATTAAATGACCTTGTATACTTGAAGGTGGATCTTCTTCTTGGTTGTCCAAGCTACTACATAGATGTGCAAATCATTCTCCTAGAAGTAGCATCCACATCTGTAAAATTCTGACAATTGAAGCACTCAATCTTGTGCATCAAAGGGAAAAATGATTTTTGACTCCTCCTCTGAAATATGCTACCATTAACCATAAGATTGAATGATATTCTAAATGTGAAATCTCCCTTTGGATCTCTTCTTTTTTTGTTGTTGGTGTATCTATTGCTTGTTTTCTTTAACACTATCATGGATGATCACATTCTTCACTACACGCTTCTTTGGTTTTTCTTTTTTGTTCTTTCCTGCATGTGAACTTGCCTCTTCCTTTTGAAAACTATTGATAGATTTGTTCAGTGCTATGGTGCTCTTTACTTTCTTTAGAAGCTCATATTTTTCTTCAAGTTTCTTTGTCAATTTGTCTATTACATCTTCATACACTTCGACATAGTCCTTCTTCTCTTTTTTCTTGCTACACAATTTCTTCAATTATTTTAGATTCTTCCATCTAGGTGACCCTTAAAGTACTGATTTCCGCCTTAAGAATTTTCTCTTTTTCATCACATATCTACAATAACTTATCATGATCGTTGCATGCATGTACTGGTCTACCAAATTCACCAGAAAATTTTTCAATAACATGCACGGTGGATTCATATTCAGCTTTTAGGTGGATAAAAATATGACCATCATTTTTTTCACTAACCAAATCTAAATTATTATCATTCTATCTAAAAAATAAATCAAGAGTAAATATTTATGGCTTATACCTTTAGACCTGTTGTCCTAGTGCATAACTGGTTCAACTGGAGCATCCTTATTCTAGGATCTCTTCTTATTATTCTTATTTGTACTGCTCTTACCTAGTTTTTAATCATTGTTCTTGTTGTTGGCTCTATATAACATATGAAATCTATCTCAAATCTCCTTATCATATTTTAGATCTATTATTTTATCAATATCTATAGTATAGATATTTTCACAGATAATGCCCCTTTCTTGAGAATATTTTTGTATCAAATTTTCTGGGATCGAATTTTTTCCAAAGCCTTCACAAACATATTTCCAAATACCAACACCATAAGCTTCCAATTGAGATCTGTATTTTACTTCCCATAACTAGAACTTTGCAACAATTAGAACAGATACTCCTGGAGGATTCATTATAAATCAAATTTGCAATTGTTTGTCAGTAAACCCCAAATATACCCTCCAACAATTAGGTTTCAACCAAGAGCCTCGCTCTGATACCAATTGTTGGAAACCTTGAGTGCTATTGGGAGGGGCGGGGGGTTCAATAAGTAGTGTGTCTTATGATATATTTTGTTGATTTTAACTACAATTTTTTAAAACGTTAACAAACCAGCAACACATTTGTACATCAACACATAAGGATATAAACATGTTAGCACCTAAACCAAGAATATCATATGAGAAACAATGCACAGCACAACAATCATAGAGATGAGACACAAGGATATTTGGTGGAAACCCTTTTGGGAGAAAAACCACCCTTGCTACTCTTGCGATGCTCTGAATATTCTATTATGTGTCAAGAAAAAATATTTATTTTACATATATTTTTGGATAACACCAACAAGGAGACTTGACCTCATATACAAATAGCTAGCTACCACTAGCTAAGAGAATATATCATAAAAATATAGTGAGTTGGTGACCACCAACTATCCCAAGTACCAGTATGTAGAAGAGACCACTTCCATAGCATAGTTACTAGCATCCAAGAACACGGAATCACTGCTCCGAGTTAGAAAGAACCCACTTGTTGGAGGCCACTCCTCCACAACTCTATATGGACCTTGATTTCATTCATTTTCAAACTAGATAACCAAGAAACTATGCTCAACAAAATTCAACTATGCTATCAAACCTCTGTAGCAAGATAGTATTAAAAACATCAAAACAAATCTCTCACAATGCAAACAACCAACAACAAGACTACAATTAACACCCTCAGCCAAAATATGAACGTACATCGAACATGCCACTCATGGCCATGCTAACTCCATCAACAAAAAACTGCATATAATAAACACATCAAATCCTTGATATATCAAAAACATAAAATCATTGTGCCATTCTACAATATGCACCAACAACCCTAAAAAACAAAATTTGAATGAAACATTCATGGAGCTACACCATGCTCTCCATCTATACCACCAAGATTTGAATTGCTGCTAATGAAACAACAATTCTAAACTGTAAATGGATTTTTTTCTTCAGCACTTTACTACAAGCTTCTAATGTGCTCACTCGACTACTATTATAACTCATACACTAAGGTATATCTTCTCATTAATATGTCTAGATCATTCTTCCTCTTTTCTGACCTCTCTCACTCTCAATCACTCTAACGAACCATATATCAGATGAAAAATGAAATATGTATAATGTGATGGGGAATTCCATTTTTGGACTGAGTTAATATGCACACAAATTTTATGAGGTTTATCCATAACTATCACTACTTATACACAAAAGGAATTGAAACCTAATTGAGGACTTACTCAAAAACTTTCAACCTTAACAAATTAATTTGGAAGCTTCTAGGAATTACTAAGTCGAAATAGTTCTGATTTGTGCAAGGAATGCAAAGAAATTCTCATGTAGAGCCACATCCATAGGGACAACATAAGAATATCTCAACTAAAAGGATTATAGCTACATCCATGACACTATAAAATCTTGGTTGAAGTCTTATAGTTGTACCCATGACACTCACGCCTAGCATTTGGTTCGGAGGATAGTTAAAAACAATATACCTTTAGCTCAAAACTACCTCCATCTTCTTGTACTCCTTCATCAACTCCTATACACATCACTAAACCTCTGCCAAGCTTTGTGATACTTCAAAAAGGAGTCTAACACCACAACAAAGTGTGACCGCCAATTTGACCTAGAAACCAACAAGCCAACAATTGACCTGAGTGCCAACAGGTCATTTATTCTCCTCAGATACCTGCATAACTTGTAACACCTCTACAGAACTTTGTAGGACCGTTATAATATCATCACAAGGATGAAAAAATTCCGCAACAAGTTATGAACATGAACATAGTCATGAATATCTAGACTTTCCAAACTCCTCAACATAGATCAACATATGAAGACCTAATATTCCAAACTCATCTTTGCATCAAACCACATCAATTCCATCATCTAGGCCATAAGGTTGGCATCAATTCCAGTACAAACCAACTGTAACCATGAAAACCATATATATATATATATATATATATATATATATATATTTGTGTGTGTGTGTTATGGAATGTTAGTCGTTGATCTCACCATGTGGTGAGGGCTATCAGATGGCAAAGGTTTATTTTATATATATAAGGGTCATGTGCGTGTGTGTGTTTATATTTACATATATATATATATATATATATATATATATATATATATATATATATGTAATGGTTATCAGGGGCCACTACAATATTAAATAGTTATATATATATATATATATATATATACACCGACATGAAGGGTTGGGGATGAGAAGAGACAATAGGCAATGTGACCTGCCACATGGATTCCATGTGGAAGGGAAGAAAAAGAGACACAAATAAAACAATAAAACTTTAAAGGGACATAACCTCCAATCCTAGAGTCCAACTAGGGAAAAGAATTATATCCGTAGAAAAATATCACCAAGAAAAATCTGATGATGACATCTAATTCGTTTTTTGAAAACTTGGAAAAAGTAAAAAAAAACATATTATTATTACACCATATCTCTAACAACACTAGATAAGTTGGGTTATCAAAGTGAGCACATACCCAAGGTAAGGGGGTGTTGCTTACATTTCTAATTTCATACCTTGTCTTGAGTGTTTAGTGATGCCCCTAACTAGTGTTTCTATAGAGGATCCCAGTCCACCTCCCAAATATCTTTCGATGAAAACTCACACTTTTATCCTACACACAAGGAAATAAAAGAAGCAAGATCTACTATCCTAACAAAGATTCGTTAGAGATATCTACTAGATATATTCCATACTATCAACCTAATATAAATCCAATTATATTCATATATTAAGCAATAAGAATTGGGGGAACTATCAACTCTATATTAACAAATAATGTATCAACATACATATATACCTTGAATGTAGAGATCCCTCCTTCTTCATTTCCACAAGATCCTTCCTATATTGCAATAACTAGTAAGGCTACCTATTCAATGTAAGGATTTTTGCTAAGAAATTTTGCAACATTTCATTGCATAATTGTTTCGCTTCTCCTTCTTCCATGGAAATATCAGCTTTCAATAGATTTGATAAAGAGAGGAGGGGATGAATGTAGACACATAGGTCCTAAAAAGTTTAGATCCTAATATAGAATTCTAGGATACTTGAAAATGAATTATTCATCCTTCTAAAATATATCTCCTTCACAATCAACAAATGTAATACTTTTTACAAGGTCATCAATCCTTGCTAGTCCATCTGGAGTGATCATTATTCATTGCAGGAAGGAAATGTGTGATGCATCACTCTATACTATTGTGGTAGGATTACATAGCTCTATAATAGGATTTTTAATGTTTAAAAGATATTATTTAATCCTCCTATGCAGGTTAGCTATCTCACTTCATCCACGTGGTGGCAAATATGGTTGTAAAAATTGTCCCTTAATGTTTAAGGTCACAAGAGAAAATGATGAATCAAACACATTAGAATACTAAAACCCCCATATTGGAACATGAAAGGAAATGGAGAATGGGAAACTAGTGAATACCTAGAACATTCATCTACCAAATGTATAGATCATCCCCAAGGTTTGTATACCCATGCTGAGTACAAGAGATAACAAAGCATGGTTCCTAACACAATACAATTTGGATCCATGATAGGAAATTGAAGTACATGGCCATGAATGAGCACATTATGAATCAATTACATTGATTATATCATATCCATGAGAAAATACAATGTGGGTCTATGTTATATTATAAATAAAGAAGACATCAAAGATAAATGAGAGTTCCTTGGTTATCTTCGAAGTACATAATATAGTGAAATAATTCATCACAACCAGGAAGACATGGAAAATATGAGTGAGATGCCCCCAATTTCAAGGCCTTGTTCCCAACCCCAATGGTATGAATATACTTCATGTGAATAAGTGAGATGATTTTGACGCTGGTATAAACCATCTAATTATTGATCAATGAGGTATAACATTAGTAGATGTGAGGGGAACCGCTAATGAGGAAAATCACCAAAAGGTGCATACCATAGTAATGTGAGAGTGAATAGAGTAACTCATGTAGAATAATCATATATCTAATTAATTAAGATTTGAAGTGGTAAGTTTATTTCCAGTCACAAGGGAACCTACAATTGATGACTACAAGCTCCAAGGTACTACAAAGTTTCTCAATGCACTTCTTAGATATTGAGGTGACATCAATAGGAACACATCCATTAAAGAACAACATTTACATATCCACCATAAGTTCATTTAAACATAAAACTAGTGTTGATGTTATTAGAGTCATTGCATACAACAAATATAAGGATAGACAACATGAAAAGTCAACAAAATTGAAAACGGTTGACATAGGCTTGAACTTCCCTTCAACATTTTTGACATGAAATTGGAATGTATTGGAACCATTGACTTGTGATCACCAAGTGATATCAGAAAAAAACACATGATAAATATAAGCATGCTCCATAATAACTAGAATAGTAACTAGTTTGTGGATTAAATGACTCATATGTGTTGTATCACTCGTAGGCATGCTATAACCAAATTATAAAACAATGACATAAATAGGTTAAATGGTCAAGCGTGAAATGACCAATGACTCTCAATTATTGATACAAAATTTAAATACCCCCACCCCCTCCCCCTACTTATTTAGTATATCCTTCATATATTAGCAAACATGAAAGAGAAGGGAAGTAAGATTGATAGTATCTTTCTGGTTCAATTTTAACAATTCTAAAACTGAGTTAAAAATGTACTCCATATGGTGCCATTTTTTGGAGGTTTCAATGATCTAAAAAGAAAGGTAAAAGTATGTTTGATATCCATATCATATTTTTATGAGCTTGAGAAATGGATCAGGGTGAGCTCATCACCCTTAATTCTTTAATGGACTTGAATAGGGCACAAAGGAATCTCATCGTAGAGAAAGGATTGGTATAAATGTGTAAGTATCTAGATCCATGCTAGTGTAATCAACCTAAAGAAAGTGATGAAAAGATTCTCGTAAGTTAAAACCACTCATCACAATTTTTTATATAGGAATAGTGAAATCACTCTTCACAACAATCTTAAACAAATCGTCTTTTGATTTACAAAATTCTAGGGAAATTTCTCCATTGTTTGTAAGATATTCAATCAAACGATATCTAGGATAAATATGCTTATTTTTTTGTAAAAGCCATGATTATTTTTTATAACTACTATTGAGTAATGGTTACAATATATTGGACTTGTTCCTTTTTTCCTTTTTGAATATTATCCAATACTCTAGAAAATAAAACTTCTTAAGAAGATGTTATTGTTGATACTACATATTTAGCTTTCGCTAATTAGGTTCTCACAATAGGAAACTTTTTTTATTCATATAAAACCAAAAATAAACCAATATGGAAGACATATACTGAAGTATTATTCTTATCATCCATACTACCTACAAAATCACTATTCAGATATCTAACCAAGGCATTATTACTAGTGCTTGAATATAATATACCATATATTTTTTCCCTAGCCATGCATCTCAAAATTGTTTTTTCTGACTTACCAATTTGTGTCTTTTGGAGATTCCATGATCCTTAAATTCAAAGGATACTAACCAATCCCTTGTATATAAAATTTCTTTTGCATTAGTTCCCTTATCCTCTTTATTGAGCTATTTCCCTATTAGAATTGAAATAGGTGATGTTGTATAGTTCATCATCCTAAAACTCTATAACATACTTTATTTGAGATAATATATATATATATATATATATATATATATATATATATATATATATATATATATATATATGATTGGATGACTTCAATCCTAAGCAAATATCACATTAACCTAAAATCACCCATTTCAAATTATTTCTTCTTGGTTGATTTAAACTTGTCTCCTGAAATTTTTCCTATGCAGGTCATATCATGGATATATAAATAGAAATAAAAAACATTGCTTTTTCACATTTTTATTCAAAGCTGGATCATTTTTTTTAAACCCGTTATTGATCATATATGAATCAATCATACTATACCTAAGTATGGGATATAGAATAAGCCCACAAAGAGGTTTCTTCAATCTATACACTTTATACCAATGTATTTTTTCTGAGATATCCTTTTGCGTCATCTACATATACTTATTCTACTAAAATATTATTTACGAATGCTAAATTTACATTCGTATGATAAACTTTTCATGTATTTTGAGCTATTATGACTAAGAAAAATTTAATTTTAAATAAATTTACAACTAGTGCAAAGGTCTCATCATTGTGGATTCCAAGATACTATGAAATATGGTTTGCTACCAATATAACTATGTAGTTTTCAACTTCTCCTTTATTTCCAAACTTGGTTTTATAAACCATTTTACAAAAATGCAATATTTACCTTTTAGAAATTCTACTAGATCCCATGTATCATTCTTCTCTATGATATCCATTTCATTGTCCATTTATTTGAACCAATATTTTTGGTTAATTGATTCTTCATAATATGTGGGTTAACAAGTAAAAATGAAAAATATTAATTCAAATCTATACTTTCATATATTTCTCTCAAACATATAGTCTTTCTAGACCTTAGGGAAGTAATCGTAGGTTTATATTCCCTACTTGATTGAGAAGAGATAGATTGGCTTGGTGGACTACATGAATCACCTTGAAAAGAATGTCTTAGAGTCCCTATAATAGTATCTTTAACTGATGGCTATTTTTGTGATAATTATTGTCAACCTTATGCAATATACCCCTCTAACTCAATTTTTTTGTTGACATATTGTTGCTTGAACATAAATATTCTTATCTATGCTCCCACATCATGCTTCATATTCGTTGAATTCAACATCCTTGTTTATTATCACCTTCTTTTTAACTATATTATAGAATCTATATTACTTTGATTGGTTACTATAGCTAGGAAAGATGAACTTTTAACCACTATGAAATAATTTAGGCACATGAACATATACTACAAAACAAAATAATCCAATGTGTGCTACACTGTAAGTCATACCTATCCTTTCTTGTTGTGTGACTTTGTTCTTAGTATTTTTAGTGGGAGATATGTTCAAAACATAAACATTGCAAGTTATTAATTCTCAAAATATTTTGACAAATATTTTTCTTTCAACATGTTTCTAGCCATATTAGTAATGGTTCTATTATTCCTTTCTAATATGCCATTTTGTTGAGGTGTATACCTTGATGTAATTAGTCTTCTGATTCCACGCTTCTTGAATAATAATGAAAATCATTTCATATTTACCTCCTATTTTGCATCTTAATACATTAATTTTATAGCCACTTTACTTGATCCACATTTTACAACAAATGAAATGAAATTTCAAAAAGTAAATGGAAGAAACATAGAGAGATATGTTAGGGAGAAAAATAATGTAGTGAAATCCAAAATCATATTAATAAATGAAATAGAATAATATTACAAAACAAAAACTAGTGAGAATGGTGGTAGCTATCTATAAAGAGGGAGATATGGTGACTATGCACACATGCAAAATACTTTACAAAAGGCTAAAATAATGATATTTTAACATAAAAAATAACAATATAGGTCCAAAATTGTAACCCTAGAAGATGGATCGCCAAAATCTTTGTGGGCCCTGATGTGGTTAGTTGGTACATCAAATTCCCAAGGGCACAAATTTTGCATAAAATATCGATTATGGGTGCATTATAGCTCATGGGAAAGAAATATATGACGAAATAATTTAGGGACTCAAGAGAAGCTAAAAAGTATAGGACCCAAAAATAATAGAAAGGCTTCAAATAATATATAGAATCAATGAGATAGTGGAATAGGTGGTTTTCAGTAAATATCAAACTAGATAAATAATCCACCCTTACGAAGAATTCGTATACATTCTATCATGTTCCATAATTATATGGGGAAGGTTCTTATAAATTTGGCTCCTAATGAGCCATTTGCCTTGGTGAACAAGTACTCTATCTTTCATGACATGATAGAGTTGTATGTGTTGTTGGTGGGTATAATTTGTTTTCGTATCCATGATCCAATCCAAAATACTCAAACTCAATGTGGTTAGGATTCATTTATATGGAAAATAATTACTTGGAAACCTCCAAGGCATCCAATAGAGGTGGAAATCATGGTTGAAGAATCTCCATATTAAATATTGGGTGCACGCCAAGGAAAAGGGGGATACTTAATTCAAAACAATTTTTAGCCACAATATTTATGATTATGTAAGGCCCATATTGGAGTGCTTTGAGCTTCTCATAGGGGCATATGGGGTGCTATTTACATAAATGTAAACATAGCTTATCACCAACCTGAAACATATGTGGAACCTTGTGCTGGTCATGTTTCTACTTTTACTTGGCATTATCTTTTTGTAGGACATCATCGACCTATTATGGGTGTTGTATCCAAACAACAAAAAAATATTCCCTCTTTTCCTTGACCTGAGGATAAGATGACTTTTTTGGTGAATATGTAATGGGCATAGCTAGATCAATATGGGCCTATTGCTAGAAATCGGAGCACGATTGAAGAGGATAATGGAAAATAGAGCTCTCGAGGGATTTTCTATATCTATGCTAAATATATGGAAATATTTTGTCCCATTTAAATATATTATTGTCATTATACATGCACAATATCTACACAATCATTCTATTTACCACTTACATTTGTTTATCTTAATGGGCATGAAGGGTAGTCGATTTTATCAACTTGGTACCCATGAGAGACAATAGGTTGGACGAAAACGTGTTGAGGAACCTCCTATCCCTGCCAAAAATAATGGCCCAATATAGATCAAAATGAACACAAATATGCTCAAAGAATATTTTGTATTGGTTTCAATTGAGATACTCTTCTTAGATGGTACCAAAATGGCCATCTTAGAGAACTAGTTAAAAACAAAAAACACACAATAATTACCATGCTTATTGGATGTAACATGTGACATGTATTCCATAGACGATCAATTCAAATGATTTTATAGGATAGGTAGAGGAGTGTAAAACCCATTATTATTGATGGTTGGTTTGGAAATGGAATATGAAATGCAATATTCGGTATACCATTAGACATCCTTTCAAATATTTGAATAGTAGAAATAATTTTGAAGTACTCTTGTTGTGTTCTCCACACCAAAACTCCTTATCCCCCACATATAATGTGTCTTCCAAATCAACTTGGAATGATCTCTCTAAGGAAGAAAATAGTGGCCCAAGTAGTACAAGAGTGCATCCTAGAGGTGGAAGCCTAGAACTTGTTTTCTTGCAATCAACATTTGGTATGGAGTGGAAAAATTAGATTCATTGTTGAATAATTATAGCTACCTATAGGTCTCATGCCCACAATACTTAATAATTGTGGTTAATGTCACATGCGTACTACAAATAACGACCAACTGAGGCAACATGTGATATGACCAGTGCCACACTTACTGTATTTTATGTTAATGTAGAGTTGTTGCAGGTATGTGGACCATGTTTGACGACACTCATTTTGTAACTTCTATTATGTAGGCATAAATTGTAGGTGCTTTTGATAAATTTGGATGATCTTCTACTTCCCCATAATATAATGACCCCATTTTTGGTAGGCCTACACAATGGAGTACATCTCCTTGTCATAGGTTTGTTACCTCCTGCAAGCATTAGGGGAACTTTTATGTCTAAAACATTTCGCCTAAGGAAAATAGTAAATATAATAAAATACGAGTTATGAATTTTTAAAGGAAAATAAATCAAACTTATTTTTTCATTATATTTTTGTTGTATACCCTTATAGGTTTACTCAAATTTGAAGTGTTTTCACTCATTGTATCTGGAATTGGGTTCCCCATCAAATTAGCACCCAATTTTCATACTTTCCAATAGACCCACAGATAGGAAAACTAAAAGAACATGGAAAAGATATCTTTCTTACACATTTCTTTACTTTTTTATTTTATTTTCCTAGCTGTGGGTTTTCTCAAAAGTGTTTTGAGTGGGTTATCATTGGATATGAAAGCTAATTCTACATCCAACAAGTTCGCACACTTGAAAGTTGTGTAAATCTATAGGGAGGTAAGTCAAAATATGATTAAAAAATGTAGTTTATTTTCTCATTTCAAAAATGTTTACCCCTGGTGATGACACCATATCCCTGAATCCTATTGGCTCTTTTAAAGTTGATCATGTTGCTACAATTTTCATTTTTAGGCCCATATGTGACCTTAAAATTCCCTAAAGGGTATGATAATTTTTTTCATCATGATAGGCCATCAAAAGTACGATTGGGTGAGGACAACAGCGATAGCATAATCAGAGGCATCTGTGTCAATATAAAAGGGATATTGTAGGTGTGGAAGGCTAAATAATGGTGCAAAGCAAAGGTTGTGTTTTAGATCCTTGAATTTGTTTTGTTGTGACTTAGACCAAGAAAAAATTATTTTTATATATCTTTGGTTACTTGAATTAAGAGTTAAGTGAGATGACAAAACCCCAATAGAAATCTTGAATAAAGCTTAGTAAGGTTGAAGAAGCTATGGAGATCTATGAGATTCGGCAGCGTTGACCAACCCGAAGTGATTTGATCATTATTGCAGTCCACACGCACCCCAAATTCATCCACAAATTTTCCGAAATTCCAAATTTTCTGCATGTCAAATGAGTGTTTCTCCAAATTGGAATACAAATTTTGTTGCTGCAAAGTTCTCAAGACCTATTGAATGTGATGCAAATGTTCTAGGAATTTTTTCGTAAAGACGAGGATCTCATCAAAATATACAACCACAAAAGAGTCTATGAATGATTGTAAGATATCATCCATTACCCTCATGAATATCATTGGAGGATTCATCATGCCAAAGGTCATGACCAACCACATGAAAATTCCTTCTTTAGATTTAAATGGCATCTTTAGTACATCAATTTGTTCAATTTCATCTTGGTGGTAGACTAACTGCAGATCAATGTTACTGAAGAACTTGGCACAACTAAGTTGGTCAAGAATATTATCAATCCTAAGGATCAATTATCTATTATGGGAAATTATTTTTTTAGGGCTCTATAACAATACCTAGTATCCATTTCCCATCCTTCTTCCTTACAAAAATAATTGGACTCATGTAAGGAGAGGTGGTTGTCGAATGCGGCCCTTTAAATGAGCTCCTGAATATGAAATTTTGTTTATTCTCCAAAATAGAGAGTCTATATATTTGGCCATTAGGTAAAGGAGAACTAGGTAATAATTCAAATGAGTGCTTAAGTCAGTAGTTAAAAGGCACCCCCATAGGTGTAGCAAATATATCTTTGTATGTCTCTACAATATTTTACAATTGACTTTGTTGTGTGGAGAGGTATCATGCAAGGTTTTGGTGGTCACGATGATCTTCCTTTCACCTTCTAAGAAAACCATGAAGAGGAAAAAAAAATATCGAAGAGATTACCTTTTGGAATTATTTTTGCTAGTATCAATAAAATTACAATAGTTGTGATTACCTTTGATATCCTATAAATATGACCTCTAAGAGTAACAATGAAACTTAAAGTACATGACTCATAAGTAAAATGAAATTTCAACATATAAAATTGTCCTAAAAGAACTTTAGAAACATTAAGGGGGGCATGTCACCCAATACCTCATCTTTGAAGAGATTGATGTTGTAAGACAAATGATGCTATTGGCTAACACAAATGTATCGTCCATGGCTCAACCAAATAGTGGTGTATGGTTAGGGGTGTGGCATTGTTAGTAACTTCATTCTCTTGATAAAGTCAACTAATATTATGTTCTCTTGGCTCCTTCTTTCAATGATGAATGTAATGGGTTCCCCTTCACCCACATCTATGAATAGATGAGGTGTTCCCCCTCTTAAAGGTCCTCTAGATCTTCTAGTTGTATATTTGTGGTCATTGTGTAGCACATAGTTGTAAATAAATTATTTTCTTTCCCTTATCCTACTATAAATCAAAATGATGGCCAAACAATATTCCCTTTTCTCTCAGCTCAGCCAAAAATGATTGTTTTGAGTGAAAATAGTCAGTTTTGTGCTAGGGGATTTTGTGGAAATCACCATTTTCTAGCGTTATTTTTTAACTTCCCCTTACTATTCTTTGCCTACAACTTCGGATGGTTCTCTTAAGGTTGTATCTCCATTCTTTGTCCCATTTTATTTGAGTCAAAGCCATCTTTTCCAAGGTTTTTTTGTGGCGGACTTGAAAACCCAAACATTTTCTTACTCTACTTCTTCAATTTCTAATCCAATTTGATATCATATCGATAAGTGGATCTAATTGAGGATATGTTTGATAAACTAATCCCTATATGTATTTACTTATGTAGTCCACTACATTATTTTAAAACCAGGTGCCGCTCAAAGTCTCTAAAAACAAGATTTGAGTCCAAGGTATGGAAACTATTAGTGTACTCTCACACTATCTGGTCTCTCTCTTATCACAGAGTTATCCATATCATGTATTATTTATCATATTGTCTACAAGGTAGAATTCCTACTTAAGCACATCAACAAAAGAAATCCAAGTTTGTCTTGCATTGAATATCATATACTCATCTTCATTGTGTCTCTCTAAGTAACCTTCCTACCAATACTTGACATGGAGAATGACTTTCAAGAATGTAAAGTTGATCTTCTCATTGTCAGAATTCTTTTGGATAGATTAATAGCCCTCTAATAAATTTAACTAGTTTTCCAAGGAATCTACATCTATTTGGAATATTAATAAGGGGGTATAAATTTCAACATGTACCTTTGAGGGTGTCACAAATCCAATAGTGTTGCTTGTTTAAGGTAAGTTAGTCGATGCAAGTATTCATCGAAATCTATGGGCGCAATTTTCCATCATCTCACCATCCCATAACTCTATCACACAAGTTCTTCTTACAACAAAATCTTGTAGAATATCCTGCATAATTATCTCTCTTCTATTTTTCCTTAGGTGACCAGTGGGGTTTGTGATAGAAACCATTCCTAAGTGGAACTAGATTGGGACCCAACTATCTATACTCCAATATCATTGATTACATGCATTCAGAAATGACAAGGAGAACATTGGTTTGATAACACTGATCCACATTATATAAGGAATGAAATGAAATCTTAAAAAGTAATTGGAACATAAATATAGAAATATAGCAGAGAGAACCATAGTATAATGAAAACCAAACTTCTATTAATAAATGAAATAATAGAATATGTAGAACAAAAATTGAATAGGATGGCGGTAGCTATCTCTACACAAAGAGAGATGGTGGCTATACACACACGAAAAAATTGTTACAAGAGGGTGAAACAATTCCATTTTAACATAAAAATAATAATCTGAGAGGTCTAAAATCCTAACCTTAGAATATAAAAATTCAATATATTTACACGCCCCAAGGTTATTAGTTTATAAATCAACTTCTTGGGGGCACATATTTTTTATACAATATCTGTTTGGGTCACATGATAGCTTGTTTGAAATAAATATCCAAGGATTGCACACATTGACCCTTCAAATTTCCAAAAAACATTGTTCAATGCCTCAAAAAATACCTAGGAATTTGGGACCCAAATATCATAGTAAATTTTCCAAGAAGGTATATAGTCGTTGAAATGGTGGAAGAGGTGGTTGGCCATCAATATCCACCTAAATTATTACTCCTGGACAAATTCTTTGAATTTTCCATACATGTTGAAAGTCTCAGATTTTTTTGTAAGGAATGTACCCCTAAGTCTTTCTTCTTTAATCATCTATGAAGGTTAGGGAGAGGTAAATTCCTGCTAATAACTAGGTTTAAATTAAGAGATATAGATTTGTATGAACCATATCCAAAGGTTCCCTTGGTCTATATGGAATTCCTTTAGGGAAATTTTTCCTATGATACTTTTCTAGATTGTAGGTATCACATGAAATAGGTGAATCTAGAATGGGAGTAAAGAATTTAACCATCTCTCTTTGCTACAACTTTTTTAACACCAAAATGCAGATGACCAAATATGAAATTCCACAACTAGAATTCATCGAAGGATGTTTCTTTTCAGAAAAATGAGGCATCAATTCTACCATAATTCATTAGAAGAAGATGGAATATATTATTTGTAATCTTCACCATAGCAATTAACATCACACTGGGAGGTTTTCATATTTAAAAAAAGTGTTTCCTTTAAAATCTATATTATACCTTCTTTAGGTATGCTGGAATACACTAATGGGCTTATGTTTCAATCCTAGGGCATTGTACACATATAGTGTGTGCCTCTTTTTGCCATTTTTTGTTGGGATGTTGGCTATTCACTTTTCCATGACATTTAAAACATTATTTTTACCCAATTTAACTTCAATTGGAGAGCATCATCTCAAGTTAGATCTCTAAGAAGCAGTAGCAAAAAAAGAGTGTGAAGTTGCAAAATAAGGAGGAGAGAAGCTAGAAGAAGGAAAAACAACTTTTTGGGCTACCTTTCTATCACACGTGTGAATATTATGGGATGAATCTAGGGTCGAAATTAAGTTTCTATTACAAGGCCAAATTTCTAAAGCCAAGGGCCAAAAATCTTATGTTGGGGACCAAAATTCTTGTCTGAAGTTGTACTTTGAAGAGCTGACACTTTGAAAGCTGATAAAAGGATATATAATAGTTGGAAGGGTTGAATTAGTGGTTGGAGGAGGTCTTTTTCTAAGTCTAAGAAGTCTGGAAAGTGTCTCACCTTGATTTGAATTTACTGAAGGAAACTTTTGTGACTGGGTTTCCCCTTATAGGGGTTTTCCCCTGGTTGAGTGCCTGCATGTTGTGTCTCTTGTTACTATGATATTCATATACATATAATTTGGTAATTTATTTATGAAAATAAACTAATTAAGAAGTAAAATAATCCAACATAATTCACAAGTAATTATCAAGAAAGAGGAATGAAACCCTAAATTCCTATAATCATTTCTTTCTCAACATGGTATCTAAGCTAAGGTGAGAGAAGGTTCAATATCACTTTTTCGGCTTGGAAGAAAAGGTTACTCCCTCTATGGCAAGTTACTTGAAGGTGGGACTCAATATCAAAAGAGCTGCAAGTAGCTGGATTAGAAGGATCATCTACGAAAGTCAAGAGTGAAGGATTCTTGGCTACACTTATAGGTACTCATGATGATGACGATGCATGGATCATTTACAGTGGAGTATCAAGGCATATGATGAGATACAAATGGACATCTTCATACTCTAGCAAGGTAACCTTCATCAAATGCATTGTAGCTAGGAGACAACAACAAATATGTAGTCAAGGGTCTTAAATCTACATCATTGATGCTGGAAAATGGAACAAAGCTACATCACAATAATATACAATATGTCTGGGATTTGAAAACAAATTTAATTTTAATTTATTATCTAGAAGATAAAAGAGATAGGTTTTCATTTGTAGATGGAAAAGTTTTGGTTTGGGATAAAGAGTTAGGTGTCGAATAAGCAAAGATTATTGGAGTTCATGAAGAAAGGTTATATAGAGTTATAACTCCATCTCCTCAAGTCGTAGGTCACATGGATATCAAACCTATGGAACTTTGGCATAGAATATATTGGCGTATTGATTATAAGATAATTCTCTCTCTTAGTTAAATGGTAAAGGGAATACACAACATTAAGGGAGATCACGAAGGAGTATGCAAGGGATGTGATTTGGGAAATAATACAAGGAAACCTTTTACTAGAAGTAATACATGGCCTAAGGAAATATTAGACCTCATTCCTTCTGATATGTGTGGACCAATGTCTAATAAATATCTTGGAGACCATCTCTATTATGTGACCTTCATTGATGACTACTCTAGAAAGACATGACTCTATCTTCTCAAGGCAAAGGAAAAAGTATTTGAAAAGTTCAAGGAATTTAGATCTGAAGTTGATACCTTAACCAAAAGAAAGATAAAAGACTTTGAGATGTAATAATGGAGAAGAATATGCTTCAAAGGATTTGATTACATATTATAAAGAATTGAGGATTAAGGGGGGGCTTACTATTCCCTACAACCCCGAGCAGATTGGAGTTATAGAAAGGAAGAATAGAACTAGTAGTGAATGCATAAGGACTGTGATACTTGATCAAGATATAACAAAAGATAAGTATCTTATTCCTTGTTTTCCTTTTTTATCTTTTGTTTCCTTCTCACATGTAGATTTTTTTGTATTATATGCTAATAAACTTTTATGTTTTCCTTGGTAAGAAAGATTGCATAATACATAAATATTATGGAAGAGACTTCAAAGCTTGGAATGTTAAACACACATGGGTAGTAAGAACAATATGAATGATAATCAGGAGAGTACAATTTTTATTAACAAGAGATATGCATTTATAGTACATTATGTGACCGTTGGGTTTCACATCCCAAGGTATCTTGGACTCCTTTTGTCCATTCAGCTTGCACACTAACCCATTGAGGATTAGGTGTCCAACATTCCCCCCCTTAATCCGAAGGGTTATGTATGAGTCCAAGAAGAGAGCTGTAATACAAAATGTGCAAAAATGCATGGCAGCACTAGGCTAAATGTGCTCTATGAAATGTTGGTATAAAGGGTGGTGGTTTAAGGATGACCACCAACATTGGAACACTTAGTGCAGTTCCCGGAACTCTTCCAAAACTAGCAAGAAACTGAAGTCTTCTGCTAGAGGAAGTGCTCCTATTGTTTTGAAGAGGGAAACCTTCAACCAATAAAGGGAGGTCTCACCCCAAATAAAAGGGAGAACTTCAACCTCAAAAGGGAAGTCTCAACCTGTGATGTTTTAAGGATGAACAACAACTCTGGAATGCTTAATGCAATTCCTGGAACTCTTCCAAAACTGGCAAGAAGCTGGTGTCTTCTGCTAGAGGAAGTGTTCTTAATTGTGTTCCTGGAATGCTTCCAAAACTGGCAAGAAGCTAAAGTCTTCTGCTAGAGGAAGTGTCCTAGATTGCCAACTAAAGGTATGTTCACGGGCATCTTTGTCTCTGGCTACAACTCTGAAACTGGTGTGGTAGGTTATGGCTCAGGCTCACTTGATGTGGCTTTGAAGCTTGTAGATGACCATCATTTCCCCCCGTGTCAGATACAAGGTGAGATGATGGAGAAAACGCAACTGCAAGACTGTTCAATACTCTAGAACAAGTTCTGACATGTGTTTCAAGTATCTTCTTGGCTGTTGATGCCCATTGCCAAGAAGCGATCCATTCAAGATGAATCTTTGTTCTTGCAGGGTGTTTGTTTCTGAAGCATCTGTGTGAAGAATGGGTGGTTTTATGACAGTGCTTACATGGATGAAGATCAAAACAGTGATCTTTCAAATGGCCAACTCGGTCACAGTGTTGGCATTTCACGACCTGTTGTTGTTGTTGTTGTTGTTGTGGAAGAGGGGCAGAATCTGGAACAACTGACAGTGAACTGTCATGAATAAATCTAGCACTCTGAAACTGAATGGGCTTGGTGTAGTCTGGAATATGAAAGGACAAGTCCTTGTCATATCCAAGACCAGTTCTATGCTTGTTGTGGACAAGCTGTTCCCAAGGTCTGATGATGGGCTTGGGAAGTGCAGACTGAGTTTCTACATCTGCATGTACAATTGTTGCTTTATTTGAATGAATAGTAACATTATTGATTTGCTATTTATGGGAGTCTGTTTCAATCGTCTGAACAGAAACAGGTTCAGAATGATGACTCCACTGCTGTAAGTCTTCCTACTGTAGCTTTGTTTCCAGCTGCAAAAACTCAATATTTTCCTGTGCATTTTGTAGACATGTCTGAATTTCTAAGAGAGATCCTATGTTGATTTGTAATGTGTCATCAATAGTAGATTGTATAAGAGTTTTCATGAACTCTAATACTTCACTGGTTCTGGCCATTTTTCTTCAATGTTAGATTTACACCTTTCTTTTTTTTTTTTAATAAAATACAATTTATTCAATGCAATAGTAATCCAGTCAACAATAATGTGATATTACTCAATTCCACAATGCACAGAATTGATTGTTCAATAACAAAAATCTGCTCAAGCAATACTTTACAATACTGCCGACTAAATAAATCAAAAGTTACTAGCTTAATTGGATTCCACTACAGCCTACAGAGCCTAGGCTAATTTTCTTAATTCATTGTCTGGAGTACTGTAGCTTGGAATTATTTCTGTGACAAGTCCACATATGCATGCTTGTTTCACCGAACTCTCAGGAAAGATTCTACTGAATTTTACCCTTGCAATACACGAGCTGCTTCAGAAATGTGGTCGAGCTGCCACAGAGATTGACCACTTGCCTCGAATGTGCCTCAAGCAGCCTTACATTAGTTCGGCCCGAACTACCTTCAGAAAGTCACCCACGCTGCCTCGGGAGGTAGCCACATTGCCTCAGCTTGGCCACTGGACAAGGACCGAACAGCCCCAAGGAAAGAGCACCAGTCCTGCCTCAGTCCGCACTGTCTCAAAGGGTTCGTCCAACGCTGTCTCTCGAAGATAGACTAATTACCTCATCTTGGCCTCAGGAAAAGGACCGAACAGCCTCAGAGTAAGGCACCAAACTCAGCTGAAATGCCTTAGGGAGACGGAAGTGTCGCGGAGCTGCTCACTACAAAAGCCAGGATACCCCCTCCCACTTACATGTCGTTTCAATCAATCTCTGGACTGCACCTTCTGGCTCATTATTTCTGCACCAAATATTAAAAATGTGCCTTTTCCCAATCTGCTTATCAAAGCTTATAAAATCAAATGTCCATGCTTATTATACTATCCAACCATGTGAATGTTTTAAATCAACATTTTATCCTCCAAACTCAACACAAATTGAATCGATTCAAGACTCTGGAAAACGCAGATCAGTTTAAAACATTGATCGATTTCAACTAGACTTTGATTAAAATCGAATACCAACACAATAAACTTACCTCTCCTTATTCAAACTTGCAACACGCATTATCAACTCAGCATTCAACGCTATCATACATTGAATTCTCCAGCGCTTACTGTTCTGACTTCTCACAACAGCCCTTCAAAAATTCAACGCTTTGCTGGACTCCAAAAAACTTGTGACTATACGTTGGACCATTCTACAAACTCAGTTCAATACCATATACCATATGTACGCATCATTCAACAGCGTTAAATACCATCATTCAACGCATTCAACTTTGGATGGGCATATACCATTCAGCGTTAAAGCAATACAGGTATATCGGAGTGCAGTACCCCCTTCAATGCATTCAATAGAGCGTTGTATAGTTCAACGCATGCGTTGTATAGTTCAACACATACCATTCAGATCCAGTGTTGTGGAAGTCCGTGGCAAACGTGTGATTGCGCAGTTGTCTGTTTCAATTTTTTTATTTTTTTTGTCCAGACCATGCAACACATAAAAGGTTATTAAGCTTAACTCAATGCAACATATCCATACCACTCACAGTGGCCATTAACGAAGAGATCAATTATAGTTCAAAGAAGCACACGTGTTATCCAACATATAGCATCGCACTTCAGAATTAACTCACGAACTTCAACATAAATCGCTGAACGCATAAAAGTTAATCCTTAATTAATGCATCAAGGACTTCAATGCATATATATGAACCAAAATATAAAACTTCTTTGCATATGAGGTCAATCAACGCAGAGAATTTCACCGAGAGAGCTTGGGATTTGACTTCACAAGTCTGCTTTCACAACCAGTGTTAACATTCAATGGACACAGGAAAAAGTAGGGAATCACGGCAGATTTTCCAATCAAGGGAGAGATGCAGAGGATAGAAAATAATGGCAGACAATGGTAGGAAGGGCGAGGCTCCTCAAACCGCCTTCCTCTAGTGATGGTCTCCAGTTATGGTGGTAGTCTCCTCTGACTGGAACATAACTCTCTTTACAATGACAGCCCAAAGCCCAGCGCTCTGCGTTTCCAGCAACCCATCAGACAATGCCAATCCTTCACACGTTAAGCCAATAGCATGAACTATCAAGCCATCGAAGTGAACTGCGCAATATTCATTCGGGCTGGCAAGTTACAGGGAGAATCCGTTGAAATGGAAACGGAAATATATCACGCTGATACCAATACGACTCCTCAAGCTATTCAAACATTGTTAACATGGCAATCAATCGAATTAATACAAAAGATTGTTATACCAACCAACACCACACGCTGCGTGTACATGCATCAGTACAGGCATCCAATTACCAGACCCCACACACTGTAACACAAGTGTCCAACGTTCAAACGTATGAAATGTCCAGCGTTCAAACGTATATCAGGTGAATGTCAAATGAATGTCAGACAGAGAGCGCAGGTCTAATTTCAAGGGTCAGGACTGTAAAAGAAAGAGGGTGCAGGTAAAGAATGGCACAAATAGCGCTGCGTGAAGGAGCATTTTGTATGCAGAGAGCATCGTTTTGTATGCAGGTGGAATAGCTATAGGAGTAACGTTCAGGCTAGTGGAAGCATCAGATCAGGAGAATAATGTCTGAATTTTCTATTTGGGGAATTGTGCACAGAGAAAGCAGCTAAAACAACTTGCACAGAAAATCCATAAAACAAATGGCTGAAATTGGAGCAGGACCAGCAATCGCCCGCTCTGATACCATGTTAAACACACATGGGTAGTAAGAACAATATGAATGATAATCAGGAGAGTACAATTTTTATTAACAAGAGATATACACTTATAGTACATTATGTGACTGTTGCGTTTCACATCCCAAGGTCTCTTGGACTCCTTTTGTCCATTCGGCTTCCACACTAACCCATTAAGGATTAGGTGTCCAACATGGAAGAAGCTCCATTTCAAGTGAAACCCTTCAATAATTGATATCCTACCAGGTTTGTTAAAGAATAACTCAAGGTATGTCATGAATTACAAGTTTTGTTACAAGGTTCTCTTTATAGGAAAGGTATGTTCGTTCTCTTTTAATTTTATTTACATTACTAACATCATTACGTTTAAGGTTTTGAATCTTAAAGATTCTTGTTAGGGTGATTAATCATTAGAATAAGTCTACCCTCGTAATACTATAATGTTTATAACTTTTGTGTAATGCTAACCCTTAGAGCTCACTATAAAACCCTAACCTCTTGCTTCTATGGGTATGTCAATATTGGTATGTTCGTTCTCTTTTAATTTTCTTTACATTACTAACATCATTATGTTTAGGGTTTTGAATCTTAAAGATTCTTGTTAGGGTGATTAATCATTAGAATAAGTCTACCCTCGTAATACTATAATGTTTATCACTTTTGTGTAACCCTAACCCTTAGGGCTCACTATAAAACCCTAGCCTCTTGATTCTATGAGTATGTCAATATTGGTTATGATAGTGAATTGATTGAAGTAAGAATGAAACCAAATGAATGAAGGTAATAGATATGAATGATGTAAAGTTTCAAATAAAAGACTTGAGAAGTACTGAGGTTGTATTTGGTGCTGATAAATAAATCAAAGAAGAAGAATGCTTCTCGAAAATTGTATCTTGATGACGATAATAGCATCAGAATGATTGAGGACCCCGAAGGTTTGTGTTTACATATATTTGAAAGTTTATTGTTGATTTTGTTTTTTTTTTGTGCAGGTAAATATCTGCATAAGAAGGTTGACCACTTTGGAAGCATGGTTGGACAAATGGATATATCTTATTTAGCTTATTACGAGAGATGAGGCATCTAATTGCAGATGCTTGGGAAGACATTTGGTCATCTTATGTGTTGATGTCTAGATCTCGAAGAGGGGGGTTGGCGTTGGTCATGGAACCCCCACCTTGGATATTCACCTAGAACCCTAGGTTGATGGTTAGCAAGTAATTTTGATGGTACCTAGAGTGATTGAAAGCTTTAGCCCATCTTAGTCCCACATGGATAGATTACCCTGGTTAGGTATCTAGTCCACAACATTGAGCTTCCTAGAACTTTTCTTAGTTTATATCATTTTAAAATCTGCCACGTACTTGTATATATGTGTAATTATGAATACCTCCCTAGTTAAGAGGCATTGTTGAAGAATGTAACTAGTATCAGTCTTCATATTTATATCTGAGTCATGATGCAATACGTTTTTCAAAATAAAGAAAAACAAATTTTATTGTTAAAGTAATTGACTTATTAAAGCATAGGCTTCATTCTTGGGTTAATGTTTTTATAGGTCAAAGCCTCAATTGAAGACTTTTATGGTTTGTCTTGTCATTAAAGTCATTGTCATTTTTATTAGACCCTTCTTGGGCTTTTTTTCCATGTAAAAATATTTGTTTTTAAGCAAAAATGGTTATTGTCACCTCCACACCAAGTTGGCCCCTCCCTCATAAGTTAGCCTCGATTAGGCCAATTTTACCTCAAAAGAAGTCTATATATTGAGCAACTAAACTTTGTTTGGAGAGCACATCTCAATTTCTATCTCTAAGAAGAAATACCAGAAAAAGAGTGTGAAGTTGCATAAGGAGGAGAGAAGTTGAAAGAAGAAAAAATGAAGTTTTGGGCTACCTTTCTATCACATGTTGGAAAATTCTGGGCTTAAGATGGGGCCTAAATTTTGTTTATGTTGTAGGGACGAAAATATGAAGTTGGGGACCAAAACTCTGGTTTGAAGCTGCACTTTGAAGAGATTACACTTGGAAGGCTCAGAGAAGGATATCTACTAGTAGGAAGGGATAGCTTGGTGGTTGGAGGAGGTCTTTGTATAGCTATAATAAGTCTAAAACATGTCTCATATTGATTTAAATTGACTGAAGGAAGACTTTGTGACTAGGTTTTCCCCTTTTAGGAGTTTTTCCTTGGTTGAACGCCTACATTTTGTGTCTCTTGTTATTGTGATATTCATATAAATATGATTTGGTAATTGATTGATGAAAGATAAACTAATTAAGAAGTAAAAGAAACCAACATAATTCACAAGTAATTATCATGAAAGAGGAATTGAACCCTAAATTCCTATAAGCATTGATTCTCAACATTCTTTTCTTGTTTGAATCTTCCTTACTATTTCTTTGGTCGTTCCTTGTATTGATGTTAGTCACAATTTTTGACTTGATATTACTCTACCTCTTGAGATAGAAATATGAGATTTGAATGAATTTTGCAAATAGAAATGATAATTCATATTTTTGTAATAATGGGATATAAAAGATCCCAAAAACTCATCTACTAAGAGATATGTCAATTCTTTTGATTCTTCAATGTTTATAACCATTACATCAAACTTCTAAAGAAAGGTTATGAGAAACTTCTCCAGCACATTCTAATATGAAATTTCTTCACCATTGATTCATATTTGGCTTACAATGTCCATGGATTGGGTCATGAACTAGTACATGTACTTAAACTCCTTCATATTGAAATCCTCAAAATTTATCAATGTTTGGAACTTAACTATCTCGACCTTACTAATATCCTAATAATTGATATTTAAGATCTCTTTATCCATTGTTGAGAATTTTTTTGCTAAGGATTTGGAAAACATATTTTCATCCAAAATCATTTTGGATGAAATAGAGCTTTTTGCATCCTTTTTCTTCTTTTCTTTAAGTTAATCATTTTGATAATTTGTTAAGGAATTCATGGATACTTAATTAGTAAGTTGTACATACCCATGAACTACAAAATCCCAAACATTATGTGGATGTAATGATTTCCTCATTTTCATTGCCCAAATTTTGTAATTCATCATTGTGAGAATTGAGGCCTATGCTTGTGTAAGATTGTTTCTACTTGAAGCCATATTTTTATTTTTAACTAATCAAAAATATGAATTTAAATATAAATATGAGAATAATGGAAAACTACCATATATACAAAAATAAGCTAAAAACTAAGGAAAAATTTACGGGTTAATATTGAGAGCTAGGCTAATTTTAAATCTTTTTCAAAAAAAAAAGATTAGCTATTTTTTTTTTTCATTTTGTAAAATTGATTGCCGAAATTTTATAGAATAAAATAATTTCACCACAAAATTCATCAAGATTTTATGGAGACTATATAAAATCATTAGAATTTTTAATTTCTTTACAAAAATATCACCGAAAATTTTACAATTTGCATGATAGGGACTCATAAAATTTTCGAAGGTTTCTAAACTTAAAGAAAAATTTTCATCCTTAATTTTTTCCCTACAGAGAACCATAGAGCGGATGAAAGTCAAGAAGATATTGACAATAAGGCTAATGAGAGTGGACTAATCTCATAAATGATCTAAACATTATATAAGAGAAAGTATTAAATATTTTTGAGAGAGAGACCCTTAATCACCATGGCTATTGTGCATTGATACATGTACAGAAAATAAGAAGACTTCTGAGCTTCTACAAATGCTACCCTACGAATAATTATAAGTTCCACTAATCACCTACAAATAATTCTAAAATCCACTACTCACCTTATCCCTAGTCTCCTTATAAAATATAAATTTTTAGAATGTCTAATATTCCAATATAAATAAAAGAATTTATTAAATGGAATACAAAATTTGTGGTACTTTACATAATAGAACCCTTCACTTGTCTAGTAAAAGATGCCTTCAAATTTTTTTCTAATAACACTTATGGAAAAAGGATGGAGATTTACTATAGAAGCTATAGCATCATCAACTAATAAAAACGACCTTTAACCATTGCTACATCTTATGAACATTAGATTTGTGTTGCTTCTCAAATGAGATATCAGTATGGAATACTCTATAATAGTTTTTTAGAAAAATCTAGGTGAAAAAATATATGCGGGTGCAATATTTAGAAATATCTACATTATTGTAGCAACTACAACACCCTCCAAAATTTTGGTTAGCATTCAATTTCAAAGGCTTACTTGGATTTTTCCTTGATGTTGGCAAGCACTTGGGCTCATCTCCTGAGCCCATGTTGAGCCTTTGCACCCTCCTCTTTTGACCATTCATCGAATGTCTTTTTTGCATGTTGGTCACAATGTCATGCTTGCAGTCATGTTCTGGCCATGCACAAGGTTTGCCTTTGTGTCAATTGATGTCTGCTATATAAGCATCTGTCACACTCATGCACGAAATTGTCTACACTATCCCTCAAGCTTCTTCGTGGTCATTCAACGATCTATCACAAGTGTCACGCTTGTCGCTTACACCATTGGTCAGTCACATTGAGTATATGTTGTCTTGATGGTTTGAGGCGTCTTGCCGTCGAGTCATGTTGAAGTGTGTGTTCGGAAGGTCCCGTATGCGCAAGCTTACTCACTCACAAACTTAGTCATTTTGTTGAAACTTTGTCGAGTGGACCAACCTCTAACAATCAGACATCCAATGAGCTGCATTGTGCAGTTTCATCTCTCGGGGATTATGGACTGCTACCCAGAATTGTGCAGAGAGTGAGGGTGCCTTGCAAGAAGTCTACTCTGCAGAACCCGAGAATCGACTTGACCGACTGTCACCTAGAACAATGCAAAAGTTTACCAACAAGCCATTTCAACCAGTGTTTCCCGCAAGCACACTAACCAACCCTCCAACTTGTCAACCAGAGAGTTTGACCGGGCAGTGACCCGAGGACTCACTCCCCTAAAATATTCCACAAAATATGCCAAGCATGCCCACTCCGCTGACTGGAGAAACTACACAGACATGCCATACAGACACCTAGTGTCCGTCAATGTCTCCCTCAAACAATTGCACAGTTTTTCCAGCCAATCACCTAGTCAGCTGGCCTGCTGCTCACTAAGAAAAATGCGTAGATTTTATGAGCAGTCCCCTAGCTTCTGAGCATATCGCTTAGCTCCTAAACTGCGTAGGGATTTTTACCATGCCAGCCTCATAGAAAATGCACATTTTTTTACACTAGCAATGTCGCAACCCACTACCATCTCCCTAAAAAAATTGCACATTTTTTCCCAGCAAGCCTCCTGCAGCCCACTGCGAGCTCCATGGAGAAATTGTGTAGTTTTTGTTGCCAACCCCCTCTATTGCATGCACTGCTTCCCTCAAGAAATTATGCAGAGATATCCTCTAGACAAGCTAGATCCCATAGAAAATCACTACTAATCCAGATTGTCCATCTCTCCTAGTGAATTCTACGCAATTTTCACTGGTAGTGCTTGCAGCTTGCATCCCAGCTTGAAATCTTCCTTGCACAATTTCATAGCCTTGTCCTCTCTTCCAATCACTTGCGTCTGAAAGAGAATGACAATGCATAATGGTAAACTGGGAGATTTATGGATTTGATGTCATCTCGTCATGAGTGATTGCATATGCAAGTACATGGATGAGACATGATGCGATGACGAACAGGATGAACAAGGAGAGAACATGCAAGGATATTTGTTCACGAATGGACGAATGAAGAATGCATCCAAGGAGATTTATTTGTGAATGGATGAACACGTGAAGCATGCCAAAGTACAAGTGAAGAAGTGACATGCACATGCGACATCAAGCGAACACCAAGACCATCAAAGACTCTGCACTACTTGCCATGCAGTGGTGAGTCTATTATACACCAAGAGCATATCCATCATGCAACAACACTGCAAGTTGACATGGAAACCATCAGTAGCATGGACATATCAGCATTGTCGTGTCGAATTATGTCATGAGTCATCTCGGCCACATCACTACTGTGGGCCACACAGTTGTAAATCAATGTAATGTAACGTGGAAGTCCAAGAGACCCACATGTAGTATGAAGAGTAATGTAAAGTTGAAGAGTCAAATAATTCAAACAGTCATGAGAGAAGTTGAATAGTCACAAGGGCTAGTTTTACCCTTGCCTATAAATACCCTTCATTTGTATATGCAAAGGACTTTTCACCTTGGCTCCTCCCACATAGCCTTGAGAGTCTATAGTCCTTTGTTTGAGGAGCGAGCAATGGCTCCAACACCTCTCTTATGGGCTTAGTGATGTATGGTGTACTGATGTGTCTTGGAATTTTTCCTTAATTCAGAAACCTAATAACAGGCCAACACGTTTTCACACATGTATTCTAATTGTTTGTAAGACTAATCTTTGAACACTTGTAATGCATTTTGCTTTAAGCTGTGTTAAAACAGTTGAACTATTTCGATTATTTTTATACATATGTTTATGAAAATATGTTGTATAAGTTGTTAACATTGTCTTGCCCGTGTGGGCTACCTCCCGGGACACTAGACAAAAGCTTTCCCATAAACTTGTTATAACGACTGTCGCACTCGCGCAAAATACTTCATTGAGTGTTGTACGTGCTATACCTTCATTGTGTGTTTGTGACTGCCGCATCCATGTAGACTACTCTGCCGAAAGTTGTGCATGTCATGTTGTGTTGTGTGTCTCTGACAGAGTTGAGACTCTTCCCTTTCAACAGGAGACTCACTTCTACCCTCTCCCTTTGTGGTGAAAGAACCTTGACACAAGTAACACTAGAACTCACCACACATGCTAACCTATCTGTTCGAAGACAAAGGAGGCCACTCTCATGTGCTCACAAGAAAGAGCGATGGAAAATTTTTAAGATAATGGCGACCGAACCATCATATTGGATGGGACTCCTGCACCAAATGGTGTGATGTATAGTTGAGACTTCATACTGGTGAGATCTCGTGAATGTTGGTCAACCCAACACCGTCAACATACCTCAAACTAAAAATTCAACCTTAAGGCGCACAACACATGTAGTCTAAAGCTTTCTACAATCATTATCAAAAGTACAATATTCTCACATATTTTCTTTTGTATTTAGAACACATTGTCATGCTTATTTGAACTTTTGAGTGGTTGTAAAGGTTCCACTTAGGTTTCTCCAATAAAACAATTGAATAAAAATGACTGTCCAAGTTCAAAAAATTGTTGAGCTTAACATGATTGTACGCTGTTGTTATTGGAAGGTTCAATAAAACCTCACATTGCAAGTGGGAAGTAATGACCCTTACACTCACATTAATTTTCGTACTTAATATTTTCGTATACTTATTTGTTATTTAAATGACTCTTGAGATGATCAATGATTTGATTTTTTGCGTGCTCCCAATTTTTAAGTGTAATTTTCGGGTTATCTCATTGTTTATTGCCAGGATAACGGATAAGAGACATTCATAATAAAAGCATTCAAATAGATGGAAACAATGCACTTGATATATACTTTGCAATAAGTAAGGATTGACCAATGGAAACAGGTGAATTAAAAACTATCTTCCCAGAGGTATACCTTTAGTGTTTTCTCATGACTAACATGTCATCTATTTTTATGTAATCTGTTAATTGTTTAAACGTTTTCGGAACATTTATACTCTTCTGAGATAAATATAAAAAAAAGTATTGACCTTTTCGTGGATTTCCATTTGTGGTTTAATGCTTCTTCTACATATGAGTGTGTCGATATCATACTCGTCCAAATGGACCTGGAATTGTATTTTTGTGCTTGAAAGTTGGCTTATGGCCAATGGTTTAGCTGTTTGTAATAGATCTAGCCATGCTTGTAATTTGTATATTACGAATTTCATTTATGATGAAATAATGGTGGGCCTTTGCATACATCAAGTCACTTCTCACATGAAATCAATCTACGAAATTAATCTAATATAATTATAAAAATAAATATAATTATATAAATCAAATAATTCATAAATATTGATAGTTTTATGGGCAGTTCAATTGGTGATGGAGGTAATGTGAGTCCAATAGCAACTAAATTCGTTGTAAACAGCCAAACACTTCATAATACATTTTTAATTGTTAAAATTAAAAATATCACAAATTAACTAAATTATAGCTTTATTTTAAATTATTATTATTATTATTATTATTAAATATAAAATTTAAACATATATACATTTCAAAAAAAATTTTATCTATAGAGACTTATATCCACTTGATGATAGAGATTCTTGATCTTTGTTATTGTACTATGGGTCAATACCATGACCATAAATCACTTCATAAGATATTTGTTAGTATAATTTTTTTTTAATTAATCAATTTAATTAAAATACAAAAAATCATAACCACTTTGAAGATAATCTCAACTATTGATTGTTGTACATTATTAAAAATATTCTAAAATATTTAATAAAATTTGAATTTCTACTATCTATCTAATAATTATTGATAATTAAATTTTGCAACCTTATTCCAAAATAAAGATAATTATGAACATAGTAAAATAACAAAAACAATAAAAATAACTCAAAAATAATTGAAAAAAAACAAAAACCATTTTGAAATGAAAACGGTCATATGACCTTCACTATCTCAAAACAACAATTAAGCTAACGGTCTTATGACATTCACTATCTCAAAACAACAATTAAGCTAGGATTAATGCATATGTTTGGCAAATCAACATTACTTTGGGTTTGTCGAACAAGAACTAAAATTAAAATCGTGGAAAAACCAAGTATGGAGTATCGCAAATTTGCTTTCATTACGTTATTGTAAACAACAACCAAATCAGGATTAATCCATATGTTTGGCAAATCAACTCCTAAAATTAAGAGTATGGAAAAGTCATGTATGGAAAATCTCTTCTCCGATATCTATGAAAGAGTACCCATAATTACAAAGGAACCAGAGAAACAACTTTGTGGGATAGTTTCCCTACCAAGTGATGTACCTGTGTAGAGAGACAATGTGATTACTGTAACATTATAAATTTTACTTTTTTATAATTATTACATAATTCGTTAATGGAGATCTGTTAGGCTTGAATGCATATATGATGCAGACTTGGCTTTATACCTTGTAATCTGATTTGTCAAGATGTCCAGCTAAGTGCTCTCGAAACGATATGTAATGTTGAACAGAGGTTTATAAAATTCTAAAAATATAAAATATAAAATGCTTCAGGTTGGTTGTACGAACTCAAATGGTCTTGTGAGCGGATTGAACAATGAATTTTGAGGGTATATTATTTCATGGTACGCGACTTGTCTTTATTGCTCTTCAAACAACCAAAATATCTTTATCTCGTTCATTTTATCACTTTTACTCATGTTCTCCATCGAGGAGACTACCATTTCTTTACTCCATTAACGGCGATTACAGTACGATACCCGACAGATCTGATGTATATTGTTATTATATGTTACTGGAGCTTGCAACCAGTGAAACATTATACGGGGTCGTTTTGTGGAACGAGATAGCAACAAACGACAGTATTTATACACATGTCATTGTTTTGCGTCAGCGATCTTCCCATGTTTTGTAACACTACATTCTCCCCAGCTTCATTCATTCATTACATTTTCCTTTGTGAATGCGTCATATTCCTCGAAGGCATTTTATTTATTATTTCATTCTTTTCTTTGTCAGTTTATAATGGGTGTGTGGGATGGCTTTCTAAAAGCTGTTATGCTCGTGAGTAGATTTTTAATATATATATATATATATGTCTCCCCGACTTCTATTAATGTAATAGTAGAAATATAATTACAAAAATGTTATTTCACTGTTGATAAACTATCTTGAATATATAATTGTTAAGTTAATTAGTTGGTAAGAACTTTTTATATCTATTTAGACCTTAATAACCTCCTCAATATTAAGAAACACAGAACTATTTCTATTAACAATGACCAATCATCTCAACCATAAAATGTGGTGTCACACATAAAATAAATAGAAATTACATACTCCAACAAAAAATAATCTCATTTTTAATTTCATTTTTGTAACAAGTAGGAATTACATACTCAAACAAATTATAATCTTATTTCTAATTTCATTTTTGCATTTTTGAATCGATCATTTCCCCATATAATTTATGTTTTGTCCAAATATAATTCCTATCTTGTAACACCCATCTATATTTCTGTGTGTGTGTGAGAAATGTAGTCACATCATATGTGAACTTTATAATTACTATGGAAGGAATCATACATCTCCTTCCTTCCGCTCAATGCACATATATTCATGAAATATAATTTCTCTTTCTATATATAGATATTTACATTAAATTTTGTGTTATTAGTAATTTTTAAATGTTACACTGTTATGCTTGTATTAAATATGTATCTTTTGATGCTTTGAATTAAAAACAAATTATAAATGCTCACATGGCATAGAATAGATGGTGATGGGGTGTATTGTTAATTCACCCTGTGATGGGAAGGTCACATGTTTGAAACTCCATCGGAAAATATTTAGTCATGTTAAAGGCTCGGGTGGTCTAAGGAGGGTGGGATTTCCTAGAGATTTTGATGGTTTAGATGCCCCTCATTAGTGTTTTCTCAAACCTGTTATAATCTCTGATGAAATCAAACCACATAACCAACAAAAAAAAATTACCAATAAACTAAGAAATATATCTCTTATTATATATAATATATAGATATTAATTTCTTAATGAGTGGTTGAACTTAACGAGTTCAACCCCTTTAGGTTATTACGAAGGTTACCAGGCCCTGATACGGAGGCTTTTCAAACTCCACTCTCAGATCGAACACAGACGTTAGCAGATGACATCTCGTAAATGTGACGTTTCAACGTTATTGAAATTCTTTGTCAACCATTATGAATTTAAGAGGTAATAGTGGCTAGAGTGCAACAAAGTGCTTACATGAGGATAGACTAGATTAGACGGAGAGGATTGTGCTAGATTTACACGTGATACTCATCACGTACATGCTCCGTAGACAAACTCTTGTCATTTTATTTTCATATTTGTTTTTAAGTTAATTTTTTTATGACATTATATCAAAGAAGGATATGAACGGTGTTGGAGTGAACACCGGAATTTTATTTTCTTTTTTGTTTTTGACTTCAATTTTTTTAGGAAGGATATGAACGGTGTTGGAGTGAAAATTGGATATAGTTAATTGTATTGATTTTTTTCCTTATTATCTAATTTTGTCAAGAGAGATATTTTATAATTAGTGTGGGATATGTCTAATTGTGTCTAAGAGACATTTTAGAATTTATTATAAAGAAGATGTATATATGTTAAAAGTAATATAAAATTTAACGCATTAATATTAATAACATGAAATGTAAGCTTCAACAAATTAAATTGATATATAAATTAAATCAAAATAATTAATATACAAACTTAAATATAGTAAATATTTGGAAACATTCCAGTCTAAAATAGAAAAAGCAATAAATCGGAATTCATTTCAATAAAAATTCTTCCCCAATCTATTTTATATAAGTTCAAAGAGTACATATAATTAAATTGAACTATTAAGAATTATTTTATAATAATTCTAAAAGACCTTTTTGGCACCTATCTTTCATATGCTAAATTTATTTATATATTAAATTAAGAAAATTAATATGCAAACTAAAATACTAACTTAGACTCTCCCTGAAAAAAAAGCAATCTACTTCTATTTCAAATATCTATTTTATATCCATTCGAATATAAATTTAAATTCAACATTACCTGAATATCTATTTTATATCAATTCAAATATAAATTTAAATTCAACATTACCTGGACTTAGATTAAATTATTAACAATAATTTGGTGATAACTCTACAAACCCCGTTTCTTGATCATCATTTCTTTGTTACAAACGTATTTGACATTTGCATTTGAAAACAAACAACAGAGTTGGTCGGAGGCCAACGGTACGCTGGAGTTTCAAATTCTTATCAGTTATTTTATCTGATAAGCACTCTACAACCATGAAAGTTTGTAACAATAGTAAATAGGTTTTCAATATTATTGAATCAATTCCTGTTATTTATGATTTTGTAACCTAAAATTAATACTGATTAAATCATAAGATAATATATTCAATATATATTGCTTATAAATATTTATATTTTTCATATATTTTAATTAAATTATAATTTTATTTTAATTAATGAATTAAAATTTTAGAAAATGGTTACATATTTAGAATTAATAATAAATTATAAAAATAATTTTAAATTTGAAATTTATTTTATAAAAGTGTTGTAGCTTTTTTTTTTTCTTAATCATAGTGAATTGGTAACTCCTTGAAATAAGGTTATTGGATACTATTGCTCCAACCATGCCATTAGGAAACTTCACTCAATTCTTATTAATCATTTAAATATTAGTTATTAGAGTACTACTAATAAAGTATCCTAGATCCATAGTAACTCTAGATCTACAAAGCAATTTTGGATCTACAAAGAACCGAGAGGGATCCAATCTCTTTTCACTATAATAGTGGTTTTCATCTCAAGAAATTTGATCCTTCTTGAGGCACGGTAGATTCAGAGTTATTGAATTAAGGGGAATTGGAATATATATATATATATATATATATATATATATATATATATATAGCTAACACTCAATTTTCAAACCAACAGTTTGGAAAGTCATTAGTGGCTGCTATCACCTAATGCAAGTTGACTCATTATAGGCCACTTGTAATTACTTGCTAGTGACTTATAAGGAGAAGACATTCACTCCTACCATATACCTCTGGGTTTTGGGTTGTTAATCTATTTCCTTACATACTAGGAAATGACTTCTTAGCCAAGCATAAATAAATTTTTTAAAGGGAATTTGTTAATTACGTGGTAAGGGGGTTTCCTCTGAGAAAGACTCCTTTAAGTGCCACTTTACACCTTCTGATTTAATGTTAGACAATTGAACAATAGTTGGCCATGAAATTAACAATTAGTTAATAGTAGTTAATAATAATAGTTTCAGGTTAATAATCAGTTAATAGTTAATCATAATTAACAAAAAAAATTTGAAATTTGACTCTTTGGAAACTTATTTTAAGAGTTATGTCTTCTTATCTTAATATGGAAAGAGCGAGATGGTGAAACTAATAATCAGTCAATAGTTAATAGAATAATAGTTTCAGGTTAATAGTCAGTTAACAGTTAATCGTAATTAACAAAAACAAATAGAAATTTAACTCTTTGGAAACTCATTTTAATAGTTATGTCTTCTTGTCTTAGTATGGAAAGAGAGAGATAACAAAAATGCACACCTCTCTCTGAAATGACATCTAATTTCTCATAATCTCCCAAACCATTATTTGGGGTTGGTGAGTTTTCACTAGTTATCTCTGCTCCAGTTTTCTTTTTTCTTTGATAATCGCAAAAGTGTGGAAATGGAGGGACGAAGTGCCTGACCTCTTGAATACTCATGTAAAATACACAGGGAATATGAGTTCTACAACTTTTACCATGTTGATTGAAAAAGTAGGAAGGTGAGCATGGAGATTAACTATAGTATGAAAGAAAGATTCGGCTGCAAAATTTGTATGCAATCATCCATGCTTTGCCCATTAATTGCTGAAATGGTCATATCAATCTTCTCTTTATTAATGGCTTTTTATTCCCATTCTCTTTCTCGATTTTACAGTTATATGGGTTTGGCTTTCTATGGGGGTTGAATTTAGGTTTAACCTTCTCGATTTTTCAGTTATATGGGTTTGGCCTTTTATGGGACTTGAACATGGTTTAACCTTCCTCATTTTTTTAACATTTTGGAAGATTTAGTATGCAATTTTTTAACGCCCAATAAGTCTCAAGGAAAGCAAATACTGGGTTTAACGCGATGCCGTCACTATCATTTGCAAGTCGGAAGATCAGTGTGCAAGAGATTTCTAATCACCAAAAAACATAATGATATAAAATGAGGACTGAGAAATCTTCATAGAAAATAACACAAAGTAGTGATTGAAGTAATAATAATAATTTATTTAAGAGGGTTAGGTGGTCATATCAATGTTCTAGAAACTAAATTTCAAACACTTCTTGATTTGGCTTTTTATTCCCATTCTCTTTCTGGATTTTTCACTTACCTGACGCTTCCTTTCCCTATCATCACTTATTTTCTTCCCGTTGATACTTTGTGCAGATAATCTACACTGTGTATGGATCAAATCGTGTATATATCATAGTGTTGTGCAATGGTGGCAGTGGAGAAAAAAATATGCCACAGTCGATGGTGGTCATAGTGTTGCTAGTGGGTAGCAATGGCAACAAAGGGTAGCCACGAGCACGTCTGTTACTGTGGGGATTATCTGGAGATAGCTACGATAGTTGTGGCGACGACTTCTGGGCGGGCGGTGGTAGCGTTGTACTGCTTGTGTCAGACGACGACCCTAATGTTGCATATGACAACTCCAGTGGGCCAGGTAAGTGAAAAATCCAGAGAATAAAAAGCTAAATCGGGAGCGCTTAACATAATTATTAGAGTAAGGAAATATTTTTTCCTTATTCGTTATATTTATTTTTAATGTGAATACAAGTTAGTGATAGAATCATTCAAATAACTTTATAATATTAAAGAGTGTTTATACTTAGCCAAATATAATATTAATTGAGAATTGAACCAAAAACTCTACAATATTTTTTTTTAATGCTGAAGAAGGCACGCACTTAAGACCAATGCATTATGTAGTTACTAATTAATTATACCTCCCTAAAATGCATAATAAATATTTTATATCCTTTGCAATGTCAAACCTATGATCAAAGGGAATTGGTTAAAGAATCAAGTTGATTTATGGCATATACAATTTCCAATCATTTCAAAATGAGTCGAAACTATAAACTAATCCTTAATAAATCCTTCCAAATTGAACAACATAGTTTAAAGGATTCTTTAATTGATTTTTTCATGCTTTTTTTAGAGCATTCTAATGTAGTCCAACGCTCGTGGGATAGCACTTCATGGGACTGATTTTTGTCCCCAAAGGATAATTGGAAAAATCTGTTAGTCATGTTATGTTATCTTATGAAATTCCATCCTTGAGTCCCCAAGGCTTCCTTAGTATACTAAAGTCTTAATCAAAATATGTGATGTTGCGTGGGATATGACCCATAAAATATTTCATGAGTGTGATTGATAAAATTATCATATATAAAATATTATTCACAATCTATTCAAGGGATTTAGGAGGGTTTTATTACTTACAATATTAAATATTAACAAGGGATTTAGGAGGGTTTCATTATGTTGCATATTTCTTTTGATATGAATAAAGGGATATGAGTTTTTTTAAGTTTTAGGGGACCATGTTACCTCACTTTTTGATGAATATCTCTCTTTCGAATTGTCAAAATGGAAAATTATAGATTATTCAATTCTCTCTTTGCATTTAGATCATAAGAAGAAAGGTTCCTAATCTTAAGTCTCAGGTATTCAATTCCCTCTTTGCATTCATAAAAGGTTTCCAACCTTAATTCTTGGATATAGAGTTAGAGACTTTAGATATTTTAAGCCTTTCCCTTTTTAATAGAATATTTATGTGAATGAGAAAAGAAAACATGTACATTCAACAAATATAACAATAATTTGATTTTGGTATAAAGGACAAATTGGAGGAAAAATAAAAATTTGCATATTGACATGGTAATTTTCAATACTATTATTATTTATTAATTTTTATATAATAGATAAACATTAATTAATATGCACATTAAACATAAATATATTTTTTTATAATGGAAAATTAATTTAAAAAAAAATATTTATGTTTGTAATTATTTAGGGAACTTAAAACCACTTTACAATAAAATGTTCAGTAATTTAATATAAATGTTGAAATATTGCATTGGCAGTTGCCACTTTTGTCATCCTCCATCTCATATACATATTTTTAAAATATATTTCTCATATCACTAATCATTTGAGATCTAAAACCACGGATGAATTTAAGGATGCCATATCTATCAAACAAATTGTTATGAAAGAGCAAGGAATATTTGGTCTGTTAATGAATGCAATAGTCACTAAACTTGTCATTTCAACAATGGCATTCTCCTATAGAAGTTGGGCATAACTAAACTTTTTGAGACAAGGAAAGTATAAAAATAAGTAAATAATACACATTTTTAAGGAAATAATTATGTTATACAGAGGTAGGCATAATTGTAATTTCATCTATAAGCGTTATTTGAAAATGTTGAGAATATTGTAATTGCACCAACTTGTGTGAGTTCAAGTGGGTGCAAATAAATAAATAGTAAATTGGTAGAAATTTTAAGAGTAAGGAGAACATTATTAATGTAGCCATTACCTAACTACACAATGCCTAAACCTAAAACATCATGTCAAGAAGAATCTCCAAGTATAAGCCTATAACATTCACCAAATAACAATAAAATATGTTTGAATGGACTAATCCATACCTCATGCAAGAACTTTGCATAGTTTCTGAGCATAAGTGAGTTGCTTGGATTTGCCTCCAGTATTTTCTGATAGTAAACATTTGTATAATCAGAAACAAAAACAAAATTAGATATTTCCTGATTCCCACCACCAATTCCATATCCTCTAGCTATATACATGGCCTCATCCACAGTCTCCAATGAATATTGTGAATTTCTCACCACTGGATTTGAACCAGAACCCTCTTTTCCTCCTCCTCTAGGCCTCAAAACCTCATTCTTTCTTTCTGAAATAGATGGCTTCTCACTTCCCATCCAATCAACAACAATTGGAACCTTATGGGTTGGTTTTAAACTCTATGGGGAGCTCATATGGAGCTCACCTTGTATATAATTAGAAACAAAAACAAAATTGGAGATTTCCTCATTCCCACCACCAATTCCATATCCTCTAGCTATATACATGGCATCATCGACTGCCTCCAATGAATATTGTAAATTTCTCACCATGGGATTCAAACGAGAACCCTATTTTCATCTTCCTCTAGGCCTCATAATCTCATTCTTTCTTTCTGAGATAGATGAATTCTCACTTCCCATCTAATCAACAACAGTTGGAACCTTATGGGTTGGTTTTAAATTCTACGGGGAGCTCATATGGATATCGCCTTCTGAGTCCCATGTCTATGATCCAAAAGCACCAAAGTTAGATAACAACTTTGCATGTTTACAACAATTGAGGCTGGACGTTGGTTCGAAGAACTTCAAAGCCTTAATGGAGCTAAAAATGGGAATTGAAGATATTCCAAGCAACATTTTTGAAGAGAATAAAAACAAAATCTAGATGAAAAAATGTTAATATCTTATGAAACTCAGTTCAAAATCATTTTCTTTCTGCTCAAAATCAAGGAACATAGCAATATTAGATGGAATATTTTTACCAAATTGGATCTATTTTTCTTGCATTGGGTTACGAGACCCTGCTTTTACTATTAAAATGTTGTAATCAAATCTCAACATGGCTCTCAAAGCTTGGAAGCATATATTTTTGAATGGTGTGTATCCAAGCATGAAAACCTACTATGCTCTTATAAAAGGGATTTTGCAGAAAATTCGTTAGGAAGAATCCTATGCTTAGCTTGTTAAACAACGATGGGTTGGGATGTATTTGTTTCAAATATATGCAAAAGGTACATGACAAACAAAATATTGGATTCCTGAGACATTTGTGAGGATCAATTTCTATGGTTTCACATAGACTTCTCATAAGAGAATGGTTGACTTTAATTGAATCTTGGTTCCCAAAAGAAGCAAATAGGAAACAATTTAAACTTCAGAACATGACCTTTATTCTATTTTGTTTAGATGAAAACAAAAATTATTTGAAAATTTTAAAAATAGATCATAAACAAACTATGTGACACCATGCATGGTAACCCTTGAGTTAGGAGTGTACTATGTTGTTAAAAAATGGTGGGTTGGGATGTATTTGTTTCAAAGATACAATCCTTAGAAACCTAAGGACTAGCATTCAAGATAAATTTCTTACTGAGGAGGTATCTCTTGTGAGAATAAGAAAATATTTTTGTATTCTCCGCTCAAAATCAAGGAACATAGCAATCTCAGATGGAATATTGCAAAAAATTAGATTTTTTTAAGTTTTATAAATTCACATGACTACATAGATATCTCCAAAAACCCTGTCATCATTTTCTAATTGATTCATAAAAAATGAAGATTCAATCAATGTAATTCCCTTACAGTGTAGTTTCCATTACAGGGTAACCCTTGATTTAGGAGTGTATTGTGTTGTTAAAAAATTGTGGGTTGGTATGTATTGGTTCAAAGATAAAATCCTTAGAAACCTAAGAAATGACATTCAAGAGAAATTTCTTACTGAGGAGGTATCTCCCGTGAAAATAAGAAAATATTTTTGTATTCTCTGCTCAAAATTAAGGAACATAGCAGTCTCATATGGAATATTGCTAAAAAATAGATCTATTAAGTTCTATAAATTCCATAAATTCACATGACTACATAGTTATCTCCATAAAACCCTGTCATCAATTTATAATTCATTCATAGGAAATGAAGATTCAATCAATGGCATTCCTTTGCAGTGTAGTTTCCATTATGATGCTTTGACTCAAGTGATCTTAGAACTATGTTGCTTTGTATTTTTTAATTCATAATTGGTTCCATCTGAAGTGTTGTGTCACTTTTATTTTGATTTCATATTGGGGATTTGGTAGAGGCATGAGTCATGGGAAAGTGGAAAATATTTAGAGAAAAATGTGACAAATGATATCGAGGCCTTAGATCTTGCTTTGGATGAAAGTGTTGTGTTCCCCTCCAGTTACTTTAACATAAAGTTTGATTTTAGAAGTCAATATGTTCTTGAATTTAAAATTCTAAATGAACATGTTAATCTTGTGTGCAACAGAAACATGAACAAAGTCAATGGGGTTTTTATTGAGGTTTTGATCAGCTGTAGTCAATTTTATCAGTGAGGATGAGGTCCAAACTTCACATATCTTAATCTAATATTTCAAGCAACATTCTGGGATACTTTTCATTTCATATGTAGTGTGGAGTTTATTATTTTGGCCACAAAGAATTCCCTTCATGATCAAAATTAACTTTGACATGCTTCACTCTATATATATGTTTGTTGAATAAGTTGAATTCAATGTTTGTTAGATTCTCATTGTTCTCTGTTGTTCTTACTTATGCTATTGCCTTATGGTGTTTCCTTTGCAACATTAGGTGCAATTTCTAGTTATATATATTTATAGGCAATAATTCTTTAATTTGTTATATATATATATATATATATATATATATATATATATATATATATATGTTGATATAAATTATATTACCCTTTTCACACAGAAGTTTAAGCATTTTATTTTATTTTCAACTTTTTTTATTAAGTATTTATAATATTTAGCTATGTAATTATTTATGTGATTATACCATTTTATTTATCAATTTGTATTTTTGAATATATAAATTATTAGAATACCTTCATAAATTTTATTATATTTGGTTCATGTAATTTCAACAATTATTATTTTTTATTTTAGTCATTTTATTAAATTTCTAATTATTTTTTAAATAAAATGAAATAGAAAATATAATTAGAGGAAATACCAAAAAAATAATATTTAAACTATTTTCCTTCTCAAACATTTAGTGTTTTTGTTTTATTTCTAGGTTAAATTTTCTATTGCTTCAAAATCACTCTTATACAAAAATCATAGTTCATTATTTGGAATATTCAGCATCAAGGTATGCCATAAGTCAAATCAAAGCAACTATGATGAGGCCCTTACCTTCCATTAAAAACCATCCAAATTTTCTAACAAATGCACATCTACATGATTAACAGAGACAATAATAGAATTGCAATATATTATTTTCTAGTTGTCATTGGGCATACATTTACTTAAAATAATCTAATTTACAAAAACCAAAGATAGGCGAAAATAACTAGACAAGCATCAATTGCTAGAGGATGTTACTAGGACCAAATATTGGGTGCTTGTGCCTATTGGCGCTGGAGGTTTCAGACCACATTGTAAGTGACCTTCAATATGTGACATGTAGGCATCATGATTGACCAAGTAGGAGCACTGGTGGCATTGGACTATTTGGATTTCATTGAGGCATGTGATGATTTCATTGTAATCAATGTAGCTTTATTTGAGAACCCTACCTGAGAGCATCTTCATTTTCCATTGAAGAGTTATAGAATTGAGATATTGGCTACATTTTCCCCTGGTGTAGCAAGTTTTGTAACCTAGTTGGCTAGTTCTATTTGAATATACGAATAAAAATAGGCTTGGAGATCATTAGTGTTAAAATTTCTAATTGTCAAATTTCCTCTTGGATTTTTGACAGCATGGAAGAGTGTAATATAGTTGTAGACATCTTATCTTATATCTAAGTCTAAGGTATACCTAAAGGGCCATGGCCTCTAGAACACAAATGAGAGTGAATTTGTTGGCATTGAATAATGCTCAAAGGAGAGAAAGGCACTAAGGTAGGGAGTCCCGAGAGGTTGCACAAACCAATGAAACAAACTGAATTAAGCAAAGACAACACCATAAGGATCTTCACTCCTATCTTCTAGGTTGGCTAGGGGACAAGGTGAGTTAACAATGATGGAGAGGGCATATGCAGAGGGTAACTCCAAGAAAGTCCAACAAATCAAACAATCCAAGACACTCCAATGAAATTCAACACCTCTAAGATAGCTAGAAAACCATAGAATAACGTCCAACATGTAAATAAAATCAAGTTGAATAATTTTATAATACATGACATATGGGGCATTTCCCTATGTTAGGGCCCATTGGGTGTTGGTATGTTATAGTCAACGTGTTCCACTCTTCTAGACACAGTCAATTCCAAAATTATCCACAAACTAGGATTTCTTCCCAATTCCAAGCTGAAGACATTATCGTAAGAGATGTGTGTTGAAGCTCCAACACAGGAGGAACAAGACCTACATAGACCACTGCATATAACAAACTAGCACCATAGTGAAAATTCCCCACCTGTGGCTAGGAAACAACACTGCAACAATAGGAAAACGGGGAGTAGTGACAGTAGATATGAGAGGGCCCAATGGAAATGAAATCTAACATCTTCATGTGAGGGAAGTTGGGATTTGTGAGGGCAAGGGGTGCGATAGCCATGCCATACCCCCATTTTTTAATGTGAAAGACAGTGGGGTGGCGACCTCCCTCCCGCTTCTATGCATTGGCTCCATTTTCCACACCTTGATTGGGAAATGACATAATTTAGTGTTGTCATGTATGAGAGACTCACATTCAATTTTGCCTAACTTTATTGATGTTGTGTGCGAGTGTTTAGAATTTAATTTGGTTGTACATAATATATTATTTTTGGAAATAATACATCTATTTTTGTATTATCTTGCAAGGATTCATATACGTGCCCACTGATGGAAGGAAGGAACCAAAACACTCTCATGAAATAATTGTTTCAACATATAAGAATAAATACAAAAACCATTTGAATTCTCTAGATACAATATTTAGATTTAGTTGATATTTAACCATGTTAAAATTAGAATCATTATAGGAATGTCAAAACCAAATCCCCCTCCCAACATCTCCGCAATTAATTGAAATAACTATATTAGCAAAAATAGTTACATAGATAAGCATGCCAAAATCTCAATTTAATTGTTAACCTCCATAGAATATTTTAGAATATTCTTATTATTAGTCATATATCAAAGCTTTAGGATTATTTCAGAAGTAGTTATGTCATTTCTTTACATTTAATTAAATTAATTTAAGAAATTATCATTTGAACATGTGTCACATGAGCTATGGTTTTTTAGACATAATATTGGCTTATGATATTGTAACAAAACTTATATAAGAGTTAAAAATCTGCATAATAAAATAAGAATAACTCACTAAATGTTACATGTTTTTTAAATAAAAAAATATTTGAGTTATATATTGTTTATTTTTAAATAATAATAATAATTACACCCCTAATCATTGTTATTTCAACTCATGGATGTGGGCTTGAGCCGTGAGGATTTAAAAAAATAAAAATAAAGTTAATAGCGGGGATTTCACCTCATTAGAATATTCTTGGTTGTATAAAGAACTATATGGATGTGATTTCACTGACCAGCATCAATTTTGTGCGTTACAAAATAGGTTAATAAATACTTTAACAATATATATGAAACAACCGTTTGTGCATTTCATTACACACGACCGTTGTTTGCCTATCCTTGCACATGGGGTGTTGTATCGACACACAGAGTGGACTCTCGCCTCCCCCAATAATTACACCAATAGACATTGCTATTTCGACTTATGAATGTGGGCTTGAGCTTGGGGATTTAAAAAAATAAAAATAAAGTGAATAGAGGGGATTTCACCTCATTAGAATATTCTTCGTTGTATAAAAAGCTAGATGGATGTGATTTCACTGACCAGCTTCATTTTGTGCGTTACAAAACAGGTTAATAAATATTTTAATAATATATATGAAACAACAGTCTCTGCATTTCATTCCACACGACCGTGTTTGCGTGTCCTTGCACATGGGGTATTGTATCGACACACAGAGTGGCCTCTCACCTCCCCAAGGTGGCCATGTTACGAATTTAATTTAATTTAGTGGTCATAGTCATGGTGGTCGGTTTGATTGCATTCAGTTCATTTTGAGGGATGAAAGCATGCTGCATTCGATAATTTCCCATTTTGAAGAATTCAATTTTTAGTTATTTGCCTTTCAGCAAATTCGATTCGATGACCTTTCCATGCCATTTAGCATCTGAAATCCCCATATAATACGCACATTTTCGCTATTTTTGAAGCTTATTTTGAAGCATTCATGGTGTTTCCCAGCATTAATGGTGCTTTCGAAGCTTTAATGGTGTTGTACTAGGGATACTCGTGTAGACGCAACGTCATGAGCAAGATGGGGTATTGCTTTTATAGGCACACGAAGGAAAAAGGAGAGTGGAAAGTGTCCAAGAAAGAGCCAGGGGGCTGACTTCAGTGGTGGCATATCCTAGGAGAAAAAGAAGTAATAAAATAGCTTTAGTCCAGGAAGATAACAGTTGTTTCAGCAAGCGCTGTGTGGCTCTCGCTAAGGAGTAGTGGGCGAGGTTTTATATACTTCATCATTGTACCACCCTACTGTTGTGCTGGAATATTTATTGTGAAGACACTTGAGGCATGTAGGTTTAGTTGTGAAGACACTTGAGGCATGTAGGTTTAGTTAGTTGTATGATGAGACAATGTGTAGTTATGCAAAAAAAAAAAATCAACAATCATTTTGGCATCAGTTCAATATTTGTTCAATATCTCATCAATTCAACATCTTTCAATGCATTCATTTGATCTCCGGATGTTTTGAATGAACGAGGCTCTAAGACATGGTAAGTGGGTCGTGGTCCCCTATCCCTGTTACTTTATCTTGTCTTCTTTGTGGGATAAAGGACAAACAAATGACCATAAATCATTGGAATTGTGAAAATTCGATTGCTATACTTAGACGAGTTCCACTAACATGATTGTGTGTGCAAATTCCTTGATTTTTTGCTGCATGTTCTAATTTTGTAAATAATTTGCCTGTGAAACGATAGTAGGCTTTTCTCCCGAATGTTTTTCTATTGAGAAAAACAAAAAAAAATCTATCTAATTATAATTAGAATCATTATGGTGATGGAGGGTCGTCTTGCGTGATGTTTTCATAAAAAACAAAATATTCTGACGTTGCATTAATAATATCAGGATTGCAAAATCAATTAACAAGAAACACATTTCCTAAACTACAAGTTTCCCTCCAAAAAAAATTGAGAAAAAGACACAAGTAGTTTGAACAAGCCGAACAAGCCCAGTGGCGCATCCAGGGATGTTGAATGAATTCAAAGGATACCATTAATGAAAAATTGAGATCGCTATATCAACCACATTTATCATGAATCATTTAGGACTCTCACAGATCCAATGTTTAACATTATAGTCGCTCCTTTTCCAATAACACTGCTTAGCGAGTCATGAATTATGCTTTTCTTGAAAGCTAACATTATCTTCCATGTATTTGAGGAATTTAGTTAGGACTAATATTACTATAGAAAGCTAACATTGTCTTCCATGTTCACTTGCTCAAGTATATGGGAATGGACGTGTATTGGTTTTGTATTTCGTGTTCATGCATATACCCCAGTAAGGCGTTCATACATATCAGTATAAATGAATAGCCGACAACATATCGCCTTCTTTGATTGTGTGTGCAATTTCATTCAATTTTTGCTGCATGTTCACATTTTGTAAAGGCCTTTTATGTGAAACGATCCCTGCTTTTTCCCAAATGTATTTCTATTTGAAAAAGAAAAAACTATCTAAATACAATTAGAATCTGTTAGACTAAACAAAGCGCAGCTGAGATAAATATAAACATACACAACACATACAAAAAACCACACAAAACCATAACACAGAGATTTAACGTGGTTCACCCAACCAATCTAGGCTACGTGCACGAGAACAGAGGCATCAGCAATCTTATTATTCAAAGAAGATTACAACAAATCTAATAATTCACACATACTCTCAGCTCTCCCCTATTTTCTCTACTTTCTCTACACACTCTTACAATCCTCTACGTGATTACATTTCTATATAGCTTGAGCATAAAACTGAATCATAATTCCCTCACAACAAATATAGGATGCATTAACTCCTCCTCAAAAAATATTGGAGCTAATATAGCAACTAATCCTATTGTTGTCACATACATGAGATTTTTCCCAAATTTAATAAAACAGAAAATCTCAACAATCTCCACCTTGACAACAATTAGCCTAATGCCTTGTTCATTTATTATTTTTATCTTTTCTGCAAGCCAGACACCAACGTAGCTTCTCTAACAAAACTGGTTTCGTGAACATGTCTGCATAGTTTTCCTTCGTATGCACCTTTTCAAGAGAAACACCTCTTTCAGTGATAACCTGTCTTGAAAAATGGTATTTGATAGGTATATGCTTTGATTTACTATGATAGGTTGTATTCTTAGCCAAATGAATTGCACTTTGACTATCACAAAATAGCTTGATGTTGTCCTGTAACTTACCAAACTCACGAATCAAACCTTTCAACCAAATCGCTTCTTTGCAAGCATGTGAAGCAGTTATGTATTCTGCTTCAGTAGTGGATAAAGCAACAATATTCTCTAGCTTTGACATCCAGCTAATAGCTCCACCTGCAAGAGTAAAGACATATCTTGAAGTTGACCTTCTCTTATCCAAATCACCTGCAAAATCGGAATCAACATAACCGCAAACAAATTCACTACTTCTGTTATAAGTGATACAACAATCACTCATGCCTCTCAAATACCGAAGCACCAATTTCACTGCTGACCAGTGTTCTTTTCCTGGATTTTCTATATACCTGCTGACAACCCCAACCGCATGTGAAATATCTGGTCGAGTACATACCATCGCATACATTAAACAACCTACTACATTGGCATATGGAATTCGAGACATATATTCCTTTTCTTCATTTGTACTAGGACATAAACTTGAAGAAAGCTTAAAATGGGAAGCTAAAAGGACTGAAACAGGCTTCACATTGTTCATACCAAACCTCAAGAGTATTTTCTCAATATACTTCGGTTGTGATAGCCACAACTTACCATTGCTCCTGTCTCTGAAAATCTCCATGCCCAAAATTTGTCTTGTTGCTCCTAGATCTTTCATATCAAATGTCCTAGCCATCTGAGCCTTTAACCTGTTGATATCCGTTATGCTTTTGCTTGCTAAAAGCATATCGTCAACATACAACACTAAGATAATGAACATGCCATTACTTAATTTCTTAAAGTAAACACAATGATCATATTCACTTCTTATATAATTTTAACTCAACATGAAAGAATCAAACTTCTTGTACCATTGTTGAGGCGATTGCTTCAGACCATACAATGATTTCTTGAGCCTGCAAACAAATTTCTTGTTGCGATCTTGAACAAACCCTTCCAATTGTTCCATGTAAATTTCCTCATCTAAATCTCCATGTAAAAATGTAGTTTTGACATCTAGTTGCTGTAATTCTAAATCAAGCAAAGCCACTAATGCTATTACCATTCAAATTGAAACAATTTTTACAACTGGTGAAAAAATCTCATGAAAATCAATGCCTGCTTTCTGAGAAAAACCTTTCGCAACCAACCTTGCTTTGTACCTGTCCTTCGAACCATCAACACCATTTTTCAATTTGTACACCCATTTACATCCCACAGTTTTTCTGTCTTTAGGAAGTTCTACCAGATCCCATGTGTCATTCTTGCGTAATGCCATCATCTCGTCCTTCATAGCTTCTTTCCACTTTTCACTTTTTGAACCTTCTACAGTTTTCTGATAACACAAAGGTTCATCATCATTAGCGGTTAAAGCAACTAAAGTAACATAATCATCATAACTTCTAGGAGGGCGTTTGATTCTTGTAGACCTCCTTAAGGATGTTTCTGGTGCTTCCACAATTGGTTGACTACCATCTATAGGAACTTCTTCATGATCAGCATCTGAGACCTATTCATGATCTACATCTAAACCTTGTTCATGATCTGATTCTGAAACCTGTTCATGACTAGTATCTGAGCTATGGTCATCATGACTATCATTAGAAGTGCTTTCAAACTGAATGTGCTGAAAATCAGATACATCATCCTGTTTCAATCTATTATCTACATCTAACTGTACAAGAGAGGATTCATTAAACTTTACATCTCTGTTGATGATGATCTTGCGGGTAGTAGGATCCCACAATCTATATCCCTTTGTTCCATCACCATATCCAACAAAGATATACCTTGTTGACTTTGGATCTAATTTAGTTCGCTGATGTTTAGGCACTAGAGCATATGCATCACAGCCAAACACTCTGAGTTTAGAATAATCACAAGGGTGACCTTTCCATACCTCTTGAGGAATCTTGCAACCTATCGCCATGGATGGTGATCGATTTATCACATAACAAGTTGTAGCCACCGCTTCTATCCACAATTCCTTCTGCAAATCGGCGTTACTCAGGATACTCCTTTCTCTCTCTAAAAGAGTCCTATTCATGTGTTCAACAACTCCATTTTGCGGAGGAGTATAAACAGTGGTCTTATGTCTCTCGATCCCTGCATCCTTGCAATAGTTTTCAAACTCCTTGGAAGTAAACTCACCACCATTGTCAGTTCTTGAACATTTTATAGTTCTACCAGTGATGTTTTCTACCAATGCTCTAAACTGCTTGAAAACTGTAAAAACATCAGACTTCCTTTTCAACATGTAGACCCACACTTTCCTAGAAAAATCATCAATAAACAATACAAAATATGACAAGCCACCATATGAAGTTGTAGGGGCTGGACCCCAAACATCTGAATGGATATAATCAAGTATTCCTTTACTAGTATGTTTGTATGTTTTAAACTTTTTCTTACTTTGTTTTCCAAATAGACAATGTTTACAGAAATCTAACTTTCCAGACTTTAGATTAGGAAGTAACTTGCGATCACCCAAAATTTTTAACCCTCTTTCACTCATATGGCCCAACCTTTGATGCCATAAGCGAATGGAAATACTGTCATGTTCAGACACCGTAGACACATGATCCGACCATGTTCTTCCTTCTAACTGAAATAGATTTCCTACCTTCTTAGCTTTCATTACTAGTAAAATACCTTCGTAAATTTTCATTACTCCACCTTGAATTATAGTTTTATATCCATTTGTGTCAAGTGCTCCTAGTGAAATTAGATTTTTCCTTAAATATGGTACATGTCTTACATCAGTTAACATTTTGGTTGTCCCATCAAACATTTGCAGTTGTATACTCCCTATTCCCACAATATTACATGTGACATCATTACCCATGTACACGACTCCATCATTAATTGATCTATACGTCTTAAACCATTCTCTATGAATACACAAGTGGTTTGATGCACCAGAATCTAACAGCCAATGTTGATCATGGTTTAACAAATTAACTGATAACACTTCATCACTCATTCCTGAACCAGATGCTAAACCTGTATCTGTCGTGTTTGCTTCTTGCTTTGCTATCGAAGAGTCTTCTTTGGATGCTTTTTGTCTCTTCCAACAGTGCTTCTTCAAATTTCCCGATTTTCCACAAAACCAACACTTTACCTTACTCTTCTTCCCTTTCGATTTTGATCGTGAGTTGTTGCGCTTACCAGAGCGTCTTTCTCTCAAACGACCTCTAGCCAGCATTGCTTCTGATGTAGAGGTGTCCGCATTTGACCTCTTCCTTGTCTCTTTGGACAACAAAGCTCCAACAATATGATCAAATTCAAGGGCTTCTGATATACTTAGACTGATAGAAGTAACCAAATGATCCCATGACTCGGGCAACCAGCACAATAAAGTTATAGCTTTATCTTCTGATTAAAATTTTACTTCTATACTTTCTAATTGCACCATGAGAGTATTAAAGACATTCAAATGATCAGTAATAGTTGTACCTTCCTTCATACGAACACTGTACAATTGTCACTTCAGAAGAATCCTATTGGTCAAGGATTTTGTCATGTACAGCTTCTCCAGCTTTGTCCACAAACCAGCAACATTTTTCTCTGACACGATGTTAAACAAAACATCATCCGCCAAACACAGTCGAATACCGCTCAGAGCTCTTCCATCCAATTCATTCCATTCATCATCTGTCATGGGGTAAGGCTGTTTGGATCTTCCCAACAACGCCTTCGCCATGCCTTGTTGCACAAGCAGATCGTGCATCTTCACTTTCCAGATCTCGAAGTTATTTTTGCCATTGAACTTCTCGATCTCAAAATGAGCGCTTTGAGTTTTTTCCATGTTGAATAAAAAAATCTCCAATTCCAAATAAAAATGCCTCTATCGTACCGTGTAAATGCAATTTGAAAAGAAAAACAAAAATTGCAGGTTTACCAGAGGGAAAAACTGTCGGGCGCTCCTTGACAGCGAAAAAACCGCGCCTAAAACACAATCCACTGCCTGGCGCTCCTTTGACAGCAGATGCTCCGCGCCAGAGCAAAATCCGTGTAAGTGTCGCAAAATTGGCGCGCTTAATCCCGTCGATTCCGCGCCAATCAGAATATTGGAGCTCTGGCGCGAGTATCAGACTCGGATCTGCGCCAATTGGTGCGTCTGTTCCAAAATAAAATGCGCCAACCCGTTCACTGCCAGAAATTGGCACGACTGTCTCTGCTAAAACCGTGCCAATTGCCAAAACTCCACCTTTAGCCGATCTGTCACACACACCAGCTCCACAACCAGAGACTCGTAGGTTATGGGCCCTCCACACACCGTTGCGCCGCTCTGATACTACTTGTTAGACTAAAAAAAGCGCAGCTGAGATAAATATAAACATACACAGCACATACGAAAAACCACACAAAACCATAACACAGAGATTTAATGTGGTTCACCCAACCAATCTGGGCTACGTCCACTAGAACAGAGGCATCGGCAATCTTATTATTCAAAGGAGATTACAACAAATCTAATAATTCACACATACTTTCAGCTCTCCCCTATTTTCTCTACTTTCTCTACACACTCTTACAATCCTCTACGGGATTACATTTCTATATAGCTGGAGCATAAAATTGAATTATAAATTCCCTCACAACAAATATAGGATGCATTAACTCCTCCTCAAAAAGCACTGGAGCTAATATAGAAACTAATCCTATTGTTGTCACATACATGAGATTTTTCTCAAATTTAATAAAACAGAAAATCTCAACAGAATCGTTATAGTGATGAAGAGCCCTTTTTAGTGATGTTGATTTCATGAAGATGCTTTCTAATGTTGCATTAATAATATCATGATTGCATAATCAACGAACAATAAACACACTTACTAAACTACATGTTTCCCATGAAAACAAATTTTGAGAAAAGGCACCGTTAGTCTGAACAAACCTAGTGGCACATCCATGGATCTTGAATGAATCCAAAGGCTACCATTAATGACAAATTGAGATCCATATATCAACCACACATTTATCATGAATCATTTAGGGCTCTTTAGGATCCAATGTTTAACGTTGTGGTCACTCCTCTTCCGATAGCACTGCTACGCAAAATATCAATTATGCTTCGGTTGAGGAATGACATCACGTTCCTTGTCCTTGAGGAATTTAGTAGTGATTGATATTACCATTGAAAGCGGAGATAATATACTTGAGATTGGTTAATATTTTCAATCTACTTCATTTACCTAAAATGCAATTAAACATGTTGAAACATTAAGTTTTACACATTAGGTTTATATTAGGGTTTACACATTGCGGTAAAGTAAGACGTATTAATTACCAAAAGAGGCAGGTGCACGATATCATAATACACTATGTTTTGTGACCATTGATGGGACTTAGATTATTTGTGATGTTCAACTGCTCTAGTATATAGGAATGGACATGTGTCGATTTTCTATTTCACGGTCGCACATTTACCACAGTAAGGAGCTCATAAATATCAATATAAATGAATATCCGACAATGTATTTTCGGTACATATGGTCTTCCTTGACTGGTTAAATAGTTCCATTGGTTCTTTTACAGAGGGCTCGCCGGCTGGCCAAGACATGGAGGAGCCAATCCAAAGGGAGTCACTCCCTACTCATAGACGAGCTCTTAAAATATCGTCTTAGAAAAATATTCACTACAGATATATGTTCTTTTTCGGTATCATAACAATCCAAATAAATTAGACGAATAGTGCATCCTAGCTTTAGATCTCTTTAGAGTTTTAAAAGGAAGAGAGAGGATAAAAATGATTTCATGCGCTGGTTTTTCTTTAACGTAACTTGGTAGAAAGGAGATGTAAAAGACACAACGTTTGCAATCTTCTTTTCAAATAAATGAGATATTTATTGTTTTTATATTATTTTAAAATAAATATCAACAAATTCAATATTAGGAAAATTTTCCCTATTTCATTTGATTTGATATTATTATAAATATTTTGAATTTCAAATTTAATGGGAATATATATAAGATATCTTAACGAAAAATATATTTTGTATTTTATTTTTTAATGATGAAAATATCAATACAAATATATTTTATTATTTTTTTTAACCATTTAAATTCATTAAATTCTATTTAATATATTAGGGTCTTTCTTCATTAAATTCATTATAATTTAAAATAGATTTATTTTTAAAATTTAAAATCTTTTTGGGCTTCTCCCATTAGATTAAAGATATATTTATATCACAATTTTGAATAAAACATAAATTGGATTAAAATAAATTTATGCTTATATTTTTAATTAAAAATAAAAATAAAATATATTAATTTTATCATAATAATAATAAAAACATATTAATATTAGTAAATATATAAATATAATAATAATATAATTATTATTATTGATGATGATTAATGTCCATTTAGACCAAATTTTGGTCTATCGGACCCAAGAAATGTATTATTTAGTTTTATTTATGGTTTTATTCGTATGCTAAAAAATCTTGGAGAGAAGCCTCCTGAGCTCACTATAATTTTGACATCGTAAAAGGCTAGGAAGGTAAGTATTGCAACAAATATTATGAAACTCAGATCTAATGTGGTTGTACGCGGGGCACTCTAAGAGGAAGTGATTTTCATCCTCGATGTTCATATTCTGATAGAGATGGCAGATCCTTTCCATTCATGGTGTTTTAGGAACTGCCCAATGACTTGTTTCACTATGGAGCTCATGAGAGTTCGTTCTAATCTTGGCTATATTAATTTTCCTCTTTGAGCTAGTTAAAACACAGAGATACTTTTCATCTTCTAGGGTGGGGTTGATGGCCTCCTTATAATATCTTAATTTTCTATTAGCTACTAAATCTTTCTCACAACACTTTTTTTTTTGAACTTAGAAGTAACAATATTTTAATGTTATTAATGTTTTGTAATGGAACATTCTTGTCGATCTCCCAATGGTTTAACGAGGCCCTAGTGCCTTTATACCAACCTCGTTTGAGCCTTAGGTGGTTTTGGCTGGAATTTAAAGCTAGCTTAGGAAGTCTATAGTCTCCTATGTTATTGAGTTTGTGCTTGTACAACAGAAGCCTAGCCATAGCTAGGCTCTTGATAGGGGAAAGACCCACTTCTACAAGGAGAATAGGATAGGGTGTATTGCTTTTAATTTTGAGGTTATATGTTATAAAACACTTCTGCATTTGTTCAATCTTTCTCCAAGATTCTCTAGAGATGCTGCAACCCCAAACCTCACATCCATATAAGATATCAGGAGTGACTAAAGTTTCAAAGAGGAACTTATTTATATCCCACATTATGAGGTTTGTCGTTTTACAATTATTTTCAAGACCAAAATAAGCTTTCCACCCCCCATTAATCATTTTCTCAATTCTATAGTTCTAGTTGAGCTTGTGATGAATATCAATTCCTAGATACTTGTAAGAAGACACCTCCTCCAAGTTACTATTGTCATACATAAATTTAGCATAAGTGTCCTTCTTGGATTTGATAATCATAACTTTTGTTTTGTTAGTGTTAACAGGCATACCCATGGTAGAGTGGAAATCCTTAAGAAGTCTAAGTTTCTTATCAAGATCAGATGGGTACCTTGCGAGAAGAACAATATCGTCAGCATAGAGAAGAAGGATGATAACTATCCTAGCTAAGATTGTGTCAGCGCGACCTTCTTCCTCTAAAAAACCTTCTAGCTTATCGATGTAAATGACAAATAGGGTAGGGGAGAGGGGGTAACCTTATTTAACTCTGATATTACATTTAATATCTTTCAAGCGCCCCTCATTTCTTTTTAACTCTGCAATTACATTCTCGTATAACCTTATAGCGGCAACTCTCAACTCTAAAGGAACCTGTAGCTCTTCTAATCTATTCCATAGGTTGTTTCAAGGAACTGTATTGAAAGCCTTTCTACATTCCACAAAGAAAAAAAAGAGGTTGGATTTATCATTGTGGCATTCCTCCACAATGATCCTAAGTGTAACGAGGTGGTCCATTGTTGAGTGTTTCTTTCTAGAACCCACTTTGGCTTTAGCCCGCTTACCTTCACTTTCAACCCATATGCTCAACTTCTTTTCCAAAATAATACCATATAACTTGGCTAAGAGAGGGCTGATCATAATTTTTCGATAATTAGAGGGGTTATTTGTATCCCCACTTTTAAAAATAGGGATAATTAGGTTCTGAGTCCATGGTTTAGAGAACCTTTTCTTGACCACTTGATTGAAAAGATTGTGGATGTGGGGGATGAAGACAGGACCTCCAATTTTTAAGATTTCCACTTGGTAACCTTCAATGTCCTGAGCTTTCCCATTTGTTAGGCGTTTAACCCCAAAGTAAATGTCTTCTAATCAGAAAACTTCTTTCGTTGTGAGGAGGGTTTCAAAGTTATCCATGACATTGGAGATTCATAAAGCTTTTTAAGATAGGAATTCTAGTCGCGTAAAACAATTTTATTATTATCTTTAATTTTCCTAGTTAGAATCTACCTCCAGAATTTCTTAGGAGCTACCTTAGAGAGGTATAAGAGACTCTCTCGTATTTTACCAATATATTGCCTTTTTTCCCTTTTAGTTAAGGCTTTGTAAATTTTTATCTTGCCAATTTTAAGAGATTCATCAACAACTTCCTTAATTGCTCTCCTCGCACTATTACAATCTTTGACATACCATGGGTTGGTTTTGTTATTTATTTTATTACTTGAAACTTCAAATGATAACTTGTTAATAGAATATGAGAGGGTTGTAGTAAAATTATGATAGAGGTCTTCTATATTGTCTATACTAGATAAATGAAGCAAATTAGTTTTTAATTCATTTAGAAAGGATCGCTTTTATTTCTATCGAAGATTAACTTCTTTTGGATATAAGGATTATCTTCTATGTGATCTCTATGCATGAAAAAATTGAGAGTTATAAGTAAAGCCCTATGATCAGAGTCAGGCTCGTGGTCGTTTAAGATGTCAAAATTTACTATTTAGTTGTATAAAGGGAGATCGGAAATAACATAGTCTACCATGCCGCTACCAAGCCCAGATGCACGTCATCTAGCTAGAATTGGGCCACTTCTTTAGATTGTTGCAAATTATGAGATCTTGAGCACTACAAAGCTTAACTAGCTCCAACCCAAACAAATTCTCCCTGAGGTATTCAGAGCTCCTTTTGTACCGGCTAGCCAGAGTAAGGTCTTCCTCTAACCAAAGAGTATTAGGGCTGGAATGACTTCTTAGAAGAATAGCTTGGTTGCTTGAATTTCAAGCATTAAAGTCACCTATTAAAAGGATATTACCTTAATTCCTTAGGCTATAAATATCAATCTCTAAACCATTGTAATGACTATTTTTATCTAAATTCTTTTTCTTATAGAAGTTAGAATTGATGGGGGGGGAAGAACAGATTGCTATGTAGGTCTTTTTATCATTAATGTTAGTAATATTTATCCAACTATATTGGTTGTAAGGGTCGTTTTTATAAATCCTATCATGGGGGGAGATTTTCTTCTTAATGTAACGAGCTATACCCCTAATGCCTCTACGAGAGGATCGCTTGTTCCAAGTAGACCATAATGCAAAGCCATCTATGTTGGGGACCTTAGATTCTTTGTGCTCCCAAGTTTCAACAAGCAATATAATATCAACATCATTCGAGATCCAACTGGGCTTGGGACCTTTGTTCCATGGAGAGCCCCGACAATTTCAAGAAAGAATCTGGAGCATGTTGAATTGCTATTTATTACTATCTTTTTGGTTTCTATCTCGAATAATGACTTTTCTCTTTCTGATTATTGCCCACTTTCCTCCCTTCCTATATTCTTTTACCTTTTGAACCTCCTTTCTTAATTCTGCTTGATCTTCTGGAATGAGATCTTCATTTATAAATATTCTCATTCATTTTAGACTTGAGGTTTTACTAAGTATGTCATACTTATGGTCAGTAGAGCTCACCTTTATTTGAATCAAACTTCCGTTATTCTCAGTTAATTTCCCCAACCTTGTTGCTTCAATGAGACATGTTGTTTCAATTTGTAATCTATTATGTAATTTTATCTTGGCTATGGCTAATGTATCCTCTTATACCTCCTCTTTCAAACCGAAGATTATAAGGTTCATGGCCCTTTTGTTACTCTCATGGTCTAATTCTATCAATTTTTTCATTTCATCCTTAATTGGTTTGTTATCTAATTTACATACCACAGTATTTAGGGTGAAGCGGTTATTAACTTTTTCTTCTAGTTCTTTAATCATGTCTTTCATTTTAAGACTCTCTAAAGTATCATCATCTCCTTGCTCGAATGTTTGGTTCGTATCTTAGTTTTTCTTTTCTATAACCTGCAACCTAGTCTCCATTACCTCCATTTTATTCTCCAATAGTTCTATTTTGTTTTCTATTTGTTTTTGGATCTTGTCTTCAAGAGAGGTGAATTTATTTTCGAGTGTAGCTTCTAGCTCTGTTTGTAGCTTGACTTCTCTTTTTTCTCTACATTTCTCTAAAGACTCTATATACTCATAAAGGCTCTATAGAGTAACTGTGTAGAGTAACTGTGTTAGGTCTACCTTTGGTAATTTTTGGTAGCCGTGGTGAATTATTCATACTTGAAAATATATGAGCATATATGTATTAGAAAAAGATAAGGAATGTGTGCACTTGATATCAGCAAACCGGACCGCCAATCGCACGTGCCCTGAATGAACCACAGCCTGCAGACTAGATTGGATTTGAAAAGATGACAGAAAAGTATTTCGAAAATATCGCACCATAGACCCGACACAATAATATTTATAAAACTACACCGCAGATGTGAACCCGTCGTCAAGGTGAAGCTGATGCGAGCGTGGCGTCGAGGTGAAAATGTCAATTCTGCCTTGCTAGACCCCTTGGTTCTACACGTGTACTCACGTACCCCTCTAAAAAAAACTTCCGAAGATAAAACCCTCAGAAATTGTGCACTAATGAAAATTAGATCTCAGCCCAAGCAATAGTGAACCGAGCTCCATAATAGAGTCTACCTTCTTAGCAACAATGCCAGCTCAATTGGATAGATTGACCTCTAAACGAGAGCTTGTTGCACCGAGAAACTTTGCAGAAACCACCATAGAGAAATTTCATATCATCGCAGAGGCTTAATAATAATGATGGCTCAATTGGAAACTTCGCATAAATAAATGGAAACTCATATTAAAACCACGCTCACACGAAAATGTGATAAACCCTAGTTATGAGACTCTTCATTCTCTATGGGCGTGCAAATAAAATATGACTCGTGGGACTGTGATAAACCCTAGCACCGAGAATTTTCACATAAACCTTCGCATATGTATTTTGCAAAAACATCCGCAAACAAAATATTAGAAACCTCAGAAACCATGCTATTACAATTATATTAGCACAATCACATTAATAAATATAATTAATATTTGTAGATTTATATCAATCAAAAGAACAATCATATTAGTAAATGTAATTAATATACTCCAATAAATATCCATAGTATAGATTTAATATTAGTATTAATATTAATATCAATATATATACATTTATAATAATATATCCATAATAATTATAATTATATTATTATTATTTAAATATAATTATGATAATAGTTATAGTAAATTAATTGAGCTAGACAAAGTAGATAGGGGAGTTGACGGAGTGGGGAGTCGAGGGCTAGAATGCTCTGTATTTCGACCTTTCTCGTACTCAATTCTTGCAACCATCCTTCTATTCCTTGGCGGGGGTTCTTATCTGTTGTAGGTTCTCGTACATTGCTTACTGGATGTGGCTTATCCACTACTTGCCGCTGTCGTTTCTTTGGTCTATCTCTGTGCGCTAGTGGTGGGTGCCGGAGTTGCTTCTGATTCTGTTGGGCTCCATGGCCCTCTTTTTCTCGCCTCGGGATTTTTGTGCCTCCGCCATAGTCCGTGGTTGTCCATTTCCTTCGCACTCTGTGGCTCGGTCTTTGCTTCCTCTTGGAGTGTATCTGTGGCTTCGGGAGCAGCCTTCTCTGGTTTTATCCGCGTGATGGGTTTTTCCGGTGTTGTTTTTAACCCACTATGTTATTTGTAAGGTTTATGAGGCCTATTTGTATTTTGGGCTTATCAAATCAAATCTGTTGCATTGGGGATGTTTTAGGTGTGCCATCTTGGGTTTTAGAGTGTCCGTGCGCTTTATTATTTTTCTGGTTTTTTCGGTCTCGTTTTTGTATTGCCGTGAGATATTTTTTTTTAGGCATAGCAAATTTAAGGGGCTAAGTTTTGCTCATGGCAAAGTTTAAAGTTTTTACAAGTAGACGTGGGGTTAGGGGTTTGAGTTTTTACAAATAATGGTTTGCATTTGTATTTCCTAATATTTTTTTTAAAGAAACAGTTGTAACCTATTAGCCCACTATTAGCCCACTAAAACTTGACTGGAGAGTTTAAAAAATTATTTAGCCGTGTAAATTTCAAACTACATTTTCCCATTTGCCCTATTTTTTATGGTAATGGAGAGTATCAATATACATTTCATGCTATTTTTAAGGGAATACTAATTATTTGGATTTGTTTTTAGTAGTGGAATTTATTTTTACTCTATTATATTTTTCTATTAACCTAAAATTGTTGTTTTTTATCCAACACTTCTCTCCCATTTCCCTTATTTTTATGGTAACCGCAAGTATCAATATACATTTCACCCTATTTTAAGGGAATACCAATTATTTGGATTTGTTTCTAGTAGTGGAATTTATTTTCACTCTATTATATTTTTCTATTAACCCAAGATTATTGGATTTTTTTTAAGTAAAAGGTATCCTACACTTCATGGAATCTGGATTCATGCATTTCATGGAATGTGGATTCATTGCAATAGAGAGATCAATTTGTCAATTCTTATTTGTTTATTTGACATCTAGTAAACATAGTTATTGAACTATATACATTTTAATTTAGTAAGCATTCACCCACATGAATGTTTTTTAAATATTTAAATAAAAAACTATCCAACATAAAAAATAAAAATATGAATATGATTATTAAAATTTTATTTTTTATTAAATTATTATAATTTTTCCTTATTCTAATAATAGAGACTATCATACCATATTTTTATATTTATATTGCATTTAAAAACGCTTTACAATCCAGCATGAAATTCAACCCAATTAAAAGGTCATCTAATTATTTTGTGTTCTGTAAACACAATATAAATTTAACCTGAGTTTGACTGAAAGGAGAGTGTAATTTATTTCATGGAACATATTAAGTGGACTTCAACCTTAATTAAAAGGTCATCGTTGTCTAAAAACAATATAAATTTAACCTTAGTTTGACTGAAAGCAGAGTGTAATTGATTTCATGAAACCCACTAAGTGGACTTTTGTTTGTAAGAAAGGATTTCTGGGAAAGTGTGATAAAAATCTTGTGGTCCGCCATTGATTTCCAGGTTTGAAATTTTCTTGGTTTGGTTTGATATTTTTTAGGATTTGGATTTTACGCCGAGAGGGATAACAATGACCAGCTCATTACAGTATTGGTATGAACGTGGAGTGAGATGTTACAGTATAAGTGCTTTTTTTTTTTGAAGTTGTCTATAATGCAATTTTTTGGAGATTTTGGTGACGAATCCGGGGGAAGAAATTGAGGTTAAATCTTGATTTGTTACAGTTAAAATGGTTTTTTAACTGCATATTTGGATTCAGCACCTTGGAAAACCCCTGGGACCCTTTCATTGTGCAGAAACTAGCTATCAAACTTGAGATTCCAATAAATTCCTGCCGGATTTCAACCGGAAAAACCTGCCCTAAAAACTTTCAAAAAATCGCGTTATAAAAAACTGCCTTTCTTTTATTAATATTTTTGATTCATATTAAAAACATAAATCTGTGTGCCATCTGGGTTAGTCTTTATTAATCTGTGTGCCATCTGAGTTGGTCTTTATACCGTGAGCGTGGATTTGTTTTTCTCGTGTTGGATAATAATTCTGCTATTTTCTACGAACTTCAATTTCAACTTGTCGTGTATATTATTGAACGCTGGAACCACGTGTTCGTCTGATGTAATGACAAAGAGGAAATGTAAAGATAACATTAAACTTCATCTCGAAAACGAGAAAAATTGTAAAGAAAATTCTCCATGGAAACGAAGTAGGCGAGAAAACTATATTCACTTCATTAATAGAAATCAAACATAACATAGATGTCAAGTTGCTTCACCATTCTATGTTTTCGGTAGGCATTACTCTCTATAATCATATTGTGGCGTTATTACTATTGCATGAACTACTTGCATGTTACACCAACCAAAACTCTTCAATTAAATTAAAAAATAAATCTAATTAACATTGTAAACTGTTATATATATGTGTAACTTAATTACCCAATTTTCTTTAAACACAGTAAATGGTAAATAAATATATTTTATCGTATTTTTTTTCCCTTATGGACTTTTTGTAATTAGACAAAATCTTAATTTCTCCGGAGGAGGTTGAATGGACTTTTGTAATTAGACAAAATATTGCTTTCCCCAGATGAGGTTGAAGCTTTGGGATTGTCACTTTTATTTTTATTTTTTGTATGTAAGCATATGCAAAACTTGATTTAGGCATTTGAAATGTGTATTTATTTTTTAATTTAATTCCTCGGTGATTGTGAGCAGCCTGTGTAATTTAATTTAAGACTAGATTTATCAATATTTCTATGAAAAAATACATGTATTTTTTATATTTTTATATTAAAGATTTAATGTTTTATTAAAAACAAGTTACATGTGTAATTTAATTTACCGATGGATCTATTAATATTTCTATTAAATATTACATGTATTCTTTATATTTTTATCTTAAAAATTCAATATTTTATTCAAAAATTATTTTTGACATCCAAGTTAAATCAATACTTTTATTAAAGATTACATGTACTCTTTATATTTTTCTTGACATCTAAGTTAAAGGAATGACACTTGAATAATGGCTATTTTGGTTTTAAATTAAAGTATTATATTTAAAATATTTTGGTTTAAATATTAAAATATTACATTATTTTAGAATATCATATTATTTTAGTTAGAATATTACATGTTAGTACATCAATATTATAACATTTCACTTTCTTTTTCACACGCTAAGCGGGTCAAATCTTTATTAGATCAATCTTAACTCTGAATATTACATTTCATCTCTAGAATATTACATTTAGTTAAAATTTTAGTTCTAGGGATCTAGATTTACTTAGAATTTTGGTTAAGATGGATCTAAGGTTAAGATGGAGTTAGAATATTACATTTCGTTAGAATATTATATTTAAAATATTTTGGTTTAAATATTTGAATATTACATTATTTTAGTTATAATTCTCGTTTTTGCAAGTATATTATTGAAGAGTTTTGGTTGGTGTAACACTGTAAACTGCAAAGTATATATCTAACCAGCCTAGATGCATATAGATTGTGGATCTAGAAGGATTAATATTATAAACACGAGAGATTATTAAATCCAAGAGAATAATATTATAAACCCAAAGGGATTAATATTATAAACCAAAGGGATTAACCAACCCAATGGAATAATATTATAACCCCAAAGGATAAATATTATATAGCTTTGGGATCAATATTATAAACCTGAGGTATTAATAAGTTACACAAATTTATATAAACTAAATATCCAAAATCCTAACATTATAAAACCAATATCGTAAATCCTAACAATAAAAACCTAATATTAAACCAAACATTGTATAGCTTATCATTAAAAACCTAATATTAAACCCAACATTGTAAATCTAACATTAAACCCAATATTATAGACCAGAATATTAAACTATAATATTGTAAACCCAATATTAAACACTGTTATTAAATCGAGTATTATAAACCCTCGTATTAAGTCCTAATATAGTAATGTCACAATGCCATGTTGAACAAATTGTAATGTGAAGTAACATTGTAATATTGTCACATCATTAAACCTTAGTGTTAAATCAAATATTATAAATCCTAATATTAAAACTAATATTAAACGTGATACATTGAACCCTAGTATTATAAAATCAAATATTATAAATCTAATATTATAAGAATCAATATTAGGAAAACCTAGTATTAAAACAAATATATCATCGACAATTACATTACAATTATTTGCAAGGTTACATTGAAATTTTTTGAATGTCACATTGCAACATTATGAAATTAGGGTTCAATATGAGGGTTTTTAATATTGGGTATAATATAAGAGTTTAATATTGACTTTAATGTTAGGGTTTACAATATTGGGTTTACAATAATTACTTTTATAATATTAGGGTTCAAACTATTGGGTTTAATATTAGGGTTTAATATTGTGACGATGGAATGGTATATAAATCTATCCATTGTCATATTTTGACAATTATTGTCCCGAAGTGACAATCAATGTGACAATCATTGTCACAATGATACATTACATTGCAATTTATTCAACGTCACATTACGACATTACAAAATTAGGGTTTAATAATAGGGTTTATAATCAATTTGTTTTAATATTAAGGTTTTTTAATATTGGGATCTAAATTATTGGGTTTATAATATTTGGTTTTATAATATTCAGGTTTAATATATTGATTTTAATATTAAAGCCTATGATTGGGTTTAATAGAAGCGATTATAATATTCTGTTGAATATTAGGGTTTATTATTGGGTTTTTAATATTTGATTTAATATTAGGGTTTAATATCGTGACATTTGAATGGTACATAAATATATCCAACATCACATAGTTATTAGCATTGTCACAATGTGACAATCAAAATGACAATCATTGTCATAATGTTGTAGTACACTGCAATTTATTCAATGTCGCATTAGCATATTACATAATTAGGGTTTAATATGAGGGTTTATAATAGTGAGTTTAATATAAGAGTTTAATATTAGGATTTATAATATTGGGTTTAATGTTAGGGTATATAATATTGAGTTTATAATATTTTCTTTTATAATATTAGGGTTTAGTATTAGGATTCATACTATTGGGTTTAATATTGGGATGTTGGAACTATTAATTGTTGCAATGTTACATTACATTGCAATCTATTCAACATCACATTGTGACATTATGAAACGAGGGTTTCATATGAGGGTTTGTAATATTGGGTTTAATATAATAATTTAATATTGTGTTTATAATACTAGAGTTTAATATGGGGGTGTAATATAAGGGTTTAATATGAGGGTTTATAATATTGAGTTTAATGAAAGAGTTTAACATTGGTTTAAAAATAATAAAGTTTAATATTGTAGTTTATAATATTATGTTTGATAATTGGTTTAATATTAAGGTTAATAATATTGGGTTTAATATTATGATTTATAATAAAAAAAATTTAGTATTAGGGTTTCTTAGTATTGGGTTTATAATATATGGTTTTACAATATTATGGTTTAATATATTGGGTTCAATATTAGAACTTAATACTAGATTTAATATGAAGGTTTATAATAGTGTTTAGTATTGGGGTTTCATATTATGTTTATTATGAGGGTTTATAATGTTAGGGTATATAATATTTCATTTCATATTAGGGTTTAATATTGTGACGTTAGAATGGCATATAAATCTATCCAATGTCGCATTGTGACATGCATTGTTGGAATGTGACAATCAACGTGACAATCATTGTTGAAATATTACATGACATTGTAATTTATTCAACACCACATTGTGACATTCAAAATATAGTGTTTAATATTGTGTTTATAATATTTATATTACAATTTTATTGGTATATATAATATTAATATCATATTGGGTGTATTGGATTTATAATATTAATATTAGGGTATAACTTTGGGTTTATTAATCCCTTGTGTTTATTATATTATTCCCTTCTGTTCAATATTATTTCTCTTGGGTTTAGAATCCGTTACATTTATAATATTAATCTGTTGGGTTTATTAATCTGCTAGATTTATAATATCAATAATCCCTTCGATTTATTATATTATTGATAATATCTTTAATGTTGTCTTATTATTATAATATAGTAATAAGTATTATTAAATAAAATTATAATTTAGTTAAATTTTATAATATTTTTTTAATAATGTAACATGTGTAATGAATTAAATGTATTAATACCTATTTTTTTTAGTAACAAGCTTTTTAGGATATTTACATGAGAGCTTAGTTTTTGGATAACTTTTGTAGAAAAAATTGCGAAAGGTGTTTTCCGTAAACTTGTTATTAAAGTTATGTTATTTTTTAGCCACTTGTTATTAAAGTTATGTTATTTTTTAGCCCCTGCAACACGCATGGCAGTGACTATAGTAATCGAAAATGTTATTTTTAACATTATTTTTCATGAATTAAAGCTGGTTAATATCACGAATAACGAAACTTTAATGAAACATTTTAAAGATCGTAGTGTATTTTCATGTTTGGTAATCTTATTTGGCTTCTTCATCAGAAAGGAGGCTATAACCCCCTATAACCATATATTATATTGATATGTTTGCTCTGTTTCTCTTAGCATTTTCAAAGAGCTAAACTAAATTTACCATTAGTTCAAGACATTATATGCTAATATTTGCTTGGGAGACATTATCGTTAAGTGATCAAAATTCAATAAGCTATTTCAACCATATGTGAATGCAATGCATGTTGATGCAGTGTCTCGTCGCCAGGGCAGACACGTGGCAGTGGCTGCGCTAGACATACGTGATACCCCATGGCAGCGAGTGCCATGTACATCTAGTAACATCCATTATAGTTTTTACATCAAAGAGATACAGGTGATTTTAAGCAGCCTGATAGAAATTAAACTAGGACGCCTCCTTGTTTGTCTATGCCTTTGTAGTTCTTTCTCTTAGAAAAATTATTGGAGAATTGATGTTCTAGAACCCATGCCTAGTTCTGCCTCTGTACTAGCGAGACACATATTTAAATAGAGCATATCCTGTGAAAGAAACCCGTTCCTTTGTACTACCCATGCAGTTGGCAACCTGTAGCCTCTATAAGATCGGATAGGAAGAAGCCTAGCAAATTATCTTATCATTGTTTTTTATTATGATATAGAATTTGTCGCTATGAGTACACGCATTCATTTCAGCCCAATATTATTTTTATTTTTGGTCTTGAGAGTGTTTTGATTTTGTGCAGTTATGAAATTCATCATGTAAAATCAATGATGAGATTTGTATAGCGCTGAGGGCAATTAACAATTAACAGAAAATCCCTATGCTTAACATAAAACAGTTCTATGTATTTCTAATAGTAGTCCTCTTAACATAAAACAAAATACAAATAACTCGAAAGAATATTCAAACTAATTGTCCCTTCTGTCTCAACACAATTGACAATTCTGTCATTTATGAGTTACCTAGATGTTGCTATTTGTTATTTATGATTTAGCTGGATGCTTCTAGTTTTTATTTATGATTTACTTTGATGTTGTTTTTGTGCATTATATGATTACCTTGATGCTTTTATATATGATATACTTGGATTCTTTTATTTATGGGTTACCTGGATGATGTTATTTATGAGTTATATGATTGCTGGTACTTGCATGTTGTTACTCCACAAGTTGCAGTACTTCATCCCTCTAATGATAATACATGATTATACATTATTGTAACTAATACAAATTGTAGTAAGAAAGCCAATAGCATAGGTGACAAAGGTAGTGGAGGTATATTTTCCTCTATTTCATCTGTTAAGTTTGACATCCCAGAGGAGTTAGGTGCCCTCGACGAGAAAGGACAAGCATGACTTGAAGAAATGAATGTAAATCAAATGTGTTTCGAATGAACATGCGAGGCAACAGAAATACCTCATTTGAGTTCGACAAGCATACCACCCCGTCTACCCTACCGTGCTATAATCCCTGCCTTAATATTGGAGCATGCATGACTCCTTGCCTTGGGTCCAGAACAAGACTCCCAGCCTTGGGTGCCAAACTTTTCACTTCCATCCTCGAGTGCTAAACCTAACTCCCCAAAGGAGCAACAGGTCTGTTGGAATGAGATATTGAAAGGGTGGGCTATGTTAATTTAATTTGATGTCGAACTTTTCACTTCCATCCTCGAGTGCTAAAGCTAACTCCACAAAGGAGCAACGACTCTGTTGGAATGAGATATTGAAAGGGTGGGCTATGTTAATTTTATTTGATGTAAGTGTCAGTGTTGGTTATAGTCTATTTCTAGCCTAACAACTCACATAAATCAAATATTCATATGTGCGGTACCTACATCCAGTCTCGGATGCATGGGGAAATTATGCTTCCAAGGGAGGGTCTAACTGTAGTCTAGTTAGGGCATATTAATATCACTTCAATGTATGTCTAACAACAGATCAAGTCTCCTATAAACATAATGTATGTCTAAGAGCTTTGATATTAGAAGAGAAATATCAAGAAGTTATTGCTCGTCAATTCTTTCACAGTTCGAGGTCAAGCAGAGCTACAATCTCTGTGACTATGTGCTCATCCCAATAATCCCCTATTACTACTAGCTTTGGCTCATCTTCAGTCCCAATATTCACCTGTTTCATCCACAACAACTCCCTAATATTCACCTGTTTCATACGCAACAACTCATGATAATACATCAGACCACTAACATCCCCTGTATCCTAGACTATGAAGTGACCTTCTATTTCGTAAAACCATATATGCCAAAGCTCTTTCAAGGAGTCGACCTCAGTATTGGGTGTTACCTTCAACTATGGATAAAACTAATAGTCGATGCATCAACAACTATTGACCATGTATCAACACCTACTGACCTTACATGGGCTCTTGCATAAGAATACTAAGCAAAATAGTAAAAGGTTCGTCCATCTACTAACCTTGGATTTTCACATCCTCACTTCACTACTGTGTTGGTAAATAATTTTATTAAATGTCAATTTACTGGTAAACAATATTATTAAATTTATGAGAGATGGTTTTGGTGATAATCACATCAAAATTCATTTTTCGACATGTTTCGAACCAGCAAGTGTGGTTCATTGCGAGGACAAGATGAAGAAGAAGATCATGGTAACAAATTAAATAGAGAGACCCATCATTCAAACGACTAGAAAGAAAGAACTAATTTTGACCAAAGGAAATGGCTAGAATTGATTGGACTATAACTAAATTTGATTGGACCAAGAGTTAGGGGAAAGTTTCTTAATTAGTTAGTTAGTTAATTAATTTGTTAATTTGTTAGATTCTGTTGGACACCTAATCCTCAATGGGTTAGTGTGGAAGCCAAATGGACAAAAGGAGTCCAAGAGACCTTGGGATGTGGAATCCAATGGTCAAACTATGTATTATAAATGTATATCAGTTGTTAATAAAAATTGTACTCTCTTGATTATCTTTCCTATTTGTACCAGTGCCCATGTGTGTTTAACATGGTATCAGAGCTGGTGAATTCTGGCCCTGCTCATATTTGAGTCATTGTTTGCTTGTGGCCTGTTGTTGTGTTTCTCTCACTAGACCTATGCATTGACCATTAATGTTATTTGGGTCGTGAACTCTCCGTGCAGTGATATTGTTGGTTGATTAATTCATGCGTTGGTGTTGAATTCGTTGTATATATTTGTGCTGGCATATTTTTTATTTTTGGTGCTTTGAATGAATACCAAAATGTGGTGTATGGAAAGCATTGAAATAGTGTGAGGCAGATGTGTTTGTCCATATTTAAATATGCAGTGTATGCCTTGGACTGTGGTTATAAATATGACCTTTGCTATGTGTGGAAGGCTGTACAAAAACATTGAGAGTGAAAAGTCCTGACGCGTTGGCTCTGCCATCCCTGACATTCCTAACCTCTGAAATCCGCAAGTCTCTATTTTTGGTCTCTGGCTTTCCCATCTGTCCATAGATTTTTTCTGTTCATAAACGTTTGCTCTCTGTCTACCAGAAGGCGACTCTTTGTTTTCCAAATGTTAAACGTTTGTTGTCGAATTGTTAAACATTTTCTCTCTAAAAATAAATTGAATTAGAGCTTGGGTGTCCAAAGCTTGTCAGTGCTACCCATCCTCACCGGATTAAAAGTTGTCAGATCTACGACTTATATTTCATATGACTTCTGTATTTTCCATTATGAACGCTAAGTTAATTCGGCAACTTGAATTGTCTTAATTATGATCGAAGCCTGAATTTTCTTAATTATATATGCTCGAACTGTGCATAACAATGCCCCTCAAACCTGCTATCACTCAGACCTGTCACTCTATCATTGTTTAACCCTAACACCCCACTAAAATACAGGTCCATGTTGTGTCGGTTATGTATTGAAGACATCGGATCCTTATCTAAATTCTGGTTGTAGCTGAGATTCGTCAGACGTTACATTCCTCCAACTCTAAATACGTGTCCAATTCTGAATACGTTGAATCATTGTTTGATTGTGGGAGTTGGAGATGGTATGTACAATGGAATCTTCGTGAACCTGATGTGAAACGAACATGCAACCTTCCATTGTTCTTCCAGCTTTTGAAAATTATAGTAAAAGAAATTCGCATAAAAGAGCTATCTGCATGAGCCCAGATACACAGAGTATAAAGAAATCCGCATTACGGATTTAATGGTGAGGCTGCTGTGAAATGATTTCAGATTACCATGTGGTAAGGCCTTTTCATTATTCGATATTTGATCTTTTAAGAGATCCGCATCTGTGGAATGGAGAAATTTTGAAGAAAATAAAGTCGTTTTGAAGTTCAGGACATGTACTTTAAATAAGTTTTCTTTAAAGGTTCAAAATTTTAAGGTAGAGAGGTTTGCTTCAAGTTACAGTCTATATTTGTCAGCTACAGAGCTGGCTACAGGTGATATTTGGTCATCTAGAAGATTTGCATTATCAAGGAAGGTTGTTGCTGCTGCGGCGAAGAAAGAGACTACTGAGGAGGGAGAAGCTACAGCCGAGGAGGAGAAGAAAAAAAAGCAAACATCTTTTGAGGAAGATCGAGAAGCGACAAGAAGGTCACAAACTTGACACACATCTGGAAGAGCAATTTGCTAGTGGTCGGCTTTTGGCTGCAATTGCTTCACGTCCAGGCCAGTGTGGACGTGCTGATGGGTATATATATCATATTTGTTGATAAATTTCCTATGAACTATGGTTGTTCTCTATGCATGGCTTGATGAACAAATTCTACTGCCACATATGAATGCCTTGCTCCCATATTGAAAAAAAAAAAAACGTTTCTAGAAGCAAGGTAAGTCACATTCATTCATTCATATACGAAGCAAAGTCTAACAGGTCGGTGCTCTTTGGATGTTATCGATTTTAAATTTCATACGACCTGAGAGTCATTTTTGGCTATTGTCACTGTTCATTTATTTCCATCTTGACAATGATTCAAAATAAATAAGAGAAGGCAGGCTCCCCAAAAGGCAGAACCAGTCATTTTTCATTTTTCTGGAAGCCAAAGATTCAGCCGTCGTGGACTCCAATTTACTTGTGTGGTGTCCTTCAAACAAACCAAACTCTACGACTAATATCGATCAAATATCTCACAGTTACGCAAGTTGGACGCGGAGTTCTAGATGAATGCGGATGTTTCTAATGAGGTTTAAGGTTCAAACGGATAGTAAGCGAATGGTGGAATTGGGCAACATGGACTTCCATGTTCCCATGTTCATTCTTTTGTGCTGTGTCTACCTGTGTTTCAGGTGAAAAATATCCAAGCCTAAAACTGACTGTTGCTGATCCAAAAATGTCATTTTCTAATACATAATTGAAAGTTGATTCTGCCATAGAAGACCTTTTGAATGCAACCTGAGCACAGCCTGAGCATATGAAAACCTTTGTTTCAGATATATCTAGACGACCAAAGCAGGAAAACTTTGCTTTCAATTCAATTTCTGAAGGCAAAGCAAATACCCTGGGAAATCTCATGAAAAGAGACGCAGGCTTCCGGTTCATAGTTTTATCAGCAGCAGAACCTGCCAAATAATTAACAGGCATTGTAAAATAGAGGTGAGGAGGTTGTGTTTATCAGTCTTTCCCAAGTATATTCTTTGCGTACGATGCGTTCAAGGAGGTTGCTTATGGTAAGACAATGTATGGTGTGAAAACGGTGATGGTTCGATCCATTTCTTTGGCGTTAACTATATTCCGTGATTGCAAATAATGTGACAACAACTTTTCATTCCATGTGGGCCACGAAAAATGGTTTCAAATGCATCCCTTCCCGCTGAAGAAATGGAAGCGTGAGAGGTTTTAAATCCAGAGTTCAAAGCATTGTCCATTCTCTATTCTTGTTAGGTTTTATATATTTTTTGCCTCTTAAAATCCCGTTGTTGCTCTTCAATCTGGCATATGCGTTGGTCATTTTTCTTGTCGATTCATGCTCCTTATGTGGTGTTGATTACTTTATGTTATTTCCAATGTGTTGGAATATGAAGCTTATATGAAGCTTATATAACCAAACACAACTGAAATCGAGAGCCATTACTATTTTTGAAGACAATTGCAATCTGTTGTAAAATCCAATTGTATTGACATATTGCGAGAAAGTGTTGATTTTTCTCTACAAGTTCATAGTTCTAATCAGTGTAATTTTGACAATGAATAAAATAGCCAGAACTGGTGAAGTATTGGAGTTCTTAAAAACTCTGATACATTCCTCTGATCATGGTGCATTAAGAATAAGCAAAGCTTCTCTTGTTGACATTAGAACCTGTTTTCTTAATGTACAAGAGAATATTGAGTTTTTGCAACTTGAGACAAAGCTACAGCAGGAAGAATTATAGTAGTGGAGTCATCATTCTGAACCTGTTTCTGTTCAGAATATTGAAACAAACTCCCATAAACAGCAAGTCAATAATGTTACAGTTGGTTCAGATTTAGTACCCAATAAAGCAGCAGTTGTACATGCAGATGCAGAAACTCAGTCTACACTTCCCAAGCCCATCATCAGACCTTGGGAACAGCTTGTCTACAACAAGCATAAAACTAGTCTTGGATATGACAGGGACTTGTCCTTTCATATTCCAGACTACTCAAAGCCCATTTAGTTTCAGAGTGCTGGATTCATTCATGACAGTTCACCTTCAGCTGTTCCAGATTATGCCCCTCTTCCACAGCAGCAGCAACAACAACAACAACAGATTGTGAAATGCCAACACTGTGACCGAGTTGGCCATTTGAAAGATCACTGTTTTGATCTTCATCCATGCAAGCACTGTCATAAAACCACTCATTCTTCAAACAGATGCTTCAGAAACAAATGTCCTGCAAGAACAAAGATTCATCTTGGATGGATCGCTTCTTGGCAATGGGCATCAACAACCAATAAAATATTTCAATCACATGTTAGAACTTGTTCCATAGTATTGAACAATCTTGCAGTTGAGTTTTCTCCATCACCTCACCTTGTATTTGACAAGGGGGGAAATGATGGTCATCTACAAGCTTCAAAGTCACATCAAGTGAGCCTGAGCCACAACTTGCCACACCAGTTTCAGAGTTGTAGCCAGAGACCAATATGCCCATGGACATGCCTTCAGTTGGCAATCTGGGACACTTCCTCTAGCAAAAGACTTCAGCTTCTTGCCAGTTTCGGAAGAATTCCAGGAACAAAATTGAGAACACTTCCTCTAGCAGAAGACTCCAGCTTCTTGCCAGTTTTGGAAGAGTTCCAGGAATTGCATTAAGCATTCCAGAGTTGTTGGTCATCCTTAAACCATCACAGGTTGAGACTTCCCTTTTCAGGTTGAAGTTCTCCCTTTTATGCGTGGTGAGACCTCCCTTTCATGGTTGACGATTTCCTCTTCAAAACAATACGAGCACTTCCTCTAGCAGAATACTTCAGCTTCTTGCCAGTTTTGGAAGAGTTCTGAGAACTGCACTAAGCATTCCAGTGTTGGTGGTCATCCTTAAACCACCGCCCTTTATACCAACATTTCAGAGAGCACATTCGACCTAATGTTGCCATGCATTTTTGCACATTTTGTATTACAGCTCTCTTCTTGGACTCATACATAACCCTTCAGATTAAGGGGGGGAATATTGGACACCTAATCATCAATGGGTTAGTGTGGAAGCCGAATGGACAAAAGGAGTCCAAGAGACCTTGGGATGTGGAACCCAATGGTCAAACTATGTACTATAAATGTATATCAGTTGTTAATAAAAATTGTACTCTCCTGATTATCTTTCCTATTTGTATCGGTGCCCATGTGTGTCTAACATATTCAATAATTTTTATTTAAATCAAATGTAACTAAATCTATTCGTTAATAAATAACTAAAATTATTAGAACATTGAAATTTTAATCCTCTTTGCAACTAAATCAACTATATGTAAAAACTTATATTATCATAGGATAAATTAAGGTAAAATTAAAAGTTTATTAACTAAATAATTAGTTAAATTAAATTAGCTAACTTATTTACCATGTATATTTATTTAAATAAATAAGTGTTATCTTCTATTCATTTATATAAATATTCATATATGAGGGATTATGGGATAAGCTGGGATAAAAAATAATAAATGTTTATTAAATAATTAATTAAATAGATAATATGTTTATTAAACATATATGTTTATATTTAAATATATATGTTACTAAATATATTTTTCTGGGATAAATATGATAATTAGTTAAAATGTTTATTAAGTTTATATAATTTATATATATATGCTTATAATTCTTCATATTTATGAATAAATTTATTAATTTATATACTACATTCATATATATATATATATATATTAAAAAGAAAAATTATTAAGAACCTAACCTAATGATTGTTAGGAGAAGTATTGAAACTTCTTAATGTCAAATCTATATGAAAGAAAAATAGAATAAGTAAAGGAATAATTCAAAAAGAAAGGAAATTCAAATAATGCAGAAGACAAAGGAATAAAGCAACAAAAGAACACAATCAGAACAAAGAAGGGGAAAAAATAAAAGGTGGGGCGATGGGGGCTAAGAGGAGAGGGCTGGGATCCAACAACTGCTAATCTTCCAAGCGTCATCGCTGTTGAGATTATTTGGCCTTCTTTGAATTTCTATAGCCTCCCTAAATTTACGATGATGAAAAGAAGTAATCTTAGCTATAACCTTGGCCTCCTCAATGCATATATGATGCTTAGTCTTCTCTGCATGCTTCGCCAAGGCTGAATATTGGGTCTTTCCATGCTAAATGTCGACTGCGTGTTCATGAATCCTCTAATTTATGAAGTGCCTAGTTTCACCAATATAGGGGGTCCCACAGGAACAAGGAATAACATAATCCCCTTTCATGTCCATGGTGTCAATAGGATCTTTTACAGATCTAAGTGAGCTACGAATGGTGTTAAGGGACCAAAAGTTGAGGGAACATTATATTTCCTAAGGATTCTAGCAATCTTATCCGTGGCCCCTTGTATGAAAGGTAGATGCACCCGAGAGACTCCATCTTTAGGGTCTTTCTTAACCTTGGGACCTCTGCTAGCTTTAAGGAAAGCTTTCCGACCTTGGTGCCTACTATGTCCATTATTAACAAAAACATTAAGGAGATGGGCTTTCTCTTTATCAAGGTTCATTTCATTAGAGATTCTTAGCACACAAGTGGCTAGTGTGTTGAGAACACCCAACCTCTAAGTAGTGAAACGGTGAGAGTTGGCATGAAGATATTTCTCAGTATGATTTTTCTTCTGAAACACCTTGTGGGAGAAAGAATCGTCATCCTTCTTCAAAATGAGAACATCAAGGAAAGGGAGGAACCCATTAAATTCGTGCTCCATAGTAAACTTTATGGACGAAGATTGATTATTGAGATGCCAGAAGAACTGGTCCAGCTCTTCTTGGCCATGAGACAAGATGACACATGTGTCATCCACAAATATTTTCCATAGCTTAGGTAGGAGACGGGCTGAGCCTAAATCCCTAGATTCAAAGTCTTCCATAAAAATATTAGCAACAACTGGGGACAGGGGGCAGCCCATGGCTACCCCGCATGTCTACCCATAGAATTCCCCTTCGAAGCAGACAAAGTAGAAGTAAGACAAATTTCTACTAATCGAGCGGTATCAGGGTCAATAAGGCAATTGATGAACTCAATGGCCTCCTTCATAGAGATACAAGTGTAAAGGGATACTACATCGAAACTAACAAGAACATCAATAGGGTCAAACTTTATGCCCTTTAACTCATTGACAAACGAAGAAGAGTCTTTGACAAAGGACTCAGTACGGCCAACAAGGGGCTTAAGCTTCAAGGAAATGAATTTGGCTAGGAGGTAGGTAGACCCTCCGATGGTATTGACAATGGGTCTCAGGGGGGGTCTTCCTTGTGGATATTTGAAAGGCCATAGATTCTTGGAGTGATGGGGCTACTCTCAATAACCTTGTGGCAAAAGGAACCTACTGTATTACTGGAATTTATACCTAGAGCAACTATTCTAGAGATCCTTTTCAAGGGATTGTTATTAAGATTTTTATAGCTACTACTATTACATAGGTGATCCAACATCTTCGAGCGATAATCCTCTTTGTCAAGGATAAAAACAACCCCACCTTTACCAGCATTAAGAACGACGATGTCCTTATTATGGTTTAAGGATTTGAGGGCATCGAATTCATCCTTCATAATATTGTTTCTAGAGGGCTTTGCCTTCCTAAGGATGATAGTGCAGTCTTTCCTTATCATGTCCTTAATATTATCAGGCAAGACCATAATCCCAAACTCTACGTCGCACATAATGTCTTCCACAAGGATTTTTCTATGAGCAATGACAAAATTTAATCCCTTATTAAGAAGCATGCAGAGAAGACTAAGAATCATATACGAATTGTGGAGGCCAAGGTTATAGCTAATATTACTCCTTTTCGTCACCGTAAATTTAGGGAGGCCATAGAAATTCAAATAAGCCCAAATAATCTCAGCAGGGATGACGACTGGAAGATTAGTAGTTGCTACATCCCTGCTCTCTCCTCCTAGCCCCCTTACCCCCACCCCCCCTTTTTTTACCCTTCTCTGTTCTGATTGTGTTCTTTTCTTGCTTTATTCCCTTCGCTTATACATTATTTGAATTTCCTTTTTTTTGAATTGTTCCTTTACTTATTCTATTTTTGTTCCATATAGATTTGAAATTAAGAAGTTTCAATACTTAACCTAATAATCATTAGGTTAACCTAATAATCATTAGGTTAGTTTCTTAATAATTTTTCTTTTTAATATATATATTTTTTAAACATAATATATAAATTAATAAATTTATTCATAAATATAAATAATTATAAGTAAATTATATATAACTAGTAAACTTTTGAACTAATTATCATATTTATCATAGAATAATAGATTTAGTAACATATATATTTAAATATAAACATATATGTTTAATAAACATATTATCTATTTAATTAATTATTTAATAGACATTTATTGTTTTTTATGCTAGCTTATCCCATAATCCCTCATATATGAATATTTATATAAATTAATAGAACATAATACCTTTTCATTTAAAAAAATATACAGGATAAACAAGTTAGCTAATTTAATTTAACTAATTATTTAGTTAATAAACTCTTAATTTTACCTTAATTTATCCCATGATAATATAAGTTTTTACATATAGTCTATTTAGTTGCAAAGAGGATTAAAATTTTAATGTTTTTAAGTTAGGTTCATGAATAATTTTAGTTATTTATTAACAAATAGATTTAGTTGCATTTGATTTAAATAAAAATTATTGAATCTAACAAATTAACTAATTAATTAACTAACTAACTAATTAATAAACTTTCCCCTAACTCTTGGTCGAGTCAAATTTAGCTGTAGTCTAGTCAATTCTAGTCATTTCCTTTGGTCAAAATTAGATGTTTCTTTCTAGCCATTTGAATGATGGGTCTCTCTATTTAATTTGTTTCCATGATCTAGTTCTTCATCTTGTCCTGACGGTGAACCACACTTGCTAGTTTGAAATGCATCAACAAATGAATTTTGATGTGATTATCGCCAAAAACATTTCTCATAAACTTGTTACAGATCACAGAAGCCTCAATTCAATAATCTTATTAAATGTAGATGATCATATACGTCTACCAACATTCTTATTAAATGTCAAGGATTATATACGTCACACAAGTTATATATGTCTACCAACAATCTTACTAAATTTCAATGATTGTATATGTCGCACAAGCTTTCCACAACAATATCAAAACAATACACTTGTGTTGCTCTCATGTATACTCCCACTACTAAATAAATGAGGGTTTTAAGACAATATTTGAGACAATTTTTGGGTAAATTGTCTTAACTTAAGACAAAAAAAACTTGTGTATTGTCTTAAATATTCTCTTTAAGCATGTGTCTAAAAGATTATTGTCTTAAAGATTGTTGTCTTAAAAAATACTGTCTTAAAAAATATTGTCTTAAAGATTATTGTCTAAAAAAATATTATCTTACAGATTATTGTCTTAAAAAAATATTGTCTCTATAAAGGCAATATATAACACAAGCATTATTGTCTTTTAGGAGACAACTTCATTTTTGTCTCTCAGGAGACAGCTTCATTTTTGTCTCTCTGGAGACAATTTCATTTTTGTCCCTCTAGAGACAATATGTCTTTAGTACTAGCTATTGTCTCTCTAGAGATGATAAAAAAATTATTTAAAGATAACTTTTGTCTCTTTATGGACAATATAAAAAAATGAATCCATAAATATATCACCATTGAAATAAATCGATACAAAATTGTTTTAATTAAAAACAAACTACAAAACCATTGATTAATTCATGTTAGTGCATAGTGGAATCGAACCACCAACCTCCTACTTGTAAGGCAGAAAATCTTCCATTGAGCTAGCACACTTTAAAGAATTATGTGAAGAGTTACGACAATCCTTAAAATTACATTTATAGCCATTGCTATTAAAAAAAGAAAAAAGTCAGCTAGACGATGAATTCTGGCAAAAAATAATTGCATATTTCAACAAACTTGATGTAACACCACTCCTTATCAACTTTGATGAGTAGAAGTTGTTATTGAAAAGAGTCAATTCCCAAAGCAACTTTTTGGGAATGGGATCTAAAGGTCTCTCTCTTTTACTTGCCAAAATTTCACACCCTCACCCTACTTACCAACAACATAAATCTCAATTGATGCACCATCCGGTAACTTATTCTAAAGTAATACAGTTACTATCCATGCCCTTTTATTGCTAACAAAGAGTCAAAACAACTAGATTCCCCTAGTGGAAATAAGTATGCAATAGATGACACTACATAAACAAGAGATATGAATCTGATAAGGGTCAACTTCCTGCCACATGTGCCTACAGCAATGAGGGTTTACCCACTGCACCTCCTATGCAAATTCCATGGGGAAATACTTGACAGTGTCATTGTAAAGTTGGTCCTACCATAACGCTTCTAGAGCTAACGCCTATTGATCTTTTCTCCATACTTTATTTTAGGATAAAAATGAGAAAATTAGCCACATATCATTAGATGCCACTAAAGCACAGTTGGCATGCCCACCTTTTGAGAGTTTGGATCCATCACACAGATATTGCATTTTCAGACTTGTTTCTAGTAATGGGGTATAACTTAAACCTCTCTAATGCTATACTTTGGCATAACGTCAATTACAGTACTATCTTACCGAGGTGTAAGTAAGGCATTAAAGGTTTATGAATACGATGCAATGGAAGGATGTACAAACACCAATTAGTAGATATATATTCTCAGGTTTCAGCCATCCTTTTGATTTGTGCACCCGTGTTGGAATCGGTCTGCACAACGTTTGTTGATTTGTGCTACTTAATTTCTTCTATATCCAAAATGCTTATCTGGGGCCTACAAACACAAATAGTATTACCTTACTCTGTGATAACATCACTGGCAATATCTATTGAACACTAGTGGATCTACTTATACCATTAAGTGATGCATTATATTGATGCATTGAAGACCATATCAACATATCCTACTCAATGAGGCAACAAAAAGAAATGGCTCATATTAAATCCATATTGTGGTGTGTTGATCACCTTAAGCAATAATGTCCAAGCAGAAGTAAACACATGTCTACTCAGGGCTTAGAGGTACTATTACTCTTACATATTTCACTTAGATACTCTTCGTTAAAATCAATGCGCAATGGTTAATCAAGCCATTCGGCAGGGCTGAAGCAATTACAACACTATATTCTCAAGATCAAGCATACTGAATTTATGTAGACTCATTTTGAGACAATGCCTACCAATTTATCAAATAACTGCACTTGAATCTAGACCATCCTACCTTGGTTATGTTAAGTATTATAGAAATAGAAGAATACAGAGATATAGCATCTAGAATTACTGTCATGGATGAAATAAGACAACTATATAGTAGCTCTAGCTAGGTAACATGCTCCATGCATAGGCCTTAATAGGTATTAGTAAAAGCGAAGTAACTTACTGTATACCAACAATGGCACTGTGCTCATAATGGTCCATAAATAGATATTGGGGTCAACACAGTGATCTATTCCACATGCAGACCTTAATAATTACTAGTGACAACAATGTCCCTTAATAGTTGTGTAGACTTTGATGAGGCATATAATATATATTGTAGCATTGATGCTAATAGAAAGCATCTCGGGAGTATATTTGTAGTCAGCCTCGATTATTACATATGCCAACAGAAGTATTATAGGCCACACTATTTGTTCTAAGTCTACTTTGTGCATAAAATAGATAATTCATTTTTGATGGTTTCAGATCACTAGGCATGCTTAATACAAGGGTAGATTCACATCCTGTCTTCCCAAGCTCCTTCAAGTATCAAATTATAGTGTCTCTTGATCCAGGCTTCAGGAGATCTGAACTTTAAGCCATGTAACTATTTCCCTAAGAGTGGTTAATAACCATGCCTGCATTGTGATTTAAGGAGTTACCTTTGGCCTTTCAGTTAATAACAATACTTAAGGTATTGGGACCCTCCTACTGTAATTCATAGCCTTGATATATGGACTGTTTAGATAATTCAATGAGATTCTAATATATGGACTGTTCTGATTCAAGGTCTTGCATGAATAAATTCACTCACAATCATATATTATGCTCACTCTAAAAAAGACTCCATGCACAAAAGATAAATCCTCAAAATTAGAAAAAGTTGTATTTTTATACAAAATATTGAAAATTAGAAAATCGTATTACTTCACTTGACTGCCCAACTGTACAATTCCTTTTAAATGGTTAATATTCAACCATACAAAATCGTACTTCATATTATCCGCACTAAGCCTCTTTATAACAGAAAAGTCAGAAAATGGTATCATCCTTGACAGGAGCATGATTTTCATTGTTTGATACACTTTTGATACCTAGAAACATGTAAGGGTTAACTTTAGAAAATGTCAAGAATTCTACTTTTAGAAGGCACAAGAGAATGTGTACACTTTAACACCAAAGTGTAAGAAATATACCAAATCCAAGATTGTCACACCATATGGCATAAAATAGTAGAGACAAATGAATTGAACAAAGTAATAATTAAATTCCCCATCATATTTTGTAGATGTGTAACTCTAAAAGTAGGTAACAATTACAAATCACAAGTAGTCATAGCAAAGAATAATAGAAATCATGAAATGAAAGTAGGAATCAAATCCCATCACCTGTTGTGACACTCTCAAAGTAGTTAGCCTTTCTAAAGAACGAATGTGTTGCTCCAATTGCACTTATGGGACCAGAGAAGATGAAGAAAATTTGTCACTAAGCTCAGAGAGCCTGCCTACGAGTGATTGAACTCTATCAGCAATACCTAAAGGGTTGAAATCATTTTCCAATAGATGATACAATTTTTTTCACTTCTTGTAGAACACATGTCATGACACCTTTGGAAATCTAAAACATAATAAAGACACAAGTTACCAACATAAGTAGATGTTGCCACTTTCTTTTCATGAACCCAAAGAGCCTTTAAAGTCAGTAAAATTAACTTATATTCACATATCCTCAAATGTTAACTTATATTTGAATGTAAGAGTTAACATAAACCATATTTTTATAAATAATAATGGAGATACATAGAACCAAATAGTTTGAAGTGAAGACGCTTTTGAATTATTAAAAAATGAAGTGCATTATGATTATATGGTACAAAAATTTAGTATAAGCTATAAATATAAGTAGATATAGTAAAATTTGTCCTAATATTGCACCACATTCTATCTAGTTATAATTGAAACCATGTAGCTTGCTAAAACAAAAACTTCTACAAGCATAAAAAGTGCTTAGAAGAATATATGTGTGTTCTGACTTCTCAACAATATCAAGGAAAGACTTAATTTCAAAAATATATGCTTTAATGAGCTCTATACCCATCACTTACCACTTCAGATAGAAGTGTTGAGCGTGACAGCTGCCAAAAAACTATATTATTAATAGACATATTGGAAGAAAACTCCTTGAACTAAGCATAAAATATAATACTTATAATAGAAAAACCTATACAAATGCAAACATCTCAAACAGTGATAGAGGAACTTAAGCCTTTTCATTGAAATAACTTACCACTTCTCTGGTATCCATTTGAGAATCCAAACTAAATCCCGAAACTTAAAATATTGGCGATTCTTGAACTTCTTTCCTTCTCATTCTCCATCTCAAAATGGTGAGATCCATGTTTGTGATCATAGGGCATAATAGAAATGGTAGCCAACAATCTAGATGATGCCATCAACTGCAAATCCTTCTATGCTAAGTATTTATTGTAGCTTTTATGGAGGATATATAGCTTGTACCATGGATAAGCATGATACAAATGACTTTATAATATCCAAAATATCTTTATTAACTTTGAATAACATAGGGTCGTCATTTGAGGTTTATGAATATTCTTGACCATACACAAGGCCCTAAATATCTTCTATAGAGTGAAAGTATTCCTACATATCATATGCCATCCATCATAACAAATAGTATAAGGAAAAAATATATTAAAAATAAAAATTTATCTCACATATTCTACAGTAGGTTCATGAAATTTCATTCAACCCAAAGCTTCCTCTGCAATTGGGTATTCTCCAATAATTAATTCCTACAAGCTCAAACTATATCACCCTTCCCATTTAGACAAATATAATCCTATATCTAATTCAATGGATAACATTTTAGATTTCTAGCCCTCATCCAGTAATGGCACCTTCTTAAAGGTGTGCCAAAAATCAACTCAACATGACATTATATTTACATCATGGGCAATATGGGTAACCTCCCAACCAAAGATAAATGGTTTCTAGAATATGATTTTGCTACACATTTCCCTCATCCCATTTCACAAGTAGGGAGACTTGCATCTTCAAACAAGGAGGAAATAACATGGATTTTAGGAGAGGAAGAAATTGGAGGATATAATAATATTTATATGACTCTAGCATGGATCCACATTAACTTTGAATATATAGATTCCATTTGTAATTTTTATGTTTAGAAAGGAATGGATTATAGATCAATGCTTATAAGTTTCTTGTTGCATTTGTGAAACATATGACCCATACCATCTACAATTATGCTTTTTAGAGTAACCTAACACACATCCATATGTTTTTTGATCACTATCGTAGCCCTAGATCCTTATAGGTTAGTGATAAAGTATGACTATATCCTTAGAAACAACACTTTCATTGCGTTAAACATCATAAGCTTCATCCACTCCCATGGGGCATTCACCTAATGAATTGTGAGATAGAACCTGCATTATGGAATATTAAATAATACCTTTAATTTCACTAGGTATTATAAATACCTCCAAAAATAATTTTTTCAAACCCCCTTCCCAATACATATTGCTAATAAAGAAAGCCTTTATTTTTACTAGATATCCTTTAAATTCCCCTCAATGCCTATAAACCATTTGGTACCCTACAACTCCCCATAATACTTATAATGCATTGAATTTATTCTTCACAATTTTAAAAGTCCGTTTATGACTGAACATGGTAAGATATTGGTCAACAAGGTGAAGCCTCTCTACCCACTCCTTGATTGCAAATACTAGATTCTACTATAGATTGGTAAGAATTCCTTCAAATTAGAGCTTCCTCTACAATAGGGTACTCTCCAATAATTAATGCCTACAAGCTCAAGTTATATTGAATCAAAACATACAAGCCCACTTGTTGTCCCAAGATAAAGAGAAATATCTTTTAGAAGTAACCTCATCGAGCAAAGAACAAAGATTGCATACCTTGAAAGAAGGTTGAAATCTACAATTCGATCTGTGTGGTTGTATGTGGTCAGGAGCTATCTTTAGGGGACCTCTCTCTCTTTGGATGTCTTCTCCTATTGAAAGATGTTGTTTTCTAAATTTTGACTTGAGATCTTTAATCTGGATGATTTTTATTTTGATCCTTCGTGTGCATTTACTGGAGAAAAAGGTTTCCCTTGGGTGAAAGGTGAGGGCTTATGAGACACCTACATAGAAGAAAATAAAGATGAAGCATCACTTCCTACAACTTTTCTACCTGCCCTTCTACCATCAATGTTGATGGCAGGGTTGTGACCCATGAAAAATTCATAACTGGAATTAGTATTCCTTATAGTTGTCTTGCTGACAATGTAAGAATTACCTTTTTGAGGTTATGCCTTATTTTGACCTCCATTTCCATATCTCTGATCTCTAGGCTTTGGGAGTGCAGATTTGTTTTCCTTCATACATTCAAAATTTTTGGTCTCCAATCCACTCTGGCTATTAGCTAGCATTGTCTTGTATTTATCCATTTTATTTTTAGGCTTACTTTTAAGAGAGTTCTTTACCATCTCATCTGAGAATAATGTGTACTTACATCCATAAATTTCTTCTTCTTTGTTGGCTTAGGAAGCCCATGATCCTAGAGGCTTCAGTATGTTCTACATGGTGTGCTTTGCTATTCATTGCACTTCTTCCTTCTCTAGATATCTTAACCATCAAATATTTGAGGCCATTTGTGGAGGATATCACTACACTTAGCTCTTGATCTCTATTACCTTCCTCTACATTTGGAACTCTGTGAAAATTTTCGTTGCTTTTCTCCTTCCTGAATGTGTGTTCTTTGTCAACCTTTTATCGCTTCCCCAAAGTAACATCATCTTGGATAAATGAAACAAATTAAAACTAGCTTTCATCCAAAATAGAAAATGAACTCTCAGTTACTACAAGACATCAAAAATAAAATACAGTAAAAGATAGCTAACTGGCAACTCCTACCTCACGTGCTACCTTTTCTACGTTTGAATTTATCCATTCAACCCACTAGCCATCCTTCGAAACCAAAGATGTTTTGAGGTTCCATACTTTGATTCGCAGTGTATCTACTTTTCCTATAGAAGAAAACAACAAAATAATGCTATGGTCAAAGAATAAGGTTCTGGCTAAAAAGAAGCACTAGCATCACTCTACAAGTTTATTATAGTTCATAGATATTACTTGCAGAAACTCATGATTCCGTCAACCTTTAATTTTTTTTCTTTACCATGTGTTTAGTATATTTTTTTATATCGTCTGTCTACTTAACAACAATGTCTTTATTTCCACAATTTTTTCAGCACCATAATTTATTTTATGATTTTACACCATTGGAACCTTCTTACAGAGGGCCATGTTGTGATCTGCATTGCATCAATATATTATTTTTCATCCTTCTCGAAGATTTTAGAGTGAAACTTTTGGAGGAATCGACTTACTCATTTTTACCTGTGGTCCCATTCACTAGCAGCAGTGCCACAACACTTTGCAGCAAACATAGGATTACAGGGGCATAGGGTGCAACCACCAAGACTATACTAGGACACGGGTGATAGGTGAGTCGTACAACAGATTGCAGGGGAGGCCGAGAACCAATAGGTTGTATAGAACAAAAATTTTCCAGATTAATCAACAGTAATTGGTGGAAATCGTTTTTAGAGGGAGACTGTACTAATCAGGGTTTGGAAAAGATGAATAATTTTTCATGGTTGTTGAAGGACTTAACACACAAAATATTTTTTATTCTTGTGGCTAGAAGGACTTAGCACCTAATATTTATTTTAATCAAATCAAGAGATGGAAAATTTGAGGATACATTGGATGAAGCATCTAACTTCCTGCCATGAATGGCAAGGGTTACCTTGTTGTTGAAAGAGAATGGCATTTAGGATACTGTTGATTAGGAGATTCAACAACCAACAAATCAATATAGTTGGAAACCCATGAAAAAGGACATATGAGCTCACGGGGTCATCATGGATGCATGAATAATCACTTGATACCTCACTTGGTAAACAAGAAGACAACCAGGGAGATGTTGAAAGCTCTAATGGACCTTTTCTAGAGAGACAACATGAACAAGAAGATGATCTTCAAAAGCATTCTGAACATACAAAAGTCATAGTCAGGTTGGGGTGACCATCCATTCTCACCCTCACAATTGAATGCCTCACAGTAACTAAATTCATTATTTGAATAATTAAAATAGTTACTATTGTGGTCAAATAATTTAGAGGGATGTAAGAGTCCATCTTTCCAATGTACCAATTTAAGTACTATATTTCTTAAGTTTATTATAAATTTTCCAGTGAAGCCTTTTTTCAATCATTTTGTTCATGATACTTCAGTAGGTGAATTTATTGGGTTTTGGTTTAAAATAACATATGATGATAAGAATATATGCCCATAAAAACTCTTTAGAACAAAGAAATAACTTTCATCCTTACTCAGCGAGTACAAAACTAGATAATAGTGATAATGACAACTGATAAATTTTTATTTTTTCTATTACATTGCAATCTGAGAATCTATATGATAGTTCTAACATTAACAGTCTTAATATCAGCATGAAAGATACAAGGCATACAAGGAAATAGAACATGATTTATATAGATATATACACTTCCACGCAAATGCCAAAATACAGTGAACTTAGAATCAACTACAGGAAGTAAACAACCACAACATATCACCAACTCATCCTCGAGAGAATGCTTAGATATATGAATGGAATATGACCCCTTTTAAAGACTGATGTCACTCTCTCAATACTACCTCTAAGATTATAATAGTACATCCACTACGTGCTCCCATAGAAGCTTAATGGAGGTAAATGCACTATCACAATACACAGAATATGCCCAGCTTAAGAAAAAAAATGACAACCAGCAATAGAAGACATGCTCAGCTGAGAAAGAAAGAGAAAGTTAGTCCAATACACATAGTGAACTCATCCATTGTAGGGAATGAGGAACTCAGCCCGCTGATCCAAAATACCAAGCAGTGAATAACAATGTAACTCGACCTTCCTAGATAGAACTCAACCAGCAAGGAAAATCACAGAAATTGCCTTCTATTCCACATTCAGAACTCATCTATTCTAGTAGTGCTCCTTTACTCACTAACTCAACCCATAAGAATAGTTTTGGGGTTAAAAATATTCATGTGTTCCTCTTATCTGTCAAGAAATATAATGAAAACAACATCAGAATATAAAATCAACCTTCCCATCTAGACAAATATAATCCTATATATCATTCAAATGGATAACTTTTTAGATTTATAGCCCTCATTTGATAATGATACCTTATTAAAGGTGTGCCCTAGATCAACTCATCATGGCATTATCACTATTTACATAATGGAAAACAAGAGTTAAATCCCCACCCAAGGTAATAGGTTTCTAGAAGATGAATTTGCTACTCATTTCCCTCATCTCATTTCAAAAGTGGGGACACATGCATCTTTAAATGAGGAAATAATATTAATTTCAATAGAGGAAGTCATTGGAGGATATATTACTGCTATGGCACTAGCACACCTCCATATTAACTCTAAATATATAGATTTCCCACTCCATTCCATCATTATATCTTATGATGGATATAATTTGAAATACAACTCAATAGCTTAAGTTTTGTAGGCAATCAAAATGGAGACTCTCAACCTTGCTTGGTTGCATGGATCTTGGCCATTTCCCAGTATGTATCCGATGGCCTTTGGTATGATATATTCAACATTTCCATGTGCTCTTTTTGCATTGTTCAAAAAATGTTAGTTATGGTTTAGCATCCCCTAGACCCCAAACCCCAAACTCTAGCATCATCTTTTATCTATCTCCAATCATTGCTTGACTTGTTCAATAATATTTGGCTGAGTTTACTTTATATTTCTGAAGAATTCAAGATATATAAGCTCTGTTATTTCCATAATATTGGTTTGTAATCATAAAATACACAAATTTCATTGTGTTGTAGATATAGAAATTAGGGTTTTAATAATTTTATAATGTTTTTGAGGTGCATAAATGCAGTTCATGGGACCAAGGAGACCTAGGTTCACCACCCACTACATGTGCACATGATGTTTACTATTTTGGAAAATTCCTACTATAGATCATTTCAGGGAACATTACCAACATTGAATGCAATGACATGTGAGCTGGTGACTCTTCATGGCTAGACCATGCCTTGCCACTGATCAACATTTATGACAAGGATAATCTTCCCCAAATCATTGATTCTTATCTCATTTTAGATGAGGATCTGCTAGAGGAAGTTTGGGTTGTGGCTGTAATAGCCAAGGTTTGTCTCAATCCTCGACCATCCAAGAGGCCAACCATGTGCCATGTCTTGAAATCTCTTGAAAATCCCCACAAGATTGTCCATGCTGATATGCTAAATGACAATGTTGCATTGAGAACATCATCACATAGCTCATGGAATGAGGCTTTTGGCAGTTGGAGAAGTTCCAACACATCCTAGCAGCAACAATATCGAGGGATAATTCTAGAAACTTTGAGGAAAAAGTAATTTTCTAGTGGCAATTTGAGGGGTGAAAGTTGTACAAGAAGTAAAGTCAGACATGGTTCCAGTGACATTGTTTCTAACCATAAACAGGAAGGGGCTCCTTGAAATAGCAATTGCAGAGTAATGAATTGGACAACATTTATATGGGAAGCACCTTCTTACACTTTAATGTGCCATGTCATTCAATTAAGGGAGAAGCCCATGCAAGAAGGATGTATTTGGCCATTGTCTATAAAAGTGAATCAATGCTTGCAACTAAGCCTACAATTTGAGGGGTCGGCCTAAGGACTATATACTAGAATGTATAGTAAAACTTTGATTAGTTAGAAGATTTTCATGACTCATTGTTGTCTCTGGAAGTGAATCTAATTGTTATAGATAATCAGTCAGTATATCAATTTATAACCTCTAATACCTTAAAGGTCATTGTCTAAACCTATGGCCAAGTTACATATTCTCGAAAATTCACTAAGATCTCTCATGGAATTTCTTTAGCGATCCATTTGACCACTGTACGAACTTAAAAACATAATGAGTAGGAACTATTCCAAAATCTTCAACATGTTCCTAATCTGCATACCCCCACACAGAAAAACACAAATTCACTCTCATAGATATGCTACCAATTAATGGCTTGTCATCGTATGTGCTAGAAAACAAGACAACCCAACCTTCAACTTTCATTGAATAACATATACGAGATTCAACTCAGCCAAGCTCTCTCTCAAATAAACCTTTCTCATTAAGATGATATGCTAATGTTACGCAAGACATATCATCACTAGTGGTTCAAGTCCAGGACAACCTAGCCTTGACAGGGAAAATAATAGGAAGAAAATGTAGAAGCAACTTGGATTCAAAATATATTTTCTCACACTTCAAACAAAATTGGAGATTTTCAAGTTATAGTTGTTTGCAGGAGTCCAGGAGTGGGAAACCAAGGAAAAACTTCACATAGATCAGAATGACTTCATGCTAAATGTGGGTGGATCTATATAGGAATTGGATTGGTGCCCTAAAGGAAATCAAGATGATGGAAACCAAATTTACTGTTGGTACCTTGCAGTTGGAGCACATCAACCCTGTTTTTCATATCACATACTTGGTTTACCTGTAGCTGAGAAAGGAAATTTTCAAATATGGTCCATTTTCAATGCTAGTGTGAATGTAAAAGATCCACCTTTCAAATGACAGAAGGTAGGGAGATACTCTGTTCCAGAATAGGTAGAAGTTCTAGAAAAAAAAGTTTTCATGAGGGATCTAGTCAGATAAAATGGGTTGAAAAGATAAAGGAAAAATGGAATCTAATAAATATACCCACCACATTATAAATTGATCCCTTAACTTCTCAACCCTAGCATTCTCTGAGTGCATATCAAATCTTTAGAAAGAAACTAATTTTTCTCACCTTGTTCTATTGTCTAAGCCTTGAATGAAGGAAGCACCTCCAGATCCTCATCTGTTTTCTGGATCTCACTCTCTCCACTTGTAAACCATGACCTATTCCTTTCAAGGACATTGACTATTGTCGAGGCGAAGAAGAAACCCAATGCACTCCCTTTAAATCACCGATCAAATGCCATGATTAAAGAAAACCAAAAACTGGGCCCTTAAGGTTTGAACCAGAGGGGAAGGCATGATATTTGATCCTTTGTACTCCGAGCCCTACACTCTGCTTAAATTTCATGTAGCCTACTACAAAGGAAATTTAAACCCCCACTTGTTGTTCCACTTCTAATTTTACCCAAAATTACCTCATATTTAAAGGTATCACCATATCTTATACCAAACAAAATTCAAAAAATCGATATCATTTGGAGAAATAGGATCATAAAAAAAAATTGAACCATACATATTAATGAATCTTATTTTATATATTAATATTAGGATGAACCTATTTTGCTGTTGGAAAGAGAGAAAATTCCATAGATACTAATGAATCCTTATACCTTACCTACATTCAAATGAGTTAACAAAAATTAATGGCACCAGGAGAGCAATGATATTATGTTTTTGGCAGAGATCTTTTATCTCTTCCTCCAACACCAATATTCTTCTTGTCTGTTGTAGAAAAAATGGAAATCCACAATGGGGATCGTTTCCTTCAGAACTACTCCATTTCTATTGGTGTCTTGGGCATAAAATTGGACTCTTTTCCACTATAGTTGTTAGATGCCATTTCATTGAGCTACAATGATAGGTGAGAGCTATGCATAGATCACTAAAGGTGTATCAAGAGGTTAAAAGTCTATTGGATATAGAATTAGAATCTTTTTATTTGTAACTTAGTGAAATGGAAAAGTTGTGGAGACAAGCTTCATTATTCTTCTTTCACTAGGGCCATGTAAAATAAATGAAGCAAATAGTCTCAACCCCTTGGAGAAGGAAAGTTGAGAACAAAAAATAGCATGAACATACAAAGAATTCAATGAGCTGAAGGGCTAAAAATCATACAACCCATATTGAACCTTCCCATCTGAAGTAGATTCCATGTTGAGCCACAACAAAACCTTTTGATAGAAATTTATTCCAATTATTGAGAAATACCACCTTGATCCCACTAAATGTGTGGAAAGGACGTATGAAAGGGAATATTAAAGGATAAAGGGATAAGGAGTGATGAGACATGAGCCTCCACCCACACAGAGTTACAGAGTCCTCCAAATTAAGCTCAAGATATAATTTAGGAAAGGCAACTGCAACTTTCTTTCTTGTCAACTAAACTAAACTAATTTTCCTTTAGAGGTTTTGCCAATATATCATCCTTGTGTTCCAAGGTATACCAAAAATTTTAAGGTCAATTTTTGAAATAATAGAGTTCAAGCAATGTCTTGATGTTTTTCGTGTGCCTTCCCCATACAAAGAAGGAACAAAGATTGTTTGGGTAGACTTCCCTTGTGCAAAGAATCTCTTAAAACTATTGCTCAACTTTCAATTACTTGCTCTTATGCAAGGTCTATGTGCACTGAAATGAGCCTTCTCCCTGGAACAAAGGATAACTAGCAAGGGGTTTTTGTAGAGGATCGTTTCACAAAATGGAAAAAAAATATTCTCTAAAGGAATTTAAAGCCCTACCAATAAGAGTAGCCTGAATAGTAATGCTGCATCTTTTTAAGAGAGACTTGTGTCTCCTTTTCAATGTGAACTTCAAGCCAAATATCTTTTATATTTCCTCAAAAATATCTCCAAGATCTCTCCATAAAGGATTTTATCAGACAATTCCATTTTCAAAACTAATATTTGGGGTTTCTTTGATGGAGCCCACCAAGGCACCATCATATTATGCCCTAGTACCAGCTAACCAACACATCAACCCATTGAGGACAAAATATTTTTGACAATGGCATTGAAAGACACAAATGGATTGGTGAGTTCCCCCTTGTTGTGCATAGCTCTCTCCAAAGAAGATGAGTCTAATCTACTTTTCCTCAATGACGAACAATTGTCATTATCCTCGCTAGCCGCTAGAACAAACCTCACAACTTCTGGAAACTTCACCATGACTAAACCTACAACTGAATCCCCCTCCTATGACCATATTGAGTTGGATTTTGATAGAATTCTTGTATCAATTCATTGATGATTAGGAAGAACTAAACTCAGGCCCACTTAACAATTAGAATTGAGACCTGTCACAATGAAAACATTACAAGTTTTTGAAATTTCGGTCCCTGAGGTAAGCCCTTGGCCCATAGGTCTAATCTGAGGTTGTTCTAAGGAGGAAACAATCATGGGAGATTCTGGGCTTTAATATTAGTTTGAAAAGAGACAAAATCAGTCACTTATGTAGGAGAAAGGAGCATACATGGGCTTGATTGATCCCAAATTTTTGGTTGCACTAGTAAATGATTCTTAGGTCGTTCTAGCGCTTGTTTTGAGATCATTCCCATGATATTTTTTCAAGGCCAAGTGTAGCAAGTCTTGAAATTTGAGCAACAAAATTTTTAATTGAAGTCCTAGACATATATACCATTTATAATCACTTAAGCTATAGTTTTACAAATTATACAACTTTGTTCAAAAACAACATGGCCTTTAGAGAAATAATAGTTCCCCACATCCTATAATAAAGTAATCTATAGAGAATGGAATCATAGGATAGGGGTGCCCATAAATATAACCTCTTAACAAGGTCAAACAATCAATGAGTTTTTAATCTTTGTCCAGGTTATATTTTTATGAAAAGTTGTAATTAACATCGTGGAGCCATTAATAGGCACATTATGAATTTAGTTTAGGGATATTAAAACTAAAATAAATAGAATAAAAAATTTCCATAAGATTTGGTAAGTTTTTTTTGGCAAATGCCAATGTTAGCATGTTCAAGCCATAATTATTCAATCCAACGTTTTGCAAAATCCCTTTCATCAAAAACTACATTGTTCCTTGCTAAGAAAAAAGATAGATCTAGAGATCCCCAAATAGGTAAATTTATGGATAATGGAATCATAGTAGAAGGATGCTTACATATATATGCTAATCTCAAGAGTCCAACAAAATCTTGGGTTTTCCCATCTAACTCCCTAGGCATACTTTTATGGAAAGTTGCAAATCACTTCATTCAAAAACACATTGTGAATTTGATCCATGGGTAGAAAAACTAAACCAAGTGGTATAAATGAGTTCCAAAATATAAAAATAGTGTGTTTAACCAAATATGAGCACACTATCTGAAATAACTTAAGTCATGGTCTTGCAAAATTGGACACTTTGTGAAAAAATTGCATTGATCTTTTATAAGCTAAACTCTATCACAAAATATCTTCAAATAGTACAATTTTAAACTGATGGGATCATAACAAAAGGATGCTCCTAGATTATTCTATGTATTTTTTTGATAAGCTAAGTGTGCAATGCCTTCTAGGTTTATAATAAACAATCCTTAAATGTGGATATATGTAATTTTCTACAAGTTCATCACCTCAAATTTTCTCATCAATTTCCCCCTTTAAATAGGTTAAAATTCTTGCATTCTTTCATTCAGTATAGCTACTAGTCCAATAGGTGCACCCATAATTGTAATGATCACACACATCTCATAGTACTTACACACAACTAAGCATGGGAGCTGAGCTAAAATTTGAATGGTCCTCTCATACCAAATTTTGTGAGGTCCAATTGGGACCTCATACGAGAGAGAGTCACAAACTATTGTTTGGAATTTTTTTATTATCAACAGGTACGTGAATTATGGAATCGAGGTCCATAATAAGCTTGAGACAAAAAACTATGGTCATTTAAGGCCTCAAGATGTCCCACCTTGAGCATCTACTAAAGCAAATATTTGTTTTCATCGGTAAGAGTAAGTGAGGTCTTGACCCACATACCTACAAGATGAGGATTTATCTATATGAATAAGTGAGCATAGAAAAGACTTCATATTGAACCTAGTTCCCAACTTATATGTATGTGATAGGTAAAATCCTCTCTATAAATTATGAGAGCAATAGTGAGAGGTGGTGTGATTATCTTGTGTAAGGATTAATCCAACTTTACTTGTATTAGGAATTCAAGTATGAACTCTGGCATTGGTAAGTATGAACTTGGGAGAAATTTACTCATGAACTTTAATCTCAAGAAATATGATACCAATAACTTTGGACTTGGGAACTATGAGAAAAATTAAACCAATGAGAAATTTAAAAATACATATAGATCATTCTCTTTGCCACTATGACTTCAAGCACCTATTTTCGAGTATCAAAATTTCCACTCTACATACAATAATTTGTTCACCCTTTCCTTAATAGTCGCCACTTGTAGAAATGGAAAGCCAAAACTCCTTCGCCCTTCTTCATCTCCTCTGTTGATGAATCAACATTGTTTCAAATGAGGTGAGATAACAATTCTTTACAACTTTTTTGGTCAGTTGCAATAAAGTGGCTCAATGAGGCATTTAGAATTAAAGGCATTATTACCTTGAGGAACAGAGGCTAGATCTCCTATTTCTCTCCACATACACCAACAAAAAATACATACATCATGTCAAAGTTGTTTCTTGACATGAAAGAGACAATCATTGTTACATCCTAACTTCCATGAGTATTTAAACCAATTTAGATGCATTTACTATGCATTATGGTTCTCATTTATCTACCATATGAAGCCATTTTGTCAACTATAGTCCTCCACACTTTACCAAACAATTACTGCAATAATCATATGCCAGAATAAACATCCAATCAAGAGAAACATACGACTATAAACTCCCAACTTATAAAATTGATCTTTGCACCATCTAGGAAACCAAAAACTTCAACATATAGTCCTAGAGTGTCAACTTTCATCAATTTATGGATCCCTATTCCATTGTAAAATGACATATGGCTTCTTGTATAACAATTTCCTTCAATACGGGTTCCAACAAGATTTTCTTCTAATCTTGAAAGCTCTGAGAGTGGAGGTAAAGGCCTATGTTTGAGAAATAAAATCTTATCTCTATAGGATAAAAAGGTAGAGCAAGGGTTGGTGGTGTATAAACAATATTTGTAATATCTATTGGAGGGAGACGATAGCCATTGTAAAATGAAGTTTCATCATCTTTCAAAGGAGGGGTTGTTGACTTATCATAGTCTTATATATTGCATTTCAGATTATCCTAGTGATCATAACTTGATGTATTGTTTTCATTGATTCCTAGGCATTTTCTTACATATTTAATTTCAAAAAATATACAAAATGAAAAGTAGGCATCTCAAAGTAACACTTCCATTGAGTTTAGCAACTATTAATAACTAAGAAAATCACACGGAGATGATATCTAAATTTTGTCACCATGAAAATAACTACAATGATCCCTTTATTTTATTTCCAATATGAAAATATACTTGAAATAAATGGGTCAGAGAAACCTAGTGGTTGAGCTCCCAAGGCACAGTCTTCAGTTCAACAGTCCTTCCATTGGGAAACAATCTTACCTGTTAGCCTCCTTATTTGACATGTCTAGCTATCTCTTCATTTTTTAACATCCCAGCCATATGGATATTACACAAGTTTCCTCTACATTCAGTCTACTAGGGGAAATGGATTGATATTCAATACATGCTATCTTTAGAAATTGGTCTCTGTTAGCTTGGGTATGTTACGGATATGCCCAAGACAACTTCTAGTTTGTATGCAACTCCACATATTATATTATATTATATTATATTGAATACAACTCTCTAGTATTCCAACAAAATAAAAATCAAATATCCAACACAAATCCTCTTTTCCTTACAAGTCAACACAACAACATTCAATTTTAATGTCTAAAATTAAGAGACAATCTACCTTCTAAATCCTCATTATTCCACCATAATAAAAGTGAAATAGATATAAAATATTTAAAGGAACACAATACAAATCCTCATTATTCCACCATAATAAAAGTGAAATAGATATAGAATATTTCGAGGCAAACCGTACAAATTGTTATGCCCAAATTTGGGAAACCATTCCACTTCTAAATCTTGATTTGTAAAAACCAAAAACACCAAAAAAAAAAAAAAAGCAATGCAAGAATTTTGAAAAAATGAAACAACTCTCAAGTATTCCAATAGAACAATGAAGATATATACTATCCAAAACAAATCCTCTTGTCCTTACCAGTCAAAACAACAACATTCAATTCTCATGTCTAAAATTGAGAGACAATCCACCTAAATCCTCATTATTCCACCACAATAAAAGTAAAATAAATAAAATAGTAACATTCAATTGTTATGCCCAAAATTGAGAAACCATTCACCTTCTAAATCCTGGTTTGTAAGTGTGCTCTATCATCTTCTAACACAGTATAAATGTGAAAACTAATTAATCAACTTCTTTATAGGCCGTCCATCATAGCCAAGTTGTGAAGCGAGCTAGGAAGGAAGCCAACCCAACCCTGCCACATTAATTGTTTGCAAGAGACATAATCTCACTCAACACAGACATAACCAATACAGTGTTGGTTGTTCATATAGACTAGTTAAAAAATACCATGGATCAAAATAGTACTCCGCCCAGTAAAGAATCAAATTCAGCACCACCTTCCGATGGTTCTTTCCAAAACATATAAATGAACTCTGCCAAAATTAGGATAAACTAAGCCTGTATTATGCGCCAATAACTATCTAAACTAGAGGTAAGGCCTTGAACTAACCAGTGACTAGATGTTGCTGCTAACAAGTTGAAATAAGTTAACTAGGGGTGTAAAGGGTGGAAAACAAATGCAACTATAATGGGAAACTAATCAATCCATTGAAGGCACCCATCCATCCTAGCCAAGTTGTGAAGCAAGTTAGGTAGGAATCCAACCCAACACTATCATGTTAATTGTCTACAAGGGAGAGAGCCTCACTCAATAGAGACAAACATAACCAGCACAGTGTTGGTTGGTCACTCAAGTAGAGCCAACTCCCCTGGTTGTTCATATAGCCTCGTTGAAAGAAGAACCCTTTTTAAAAATATGAGTCCTTTTGAATGAGTAGCCCCATGAAAAGAGATCTGTAGAAAGAGCCCGGTGATGATGCCTATTTCGTTGAGCTAAAGAAAAGTGAGTCCTTGATCTGCTCTTCCAGCATAAAAAGGAGAAAACCATTTTAAACCATGGGAACATTAGACACACAAATCAACAAGTGCAAAGTATTGATAGAAACAAGTAAAATGATTTACTTTCATGCCAACAACACTAAATTTGATTCAAAAGCTCAATTTGTAGTATAAAAGGCAAAAATAAACTAGATATGCCCATCAATTCCTAAATTCACAGTATTTTTAGTATGTCGAACTTGACATGACCTAAAAAGGTGGCCTCAAAGATATAGAAAAGGCTACAGAAAATGAATTCCTATACATACTACCCTAAAATGGTCCTTACAAAAAGTATGGCAACAAGGGCCCGCTATGAATATGAAGGGTTCAAAGCAATTTCTACTGTGAAAACATTAAAATGCCAAAAAGTCAAGATCAAGTATAAAGACAAAAATGAAAACAATGCATTGGTGAACCTTTGCAGAAGATACTCTGAATCTTTAGTGCCCATTAGCATATCTATTACATCCACATCTTAAACATGGATTAGATGTGCAGGTTTTGGAGAAATTATCATAATTTCATAAATAAAGATAGGCAATTTCAAAACCCAACCATAGGACTTAATGAACCCAGCTAGTACAAAGAAGCACAAATCCTTCTTAATCTTAGGACCCTGTCTAGATGCAAATTTTCTATAATTTCAACACTACAAGAAAATTCATATACATGATTTTATGTTACTAGTTACTGAAGCTTATAAAATAATACAAATTTAACAAATGTTTGAAAAAAAATCCATATAACAAGAAATATCCGAGAATGATAAATACCTTCGACCCAATTGAGCGTGTTTTCCAACTTGGCAATGATTTTCATGATGAGGGGACATAGCAAAACCAGGGAAGCAATACCACCTACCTTCTTGGCCCTTATAATGAAGGAAGTAGTATTGCGCGGAGTGTAGGGTACGGGGGCTTTGAATTTCCTATACCGGAAAACCGTTATGACCTCGAGACGATTTTGGGTGTGCATGGCCTGGAAACCTTCCATGTGGCTGGAGGTCTTGGGGTTACCCTTGACCAACATCCTTGTGTGTTTTCCATTTCTTGGATTCCAACTGAAACCGTTGCTAGGTTTGTGTAACATGGCAGAATGAGTAACCATTTCATCGTGGTTTCTGACATTATAGATGTTCCCGAGTTTCAAACTCTGGTAAGGATTTAGGTTCCTCTCTTGAATCATCAAAATTCATATTGATTTCTATGCTGTAAATTATATATATTGTTTCTGAAACTTCAAACATTGCTCATATGACCTCCCTTTGTAACTTAACCCCGTAGAATTCAAAACATCACGAACGCATCAACGTTATAGATAATTGTTGGGTATTAGAAACATATAATGGATTTCCTCAAACCATAAGTCCAACATGCAAAAAAGGCACAAGTGCAGATTAGATAACACATCGTGAGACGATCTATGGGCCTCACTAAAGAAAACACCTGTGATTAATTTTTCTAGTTCCCGCGCCATTTGAAACTTAAATGAATCTGTGATGATTTAGGAGTACAACTAAAACCTAGAACCTTTCCTTTCTAAAGCTTGAAATTTTATCAAAGACCTCTTACTTTGGGGTCAAGCGTCGAGCAGGAGAGATACTTTTGCATTGGATAGATATACTTTTGCATTGGATAGCAGAACTGAAGAAGTACACATGAATATATTTGTCGACCTTTGGTAGCTTATTAGAAGGCAATCTACACTTTTCAAAGTATTTTTAATCAAATCTTTTATGCTTGTCGTTTTCACACTGATGGAGGGATAGAAAATGGAGAGTTCCAAATTTCATTGGAAAATGAATCTTAAATTATGTTGTGTTATAACGTTGTTTTATTTTAACCTTTATTTTATATACATAAATCATATTTTATTAATAAAAAATACATGGTTCAAATTTTCAAAATGAATACTTAATCTCGGCTATGAATTTCATTATGCACTAATATAATTCATATACTTATATGAGAATATCAATGTAAAATTGAAGAGCTTATAGATTTAGGGTTTCGCTTAAGTTGAGATCTCATAGAACTATATTTTGAAAATATTTGATGATATAAATTTATACGATATTGAACTTACTAAATTAAAAATTTATTTAAAAGAACAAAAAGGAATATGAAGAGAAAATAGAAAAAGGATTGGATAAATTTATAGTATCAAATGCTTGGTTTGATGATATTATCAAAATTAGACAATGGGTAAGTTCTTAAAGGGAATTCAAACACTTTTCAATTTTCATTGAAGTAGGTTCTACTTGGACAAAAACTCTTAGTCCATATAAATTTAACTTCGGTGGATAGTAAAGGAGGACTATGACATATTGATAAAAGATTTTAGGATTCCCTTGGATCCACTAGAAAACAAACTAGAAAAAGTAAAGCAAGATTCTATTACTTTGGCACATGTTAAGAAGATTAAAGATGAGAAATTTATATATCAGGTGGAAGTAAATTAGAGGATTTGTATAATAAATAAGTGGTTTCTTACCTTTTTGAAGAACCATAAGCTAAAGGCATCATTTTTAAAGAAAAGACAAGAAAGTTGTTGTTGGAAAAGGAAAAACCTCATAAACTTGAGAGTAGGGTTGTTTACCTATTACGTTGGGATAAAAATACTAATTTTGTCCATTGTTATGCAAGCCAGAAGAAAAACATCATTATTATTTGGAGAGTGGTGAGAAGAGATGTGTTAGTGTCTTCTAATTTTGAGAATATTTCTTAGATGGGGATATACTATTTTACAAACATCTATAATGTTGAGATAAGAGCTATTATATAAAGGTTAATCAAGAAGAACTCATTTTCTCTAACTTTTTAAGTGTAGTAAAAATGACATATCTAATGGAAGAGGTGTCCAAGGAAAAATTTCATTTTGTGCTACAAAGTTTCCAAAAAGACAAAGGTCGGAATCTAGATGGCTAGACAATGGTTTTCTTCTTTAATAGCCATTTTAAACATTCTACAAGAGGAAACATTGAAAGTGGTTAATGAATCAATATCCTTTAAGAGGATTCCAGCACCATTTAATGTGAGCTTCATATCCCTTATTATGGAATTCCATAACCTAGTTTCCTTTGAAGAATACAAACCTATATACCTATGTAGTTGTAATTATAGGATTCTTATAAGGGAATTGCAAGAAGGGTTAAACGTTTTCTTTCAAAGTCCATTTCATGTGAATTGTTTAGTTTTCTAGAAAGGAGGAAGATTCCAAAGGTTATTGGGGTGGCAAAAGGAGGACATTAATAAATCTTGAAAGCTAAAAGCTATGGTACTAAAGGTTGACTTATCAAAGGATTGACTTTAATTGGAGTTGATGCTTATTCCTTTTGGATTATGTGTTTCATTTTTGAATTGGTCATGAACTATGTTACTACATTTTATCTCTCAGTGTTGATTAGCAGATGCACTATTTCTTTCTTTCAGCTAGAGAGAGGATTAAATCAAAGTTGTCCTCTTTCTCTCATACCTTTTCTTATTGTAGTAGAAGGTGTGATTAGTACCATATTGGATACTAAGAGATTTAGTGCATTTAAAGACTCCGCAAAGTGGTTACCTCAAAATATTCAAAATCTTGTGAGAATAATGGCCCAGTGTCCTGAAGTGAATTACTTTCCCTCATCTTATTTTCCTTAACAATAATTTAACCTGTTATAGTAAGTCAAAACTCACCACTTTAAAATAAACGGTATAAGTTATCATATACTCTAGACATTTCTTTATCTCATAAAAACCTTCAAAGATGTCAATGTTGGGTTGATGAATGGTATATATAACCGTCCTTACATTATATATTACATTATAAACAATTTACATAATAATTGCAGCTACTATGGCATCCAAAACAGAAGTGGGATCATCCATGAAAATTATAGAAGGATTTGCAACAAGCTCGATAACTATTGTTAGCCTTTTCCTTTGTTTTGTTGACAATCAAGTCACACTAGGCAGGCCTACTAGTGCATCCCTTAAATTTTCTAATTCTACAAGTTCGACGACTTCATCAACAAAGGCCTACAAATTGGTATCTTTTGCAAGTCAACAACATGGTGATTTGGCACAATGTCATAAGAGAAATTGATTAGTTTTGTAGACTTACAACTTTGGTTTCTTTGTCAACATCCTTCAAAATATATATAAATTCCAAATATAACAGTGATTCCCAAACAGTGACATGTGGAGAATGTATGTCATTCTAATCATAGTTATCGAAAATCTAAGCACAATTTTCCTTCTTTTTGGATATCCATATATCTGGATATCACCCTCAATATATCCTCCAATATTCCTTCCAGCTAAGATATCCATGAGAGTTGTCTCCTTGCACCACTAGGCCCCATGAATGTTGTAAGAACACCAAGTATGAATGCACATGTACCAGAGAAATTGAGGTATTTCCATATTCACTTAGGGAAGAACAAGCATATAGAAGGTGTATGGTTGGCTTGATGAAGGTTCTTCCATAGATGAATTTCACTATGAGGATCCATTCGGGCATGTTTTACATGTAATTGGAGGAATGGTTACATGTATTACATTCTCTTTTCTCATGTCATTGATGGATATCCTTGTTCTTAGGTTAAAACTAGGGCTTAAGACCATGTGGATGAAGGATTTGAGAAAAAAGGGAGCTTTACAAGATGAACACCCAACTTGAGATCATGCCATGTAGCACTAAGTTACACATGGGTTTGGTCAAAGGCCCACTTGAGTCTTCAGGTTGGACACCCTCTTCAAGGAGGTGGTTAGGGGATGCTGCAGATAAGAATGGGTGAGAAATAACCCTAATGGAAGAGCTTCCATGTATTTGAAGGTGTGCTTCACCCTCAAGTAGAATGTTTTAGGGGTAAGGACACATTTTCACATATTTGGAGGCATATTCCACCTTTTGAGATATTTGGGGTTAAGTACATTACAAAATTTCAACCCTAGGCAATTATTATCCATATGATACTAGTTAAATATATAAATTTATAAATTTAATATAATGTAGAAATTACCTTCAGATTGTAGCATCAATCACACAATAAGTGAAAATTTAAGCAATGGAAGAATAAAAGAGTTTTGTGGATATATAAGTAATTTCTACTCAAAATCAGTTTTGCATACCTTAAGGAAACCTCTACAAGCTACATAATAACAACTATATGGTCATCATAATCATATCAAAATGAGGTATATGATCTACACAAAAAAATAAAGGTAGAAGTTTTAAAATTGTTGTATTGCTCCATATGGCCACACAAATCCATATGATTGTATTGATTCTTTGTACAATTTCATTTCCACCTATTGAAAACATGTAAGCTCATCATCATTGTGCATTTCTTTCTCTCAGTTGTTCAATGTGGTCAATACCTCTCTATCTTGTCTTCTTTATGCTTTTCTAGAACATGTACAAGTTCTAGCTTGCATTACATTTCTTAATGTACATATTGTTCGAGACCTTTTCTTCATATCTGGAAGAAATTTTGCATGAGGAGATACCATGTGGTTGCTGACACAATCAAACCCTCACATCAATATTAAATTCATGCTTTAAAAGGATTTCATGAAATAGAAAGTGGCAAGTGGCAATATGGACCTATTTTATTCAATCAAAATAAAAAAGGGAGTGCTCCACTTGACGAGGATTAAGGCCTTGAGAATAACCATGAATAAAATGGAACAAGGCCACCAATAGAGCTGCCCCAACCATGGCCATCCCAATGCAAGCTAAAAACCCATACTAGAAGATAAGCAGAGAAAAGGACCAAGGGGCCCATGGAATCACAACACCCTTCACACCGACGGACGTCATCCCTGATTGTCTCCATCATATTTTTCCCCAACACCAGTTAACCAACACGAAAACCCATTGAGGAGAAAATTGGGTTGACGATGGCATTAAAAGGCACAAATGCATTTTCTAGTGCCCCCTTGTTGTGTATAGCTCCCACCAAAGAAAAGGAGTCTAACCTACTCTTCCTCGGTGAAGAACAACTATCATTGTCCTCGTAGCCACCAGAATGCACCTCACAACCTTTGGCATCTTCACCACACCCAAATATACAATTGAATCCACCTACTCTTACCACATTGCACTGGATAGCACCTCGTCATGCCACCATTTTGATAAACTATCAAATCCTCAAAATGCTTGACCCTCACAGAAAACCTTCTCAAAGTCCTACCCATTGACATCTGATTTGAAACACTATAAAAGAGTATTGGTAGTGTATAATCTTCTCCCTCGTGTTGTTATTTGAACTCGTTACATACTTTCAAGTGGTGAGATAAACAACCATCAGTGTGTTTACGAGTTAGATTACCATTTTCTTTTTATTACTAAATATCTAATACCACTGCATGCCTATTTTAGTAGATATCCCCTAGTTTTACCAAATACTCATTTTAATACCTCCAAAACCTATAACCCTCTAGCCAAATTCCCCACCCCAAATATCCATAATATATTGGCTGTATTTTTCAAAATTTTAAAAGCCCCTTTATGAATGAGCATAATAATTAATAAAGTAAAGCCCCTATGGAAAGTCATCCCTTGAAGTGGTGATCCCAATTTGGCCTTTGGTAATGGTCAATCCCATATCCTCTGATGATCCATCACATTATCCCCATCCCTCTGTGGACTACACGAATGACTTCAGATGTGAGGCTCTTGTCCCTCAAACTCATCCTGTAGCTGAGTCCTCCTCTCTTTCCAATAAGTCATCTTATGTAGTTGGGTTTCCATTCCATCCTTTGCATATGGTCTCATCCCCTGGTACATGCTCCCTTAACAAGGATTTGTAGGCTATTTTGTCCTCATCTAAGAATATGGCTCCCCTTTCTATTAAAAGATCCATTTTCCATAATCCTTTGGATTATGGAGGTCAATCATATAAAAATGTCACATAAGAAGAAGAAACCCCCTAAATATAAAAATGTTTCAGCATGTAACAAGATCGAATTGGGTTACGCCAATGAGGCTGGATATCCCAATAACTAGTTTGATATTGATTATGATTTTACTATTGGGAATGTCTCTATTTCTATTTTGATGGATTTTGGGTCCTTAGAGGGGATGTAACCATGCATGTGGTGCCTCCATGATTATTATTTCCATTGACATTCGGGGTTTGGGAGCAACCCCAAAATTAAGCTCCCTCAAAGGTATTGTTTGGGTTCATAAACCCTCTCTAATCCTTTTCCAATAAATGATGGTTTGCAGAGATAAGGTGTGGGAGGCAATGTTGTCTATGTGTCATGCATGTCATGTAGTTGCAACTGATGCTATTGGATTATCTGGTGGTCTCGGGGTTATGTGGGATCCAAAAATTATTGAAATGCAAGCATATATATTGTGTGCAGGGGTCATCATGACCAGACCAATGTTGGGAAACTGTCAAAGGGTCTGAATTGTCAATTCATATGCTCCATATGTGGGGCGTAGATTATTTTGGGACCAAGTTTCGGGATGTGAAATCCTTCGATTAAGTTCCATGATTATCAAAGGGGATCTTAATTTTTCAATGGGGACGGAAGAGATTTGGGGACAAAAGTCTAGAATTGATAATATGGCTACTTATTTCAGAGGTTTGATGGAGAATTTTTCCCTATTAGACGTGATGTTAGATCCTCTTGGCCCCACTTAGAGGAATGGGAGAATATTAAGGAGGGTATCAAAAAAAGAATGGACAGGTTTATGTTTAATCAAACTATGCTTAATCATCCGACAGATATAAGATCTTATATTGTTCAAACATTTATTTATGATCACTTTCCCATTACAATGACATGGGACAAAGGGGAACAAAAGAGATCATAAACCTTCAAATTCAACCCAAAACGGCTTAAAATGGATGAATTTGGGGATGTAGCTTGAAATTTTTGGTCTCGGTCGTTGCTTCCTCCTCCATAGAATAACATGACATCCATATGTTGAAAGCTTAGAGAGCTAAAAACGGTTGCTCAAGAATGAATTAGGGGGATGAAGGAGGGACAAACTAAAGCTCTCAGGGAGATTGACATTTGCTTATGTTATTTCAATGATCCTTAGGACCCATTACTCTTCTTAGAGGAATACCGGCATAAGATCATTGAATTGGAGTGTAAGATAAGGGACATTTTCCGTTCATGGAAAAATACATCCGCATTAAGGGCAAGGTGACATGGATAAAAGTTGGAGATAAAAATACCGGATATTTCCACACACATTTCGGTGTGAGGAAACATATCAATTCAATAAGGATGATAAGAGATGTAGCTAAAAACATGCTCAGTCACACATTTCAAAGGCCAACTCTAGGCATGGGAGACGCTTTTTTGTCGCAAACAAATTTCATCGAAGAACTTACAAACATGTTCACATTAGAGGATAATGACAGATTGGGACAACCAATAATAAGGGACGAATTGACTAAGCTATTGAAGGAATCTGTAAAGGAGAAAATTTTGGGCCCGGATGGGTGGGTTTTTGAACTTTTTATTCACTGCATTGACTTGATGGCAGTAGCTAAAGAGTCTAGGATTCATGGGTTCATCTCGGGGTCCCCTAAATGTGACTTTCATAGCATTATTCCACAAAAGAGTGGAAGAAAGAACCTTTGCATGTTATCATCCCATACCTCTCTGCAACTTGATGTACAAAATGATATAAAAATTGATTGCAAGTAGGTTGAAGTTGGTATTGTCAAAGCATATTATAGAGGAACAATTTGGTTTCTTAGAAGGTAGACAGATACAAGATGTAATTTGTATTTACCAGGAGATGATGCACTCTATTAAATCCCAGAAACAAAGAACTTGACTTCTAAAGGTAGACTTCAGCAAGGCATATGATTTCATTGACTGGGAATTCCTCTTCTTGGTCCTATTAAAATCTAGTATGTCTCTATTTAACATTAAATGGATTTTGCCATGTTTCAAAGCTACAAATTTTGTTGTCATTATTAATGGCTTTCCTTCACAGTTTTTCAATGCATAAAGAGGAATTAGACAAGGACGTGCCATGTCTCCATTTCTCTTTCTCTTAGTTATTTATTGTTTCAACAGAAAAATGAGGGCATCAAAGGATAATAGAATTATTAAAGGGATCAGAGTAACTAGGAATATTTACATCTCTCATTTAATGTTCATAGATGATATGTTACTCAGTGGGGAATCCAAGGTGGGGGAGTGGAGAACCATTAGCGACCTCATTAATTCATCTGATGTTGTGTCTGGTTTGTCTATGAATGAAGGCAAATCGATCTTGTTACATGATGATAGTGAGGAGAATGTAAGAAAGGACACATGTGATCTATTTGGGGTAGCATAGTCAATACCGGATGATGGTTTCACCTAACTTGGGTTTAATATGAAACCGAAAGGATACTATAACTAGGATTGGTCATGGTTAATCAAAATATTTCACAAAAAAATGGATAGCTAGAAGTAGATATGGTTGATGATGGGAGGAAGGATGGTAATGATGAAATCAGTGCTACAAAACATTTCAGTATATTGGATACACCTTTATTTAATGCTAAGGGAGATCATCCATAAGATACAAGCTATCATGAGCTACTTCGTATGGGCTAGAACATAGCTAGAAGACAGAACGCATATGGTACGATGGTCAGCACTTGCAAGGCGAATGGACGAAGGAGGTTGGAGTTTCATAGATACATCAAATTTTAACAATGCTTTGATTGTAAAAAGCATGTGGAGGGAAGTGTCTGGAAATGGTGTGTGGTATCATATAATTAAGGAAAAATATATGTTTGGTAAAACTTTCTCATCATGGAATAGCAGCAGTGCTAAGAAGAAATTTGTTATATCACATATATGAAGAAGTATGATGCAGACACTGTTGAGAAATCTAAGGCATAGAAATTAGGTAATTTCTCTTGTAATGATAAGTTTGCATGAATGCTTTCTACACCTTTACATTATGATCTTCTATTTAGTTAGATTATTGTAGTGTTCTTCATCAAGAAACTACTAAAGCATAAATAAAAAAGAGACAAGAGACACAGAATCTAGGCGATCAACCACAGCCAAAACCTTTCCCACTTGAGAGGAAAACCCAAATGAATTCTTCTTCTTATAGATAATTCAATTGACGAATAACACAACCAAGGCCCTTCACCTATTTGACCTCTCCAAGACCAAGACAACAAGCTTCTTATTTTGACCTCTATTTCTTAATAGAGTCATTGGTATTCAACTACTTATTTCTTCTATTTTCCTCTGCTACCTTTCATATCTGGACTCCCTTTTCTCTACTTCAGACTTGCAACTTCTCATCCCTAATTCAGAAACCATAGTACATGTAGATGACCTTCTCGTGTACCTTGATTTGCTTCCCTTTAGGTGGAGGCTACCTCCTTGACAACTGGGATTGAGATAATCCTTATTTTTCTCCTTTAATTGACATTCAAAATTGATTGCAGTACTTCAACTCCTTCTGCAATAGATAGCATCTATAATTCTCACATGTAGAGTGATTCAGCCCAAAACAGACCCAAAAATAGATAAGAAGGGGTGAGAAATAACCCTAATGGAAGAGCTTCCATGTATTTGAAGGTGTGTTTCCCCCTTAAGTAGAATGTTTTGGGGGTAAGGACACATTTTCACATATTTGGAGATATATTTCACCTTTCGAGGTATTTGGGGTTAAGTACATTACAAAAATTCAACCCCAGGTGATTATTATCCAAATGATCCTAGTTAAATATATAAATTGCTAAATTTAATATAATGTAGAAATTACTTTCAGATTGTATCATCAGTCACACAATAAGTGAAAATTTAAGCAATGGAAGAATAAAAGAGCTTTGTAGATATATAAGTAATTTCTTCTCAAAATCAGCTTTGCATACCTCAAGGAAACCTCTACAAGCTACATAATAACAATTGCACGGTCATCATAATCATATCAAAATGAGGTATATGATCTACACAAAAAAGAAAGGTAGAAGTTGTACAATTGTTGTATTGCTCCATATGGCCATGACATCTATATGATTCTATTTATTCTTTGTACAATTTCATTTCAACCTATTGAAAACATGTAAGCTCATCGTTATTGTGAATTTATTTCTCTTAGTTGTTCAATGTGGGCAATACCTCTCTATCTTGTCTTCTTTATGTTTTTCTGAAACATGTACAAGTCATTTCTTGTACTACATTTCTCAATGTACATATTGTTCGAGACCTTTTCTTCATATCTGGAAGAAATTTTGCATGAGGAGATACCATGTGGTTGCTAACATAATCAAACCCTCGGATGAATATTAAATTCATGCTTTAAAAGGATTTCATGGAATAGAAAGTGGTAAGTGGCAATATGGACCTATTTTATTCATTCAAAAGATAAAATGAAGTGCTCCATTTGACGAGGATTAGGGCCTTGAGAATAAACATGAATAAAATGGAACAAGGCCACCAATAGAGCCACCATAGAATAGCTCATAGAAGATTTGATAGGAACCAAAATGATCGTGAAGCCCCAACCATGGCCATCCCAATGCAAGCTAACAACGCATATTAGCATATAAGTAGAGAAAAGGACCACAGGGCCCATGGAATCACAACATCCTTCACACTGATGAACCTCATACCTGATTCTCTCCATCATATTTTTCTCCAGCACCAGCTAATCAACATGAAAACCCATTGAGGAGAAAATTGTGTCGACAATGGCATTGAAAGGCACAAATGCATTTTCCAGTGCCCCCTTATTTTGTATAGCTCCCACCAAAGAAGAGGAGTCTAACCTACTCTTCGTCAGTGAAGAACAACTGTCATTGTCCTCACAGCCACAAGAATGCACCTCACAACCTTTGGCATCTTCACCACACCCAAATATACAATTGAATCCACCTCCTATTGCTACATTGCATTGGATAACGCCTCCTCATGCCACCATTATGATAAACTATCAAAGCCTTGAAACTCTTGACCCTCATATAAAACCTTCTCAAAGTCCTATCCATTGACATCTAATTTGAAACGATGTAAAAAAGTATTGGTAGTGTCTAATATTCTCCCTTCTGTGGCTATTTGAACTCATAACATCCTTTCAAGTGGTGAGATAAACAACCATTAGTGTGTTCATGATTTAGATTACCATTTTCTTTTTATTACTAAATATCTAATACCACTCCATGCCTATTTTAGTAGATATCCCCTAGTTTTACCAAATACTCATTTTAATAACTCCAAAGCTTATAACCCTCTGCCCAAATTCCCCACCCCAACATCCATAATATATTGGCTATATTTTTCACAATTTTAAAAGCCCCTTTATGAATGAGCATAATAATTAATAAAGTCAAGCCCCTATGGCAAGTCATCCCTTGAAGTGGTGATCCCAATTTGGCCTTTGGTAATGGTCACTCCCATATCCTCCGATTATCCGTCACATTATCATCATCCCTTTGTGGACTGCACGAATGAATTCAAATGTGAGGATCTTGTCCCTCAAACTCATCATGTAGTTGATTCCTCCTCACTTTCCAATAAGTCGTCCTATGTAGTTGGGTTTCCATTTTGTCCTTTGGATATGGTCTCGTCCCCTAGTGTATGTTCCCTTGACAAGGATTTGTAGACTATTTTGTCCTCATCTGAGAATATGGCTCCCGTTTTTATTAAAAGATCCCTTTTCCATATTCCTTTTGATTATGGAGGTCAATCATATAAAAATATCACACAAGAAGAAGAAACCCCCTAAATATAAAAAGGTTTCATCGTGTAACAACATCGAATTGGGTTACGCCGATGAGGCTAGATATCCCCATAACTAGTCTGATATTGATTATGATTTTACTTTTGGGAATGTATCTATTTCTAATTTTGATGGATTATGGGTGCTTAGAGGGGATGTAACCAAAGTTTGAAACATGTTCACATCAAAGGATAATGACAGATTGGGACAACCAATCACAAGGGAGGAATTGACTAAGATATTGAAGGAATGTGCAAAGGAGAAATGTTTGGGCTCAGATGGGTGGGTGTTTGAACTTTTTATTCACTGCATTGATTTGATGATCCCAGATTTGTTGGCAGTAGCTAAAGAATATAGGATTCATGGGTTCATCTCGAGGGCCATAAATGTGACTTTCATAGCATTATTCCACAAAAGAGTGGAACCAAGAACCTTTGCATGTTATCATCCCATACCTTTCTGCAACTTGATGTACAAAATGATATAAAAATTGATTGCAAGTACGTTGAAGCCGGTATTGTCAAATCATATTACAAATGAACAATTTGGTTTCATAGAAGATAGACAGATACAATATGTAATTTGTATTTCCCAAGAGATGATGGACTCTATTAAAACACATAAAAAAATAGCTTGAATTCTAAAGGTAGACTTGAGCAAGGCATATGATTTCATTGATTGGGAATTCCTCTTCTTGGTCCTATTAAAATCTGGTATGTCTCTATTTAACATTAAATGGATTTTTCCATGTTGCAAAACTACAAATTTTGTTGTCATTATTAATGGCTTTCCTTCATAGTTTTTCAATGCATAAAGAGGAATTAGACAGGGACGTGCCATGTCTCCATTGCTCTTTCTCTTAGTTATTGATTGTTTCAGTAGAAAAATGAGGGTGTCAAAGGATAATAGAATTATTAAAGGGATCATAGTAACTAGAAATATTTCCATCTCTCATTTAATGTTTGTAGATGATATGTTACAAGGTGAGGAATCCAAGGGGGGAGTGGAGAACCATTAGAGACCTCATTAAGTCATTTGGAGTTGGGTCTGTTTTGTCTATGAATGAAGGCAAATCGATCTTGTTACATGATGATAGTGAGGAGAATGTAACAAAGGACATATGTGATCAATACTGGATGATCGTTTCACCTACCTTGGGTTTAAGATGAAATTGAAAGGATACTATAACCAGGATTGGTCATGGTTAATCGAAATATTTCACAAAAAAATGGATAGCTGGAAGTACATATGGTTAATGACAGGAGGAAGGGAAGTAATGATGAAATCAGTGCTACAAAAATTTTCAATATATTGGATTCACCTTTATTTAATGCTAAGGGAGATCATCCATAAGATACAAGCTATCATGGGTTGCTTCTTATAGTCTAGAACATAGTTAGAAGACATAATTCATATGGTACGAAGGTGAGCACTTGCAAGGCCAATGGATGAAGGAGGTTGGAGTTTCATAGATACATCCACTTTTAACAAGTTTGATTATAAAAAGCATGTGGAGGGAAGTGTCTGTAAATGCTGTGTGGTATCATATAATTAAGGAAAAATATACGTTTGGTAAAACTTTCTGATCATGGATTAGCGACAGTGCAAAGAAGAAATTTGTTATATCACACATATGGAGAAGTATGATGCAGACTCTATTGAGAAATCTAAGGCATAGAAATTAGGTGATTTCTCTTGTAATGATAAATTTGTATGAATTCTTTGTACTCCTTTAGATTATGATCTTCTATTTAGTTAGAATATTATAGTGTTGTTCATCAAGAAACTACCAAAGCATAAACAATAAAGAGACAATAGACACAGAATATAGGCGACCAACCATAGCCAAAACTTCTCCCACTTGAGAAGAAAATCCAAACGAATTCTTCTTCTTATAGAGAATTCAATTGATGAATAACATGCCTGGTAGGTCCCTATACTACTAGTGTAACCCCTTATTGTTATTAGTACAATCCCCTTATTATATTGTTGTGCCCATGTAGTCCCCATATTATTATTATTGTGCCCCATAGAAGCCCATTATTGTTATCATTGTGCCCTTACATTATTATTGTTATGTCGATTTTGATTATATTATGACCCCTTAAAATCATGTATATAGAAAGGAGGTCTTGTCATTTGTATTATCCAATAATGTTATGAAACCAACTTACAAAAAGAAAGAAAAGATAGATGAGTGCCTTAGAAATAGGCCTCTTCGAGGGGGTAACCTCTTTTACATTACACAAATGAACAATTCTTGGATGATACAAATGACAAGACCTCCTTTCTACATATAGGAGTCTAAGGGGTCATAATATAATCAGAGCCGACATAACAATAATAATGCAAGGGCACAATAATAACAATAGTGGGCTTCTATGGCACATAATAATAACAATATGGAGACTACATGGGCACAAAAATATAATAAGGGGATTGTACTAATAACAATAAAGGGTTACACTAGTAGTATAGGGACCTAACATGCCCCTCTCCTTCAAAAAGTGTTGTCCTCAATGCTTGAGTAGTTCTTGATGCTTCTGTACAGAATTCTTGTCCTCTCATGTGGAATCTTTAGCGGGTAATTTCTTCCACTTGACGAGATACTCTGAAATTGATCAATTCCGTAACTATCAGGTTCTTCTTACTGTGAATGCTCCAGGTTCCAATATGATTTTTCCTTCCTCTTCAAGTTCTAACAATATTGTTTGAATTGGGATCTTCTACAACTTTTGAATGAGTGGACATACTTCTTCGTCCTTCTTCCATTCATCTCTTGCTTCGTTTATCAAATCTGGTTGGATAATAGAAATAGCATAAAACTATGCTTCCACATCCTCATCCTTTCTTGAGAGTGCATCTGCAACAAAATTTTGCTTCCCTTTTCTATAGGTGATGTCAAAGTCATAACCCAACATATTTGTGACCCATTTTTTCTGTTCTTCTAAATATAATAGTTGTTCTAAAAAGTATTTAAGACTATCATGATCCATTTTTACCTTGAAGTGTGTTCCCATTTGGTAAGGTTGCCATTTATTAAGTGCATGTAATATTGCCAACATTTCCTTCTCATAAATAGCTTGCTTGAGATGTAGCAGTAAAAGTAACCAATCACCTACATCAAAACATTTTTCACTACGATGTTGATCTACCTGTTGTTTCATTCGATTTTGCACCAAAGTGGCATTATCCTTTAAAAGTTGGAGAACTTGTTGTTGACGCTTGATGTGATATTTCACTGCTTGAACTTTTTTCTTCTTAATATGTCCTTCTATCTTGAGAGTTTGAGGAGTGGTAATTTCTTCCAATGCTTTACAAGATATGGTCAGATTCATTTCTTGATGCTCGATGTGATCTTTCACTTCTTGAACATTTTTTTTCTTGATATGTCCTTCTATCTTAAGAGTTTGAAGAGTAGTAATTCTTTCCAATGTTTTACAAGATATTGTTGGATTCATCTCTTGTTTCTTTGTGGTTGGTTCCTTGTGTATATACTCTTATTTTGATGTTTCTTGATCCTTTTATTCGTCCTCTTCATAATTTATGTAAAATAATTTCTTCTCAGCATACTTATGACCTTTAGTTCATTTGCTATCACAATTGTAACAAAGCCCTTTTTCTCTTTTTTCTTCCTATTGTTGTGGTGTTACCCTTATAGGGTGTGGAAGGCTAGGAGAAGAAACACTTCCATAGTTATAGTCATGAGTGGTGGGATTCCTTATTTCCATAATTTCGATTTCAATTTTTCTTGCCCACCTGAATGCCTTATCCAATGAATTAGGTTCCCAAGGACGAACCTCATGTTGAATTTTATGCTTTAAAGTACCTATGAAGACATCAATCCTTTGCCTCTCTGGAATATCATTTACCCTTATATTCAATTTTTGAAATTCCTCAATGTGCTCTGTCATTGAACCCTTTTGTTTGAGATTTATCAATTGACTAAAGGATGTGTTTCTCTTTATATCCTCATAATGTGCTATCATTTCCTCCGTGAAAATTGACCACGTAACAAGTTTTTTACGAGAACAAAGCCCTTTATACCATAAAAATTGATTTGGTTCTAAATAATTAGATGCAATACATACCTTTTGTAACAGTGGTACACCATGTAGCTGAAAATAATTCTCCATCTATAGTATCCACTTTACCGGATCCTTGCCATCAAACTTCCTCATCTCGTTTTTTCTTAATTTTAGGAGCTCGATCTTGAAACGACTGTAACTGTGTAATATTAGATCTTCTAGTTATGAAATCGTGAGATATGGTAGTCCTCCGCGTCCTCATTCTTGTTATAGCTCCAAATCCCACTCTTATGGTTTGTGATGCTGCACTCATGGCCTAGGGCAACCCCTCCTTCCAGACCTGGTCCACAAATTTAAAAAAACAGTGTTTTATTCCCTATACGCGACTTTGCCCTGTGTTAAACGCGTGTACACGCGGGTCTGTCATACCCAACCCGCGTGTATCTATTAAAACACTTAAAAAATATATAATTTCCTCTTTTTCGGGCGGTGATCGCGGGTTTACCTGCTGGATCACCTGTTAGTGCCCGTGGCCCAACTGTTCCCAACCAACTCCTAACTAAAAAACTACTTTGGAGAGGGTATAAAAAGACATCAATGGGAAGGCCAAGGGGAGAGAGAAAAGAGAGCAAGATTATTATGCTGAGATTTTTCCCTTAGATCAGGTCTGAAGTCCTTGGTGCTGTCTGCACTTCCCCCATCTTGCATAGGAAACCCTTGTTTCCATGTGTATTGGTGATCATTCATCCTTGGTATCATCATTGGAGTAGGACTTGGAAGGAGCTCTTGTCGAAAGCTTGAGGCTGGAACGAATCCGGGAGGAAGCTTGCTTGGAGCCTGCTGAAGGTGTTCAGGTGATATCTTTCCGATATCTGTACTTTATTTGCCTTTATTTATAAAGAAACACGTCTTTGTTCCCGAATAATCTTTCTTTATGCTTATGAAATTCTTGTGTTGAATTCTAGTGAAAGTGGTTACTTAAAGATCTTTTATAACTAACTTTATAGCATGAAGATGATTTATACATAAGTATTTGTACAGGTACTGTTGTGTTCTTTGATTTGTTTGTCTTGCAGGTCAAAGGAAGAAGAAGGGAACTCCAAGGAGGGTTTGCACCCTAACGGTCTTCTCGAACGTAGGACCATTGGTATGTGCCCTAAACCTTAGAATTTTCTTAAAAGTAAAGATGATGGCTGTGTGTGTGTGTTTCTTTAAATAAGCAATTTTCAGTCTGGTAGAGTCTTAGCCCAAAGGACCCTAGGGGTACTTTCCCTTCAACCAGAATTGGCGACTCCGCTGGGGACAACACTCTTGTTGTTCCTAGTTTGGGTAGTCCTCAAGCCAATCAAGGCTCAGCCCCTCTGTTGATTGGTTCTGACTGTCTGATATTTTCCTGAAATTCAAGCTTTGCCAGTTTTTCAGTCTGTGTTTTTTATTTTTCTTGAAAGACTTCAGATACGCTCTTTTTCTGGATTACAGAAGCGTATATACGCTAGTTGCACTAAGTGAACCCGCGTATACGCAGGTTTCCTTAGTTTCAGTCGCGTATACACGCATTCTGCAAATAATTGCAGGCACGTATATCACATTATTTTCAAGATTTATAATTTTTTTTGTTTGCTGAATGTTTTTCTGGTAGTTTGGGTCAGTGTCAAGCAGTTATTTCTCCAGTAACAGTTCCCTGTTTGACAGGGGGCATCTTGTTCTGAACTCTCTCTAGTTATAAGGAGTGCTAGTCTTGTTTTTCGTTGATTGCAAGCGTCATTGATTTTTGACACACAAGATTTCTGTCTAAGAATCTTGATCGCTCTGTTTCGGCAGAGTGGGAAGATTGTTTTCAATCTTTGTGTCCATCTTGTTTTCGTGACATTTGTGTTTGCTTAACGGAATCATTTTTGACACCATTTGCTCCTTCTTTTCGAGAAATTTGTTTGTTACCATTTTTCTTGAAACTTGTCTTTTGATATTTTGGACTTTCATTGCTGTTTTCGATTGTAAAAAGAGATTTCGAACACAACTTATTTTTGTTGAGCTTTACTCATTTGAAAGGTGTTAATTCACAAAAGTGTTTGATTGCTTGTTTATCAATCTTTGGTATCAGTTTTTGAGAGTTTCCCCTTGAAAAAGACTTTTTGGTTTGGTTGAAAGAAAATCTTTTGAAAGTTTTTGAGTTTCGCTTTCTTAAACTTACTTCTCATTTGATTTCCTTTTTTGCGAAGTGAAAGTGCTTTGTTTTTTATCTTAAACTTGTTTTTATTGTTTGGACGAAATGATTGGTAACAAATCATCTTCTATCTAAGCATTTCAGTGGCAAGACAAAATTTGGTAAAGCAGCAACTTTCCTTCTTTGTTTTCAGAATAGTCTTTGAATCGTGCATCCACATTTAGTTCTTGCATTAGAGTAAGATTTGCATCTTTTTTTTTAGGCATATTTAGTTTTGTTAGTTTTTGTGAGTGTGGGGTCTGAAAAGAAAAAGAAAATTTGCTTATATTACAAGTGTCTCTGAACCTCATAGAAGTTGCTATTCATCGAAAACAAAAGTGCATGTGCATGTAGCTAGGTTTTATTAATTTCTTTTGCGTCCATAAAAACACCACAAGTTTCATTTCCATAACCCTGTGACTTAAAGAACAGCCCAATAAAATCAAGCGCTTAATTAAAATCCACTAGAACTTTTTGTTTTAGTTATTACACCAACAAGTTTAGGATTTTAGGGCCTTGGATTAGGTGAGTGGAGAGTTAACTCTCCAAGGCCACAAAAAACGTCAAACATAAGAGTCCGATTAAAGAGAGTAAATCCAATAGCGTCAGGAAGACCAGGAAAACTCCGGATCTGGGAGTTAAGCACGAGGGTCTGTGAAGACAGGGAAGAGAGATACCCCCTCTCCTACTTGTCCGAACTTACCTCAAGACTGTTCCGCCTGGCTTCTGCGACGAGTTGGTACCCATAGTTGCCTCTCCTAGGGATCTGCATAGGTGGCTGCGGAGGGGAATCCCGTGGCACCTGAGGTCGACGTTGTATCACTCTCGACGGTACTTCCGGAGGGCACCCTTGCGAAGCTTGGGGGCTTGCACCGGCACAGGCTGTTGTTAGGAGGTCAGCGTAACTTCCTCTGATACCTTCGCTGATAGGACTGGGCCCTCATCATCCCAGACTATCTTCGGAAGGCCCTTTGATTCACTTTCTTGTATTTTGGTGTCCGGTCTCAATCACCCGGAGCGGAAATACTTGAAAGTTGTTTGACTGGCTGTATCTTTAGGAACTTTATAGTGTGTGCTCTGTGCTCCTAGTCGGCTTAGCTTTTAATTTTTTGAGTCTTTAGCTAGATCATAACAAAAAATTCAAAGTGGCTGACCGGTCTCCAAGACGGTCTCGAAGACTTCGTGGTCTCTCGCCACCTAGTTTAGAGCCTTCTCCTAGAAGGCGCAGAGGAGATATTACCGGTAGGGTCCGTCCCACGCCGGTTGACGCATCGGGGATTGATCCTCCTCTCGGGGATATTAGCGGCCAAGCAAGGCCTGGCACTTCTGAACAAGAGAGGGATACTCCAATCCTTTCTCGAGTTCGCTTTCAAGCGGAGAACGACGTAGAGGTAGAAGAAATTTCAGAATCATTAGTGATTCCAAATTCTCCACTACCATCTAGTTATCCGGACGTATTGCAATACGTTGGGACTCCGTCGAATAGACCTGCAAGTCCAGGTTACGCTACGCGCTTACCTTTTATGATCACAACTGGAAGCATGGCTTCTACGAGTGCTGCGACTATGCAAACACCGATATCGGTGCAAGGGGGAGGAACCATTTCCATCCCCTCCGCTTCTTTGTTCGGATCGTTTGCTAGCACATCTTTGGTGGGGTCCACCTCCATTCCGTCTACGAGTGGAAATGCCCAAACTAATGCTTTCAGTACTGGTTCCTTCCTTTTTGGCACCCAATCACAGGGTATTCCTTCAGTTCCGTTCAGTGCCGCTACGTCCATGATGGGCAGATCGGCTTCATTCCAGGGTTTCTCTTTCGGAAGTGGTCATATCCCACATTCCAACCCAACGGTAGGATCCATGCCTTTTTCTTCAATAGGACAAAGCAGCAATCCTTTCCAAGGTTGGAATAACCCTGGGGTTAGTAGTGCAGGAACTGCGAATCCATTCATCGGCCAACAAGGAGGTAGGCCGTATTCCACGGTTAGCATGTTTCAAAGTATTCCTCCCCTCGCTTCGGCTTGGAACCCATATCAGGGGTTATCAACCCCTTACCATTCTTTAGGAGGGAACTTTGCAGGTTATGGAGGTTATACGGCAGGAGTTGGTCAAACTCCGAATTTTGCTGGACCACAAGGCTTGCCTATTGGTTCAGCTGGTTCTATTGGTCACTTGGGGCAGCCTGGTGCCTCTCAAATCCCAGGACAATCTTTTCAGAACTTTGGGAATTCTGCCCAGTCTGGGTGGAATCCCCTAGGTCCTCCTAGGCTTCCATTTCTGGCAACGTTAAACTTGCCAGATCTCACTAAGCTAACGAACGACCCTATCAGATACAATCCGGCCTGGCCTCCGGTCCCAACCAAACTCCCTTCGGACATCCCAAAATTCGAAGGGAAGAGTGGTGAAGATCCGGGCGATCATGTAACCACATTCCATTTGTGGTGCTCATCTAACTCCCTCATCGAAGATTCGGTTAGGTTGAGACTCTTTCAGCGCACCTTGACTGGTAATGCGGCTAAGTGGTATATAGAGTTACCAGGGGGCAGCTTTACATCGTTCGCAGACTTAGCTAATATCTTCTTGAATCACTTCCAGTTGCCTGTCCGTTATGATGCCGGAACTGAACTTCTAGCTACCTTTCGTCAGGATAAGGCAACCCACATTTCTGATCACATACAGGAATGGAGATGGAGAAAAAGGCTCATTAAAGCCGAAATCCCTCCGGAGTACCGTCTGAGTGGTTTTTGAAGTCTTTGCAACCTGAGATCTCCAAGGATGTCTCCATGTCTGGGGTCTATTCTGAGGAGCAAGCCATTTTCAGGGCCCAGCAGTTAGAACTGATTTACTCTCAGTCTGGGATCCTCCAAAAGTACTTGCCAGATGCTCCTGGATCTAAGGTTGATGTAGCTAAGCCGAAGCCAGGTCCGCATGCGGATGGCATCGTGGGGTCAGTAGACTCGACTACAGTGAACTTGTTGAATCAATTGCAGCAGTTGTCATTACAAACTGCTCCTAACAACCAAGTCACAATGTCTAATCCTCAGGCTTCCCAAAATTCTTCCATTAACGCCGTCCAATCCGATAACCCCAAAGGAAATCAAAATTCCAACGGGAAAAAGAAGGGACGTGGTAAAAAGAAGAATTCGGATGGGAAGCCGGATGCAAATAAATCTGGCAACAATGCTGGTGGTGGTAAAGGTGAGTCGAGAAAGAAAGTTAAGTTCCCTTGCAAGTTATGCAGTGGGGACCATCTAACTCATCTTTGCCCTCGAATTGAAGACGCTCAGCGCTTGTTAGGACAGCAAGGGACTTCTAGTTCGCAAGCTGTGTTAACTAACCCGTTTCCCCAAGGGCAGCAACTTCTTGCTGGCGTGAATTCGAATCCTGGGACCTCCTCAGGGGGCAACCAGGAAGGGGAAAAAGCATCAAATGTTTTTATGATGGGGTCAAACGTTAACGTGACCACTCGGTCACGCGATTATGGTGAAGCTGAGACATCTAAGGATAAAACGGCTCCCGGAAGTAATGATCTTCATATTGAGCGACCTCTTGTTGAGACTATACCTAGGATACTGAAAGGTTCCGCCAAACGCGCGACGATTAATCCTAACGCTAGGGCCGCCCAAAATTACTCCATTGTGGAGGATTTGGCTCAAAGCCCGTGTGCTATGTCCGCTTTGGAAGTTCTCCAATCATGTCCGTCTCAAAGAAGTGCTTTACTCTCCGCCATTGGAGCAGTCGATACAGGTAACTCGTTAGTGCTCTCTTTCGACATGTCAAATGTCAAAAAGAGACTTCCTCATCATATGGCTTTCCAGGTAAAGTCAACATACCGGAAAATCAATATTTTTCGTACCGTTATAGATGAGGGAGCCTCCACGTGTGTCATGTCTATGTCATGTTGGAAGGCTATTGGTTCACCTACAGCTGTTCCTTCACCAACTGTCTTAACTGCATTTGATGGCCATTCTCACAAGCCACATGGGATTATCCCGGCCTTTCCTATATGTGTTGGAGGAAAGGTCGTTAATATTGAAGTGGAAGTCGTAGATGCTAACCTAGATTATAATCTCCTATTAGGAAGGAACTGGGTGTACGAGATGGAAGCCGTTGTATCGACTCTGTTTCGTGTCATTTGCTTTCCTCATGAGGGGAAAATCGTTAAGGTTGATCAATTGGACTATGCTCCAATCGATCCTCAAGCAACCTCCGACTCTACGGTTCCTTTGGTGGATAACCCTCGCCCGCCGACTGAGAATTTAGGAGTAGGGATGTATTCCTCATTGATGGGTACGATTGATCTTCCCTCTCCTTTTGCGAGAATTAATGCTATTTCATCATCCAAGGAGTTTTCTCGAGAAAAGTTCTTTCGAACTCATTATTTTTCTGACCCTTGGACCTTGCCTTCACCTACGACCACATTAGTTGAAGGACAAGTAAATGGAATGGCATTTCCTATATCTGCAGCTGAGCTTAGATATCAGTCTATCGTAGACTCTGCAGATAACCATTCTATTCCTTTTTCCGAAGAGGAATTAGATGGTCATGTGGCCCCCGCTTGGAGCTTCGATTCTAACTCTGCCTTGGACTGCTTAGATTCGGTTTTACCTTCTGAAGAAGCAATCCTCGAGGTGATGATGGGTATAGATCGACCTTGGGAAGACTTACACCATCGTTCATATTTTCTTCCTCCATTGCAGGAAGTGGAATCTAGATTCTCCGAGCTCGTTGGTAGTGATGTTTGTACGGTATCGAACCCTTTGGCTCCAACACACACATATGCTGAAGGTAACATGTCGGTAATTTCAAAGACGATACCTATAAACATCTCTAAGGATCCTAACATCATCGAGAATATCTTCATCGGAATGGAGTGTTCCCCTGAAGAAATTCAAATTTATACCGACCTATTCAAGGAATATCGCGATGTATTTGCTTGGTCTTATGAGGAAATGCCCGGCATTGATCCTTCTATCGTCCAACATGAGATCAAGACGTACGAAAACGCAAAACCGATTCGTCAAAGGCTTCGGCCGGTTAACCCTAGGAAAGCAGCAGCTATCAAAGCTGAGGTTGAAAAGTTGCTAAGGGCGGGTTTTATATACCCTGTTCCTCTTACGGATTGGGTTTCAAATCCAGTCCCTGTAGAGAAAAAGCAAGGAACAATCCGTGTATGCATCGATTTTAGGGACTTAAACAAGGCTTGTCCAAAAGACAATTACCCCACGCCATTCATTGATCAGATTATCGACGAGTGTGCGGGTAATGAGATTTTCTCCTTTATGGATGGCTTCTCAGGTTATAATCAAATCTCTATTCGTCCTGAGGATCGGCATAAGACGGCCTTCATATGTCCCTGGGGTACCTTTGCATATCGAAAGATGCCTTTTGGTCTTAAAAATGCTGGAGCTACCTTTCAGCGGGCCATGTCCTACGCTTTCCACGACATCAAACATATCATCGAAGCATACTTAGATGATCTCACTGCTCGTTCTCGAAAGAGGACTGATCATCCTAGTCATCTTCAATTAGTTTTTGAGCGATGTCGTTACTATAAAATCCGGTTGAATCCCAATAAGTGCGTTTTCGCGGTTACATCCGGTCGGTTGTTAGGGTTTATTGTGTCCAATGAAGGGATCCGGGTTGATCCTTTCAAGGTAGAGGCAATAGTTCAGTTGCCTCCCCCGTCCTCAATCTGTCAACTTCAAAGTCTTCAAGGGAAGGCCAATTTCTTGAGACGGTTTATAGCAAACTACGCCGAGATCACTAAAGGGTTCATGCGTTTGTTACGGAAAGGAGTTCCATTTGTATGGGACGACTTTTCGCAGCGGTCATTTGATGCTTTGAAAAAGGCATTAGTCTCTGCCCCGCTTTTGAGTCCACCGGATTATGGTAGAGACTTCCTTTTATATCTCGCTGCAGCAGAATCTACCATCGGTATGGTTCTAGTTCAGGAAGACGATGCTCTTGTCGAGCACGTGATTTATTATTTGAGCCGAGGCTTGATAGGCCCTGAACTCCGCTATTCTCCAGTTGAGAAGTTGGCCTTGGCAGCAGTCCATGCTGTCCAGAGGCTCCGTCATTACATTTTGCTACGCAAAACTTTTGTCTTAGCGGCGGTCAATCCATTCCAATTTGTCCTCAGTAGGAAAGTGATTGGGGGCAAATACAATAGATGGATAGTTATTTTACAAGAATTCGATCTCGAGTTCTTGTCCGCCAAGTCTAAGAAATCTATGGTTTTCGCGGAGCTAATTTCCGAGCTTCCTTGTGGAGAGGATATTGTTTATGAGGAAAGTTTACCCGACGAGCATATATTCCTCATCTCTTCACAAGACCCTTGGTATGGAGATATCATTGTTTATCTCCAGACTTTGAAGTTTCCCTCTACTTTCTCCAAGGATGAACGTCGCAAGTTACGTCACCTAGCTAAAAACTATGTTATCATTGGTGACACATTATACCGTCGAGGAGTTGACTCAATTCTTCGACGTTGTTTAACCTTAGAGGAAGCAGAGTCTGTTCTTAATGATTGCCACAGTGGAGCTTGTGGTGGTCATCTATCCGGGCTTGCTACAGCCCAGCGCATCTTACGTGCCGGCTATTTTTGGCCTTCACTCTTTAAGGACTGTGTGGAAGCGGTAAAACGCTGCCACCCATGTCAGATTTTTACTCGCAAGATGCGCGCGCATCCAGCTCCCCTCTTTCCCGTTGTCACCGTCGGTCCTTTCACTAAGTGGGGTATTGATTTTACGACTTGTAATCCGCCTTCAGCGGCGAATCACAAGTACATTATCGTGGCCGTAGACTACTTCACGAAGTGGGCGGAGGCCATGCCTACTTATAAGAACGACAGTGACACGGCAGCTTTGTTTCTTTTCAATCAAGTTATCTCAAGATTTGGCATCCCAAGAGAGATTGTCACTGACCATGGCAGTCATTTCCAAAATCAGCTAATGTCCGAATTGGCTTTTAAATTAGGTTTCCGTCAGGAGCATTCGTCCCCTTATTATCCTCAGGCCAATGGACAGGTCGAGGCGGTCAATAAAACTCTTAAGACGATACTCCAACGGACAATCGATAAAAATCGGTCCAATTGGCACATTATGTTGTATCCGGCTCTTTGGGCATACCGAACCTCCGTCAAAACGGCTACTGGTTTTACTCCTTTTCAGTTAGTTTACGGGATGGAATCTATCTTTCCGGTCGAATGTGAAATTCCATCTCTAAAATTGGCTGTCGAGCTTCTTCCCGAGACTTCAAGTCTCGAGGCGCGCCTAGTTCACCTGGAACATCTCGATGAGCAGCGTCGAGATGCTACCACGACGAACGAGGCACATAAGAAAAGGGTCAAAACTCAGTATGATAAGTCTGTCCGTCCTCGTGTCTTTTCAGAAGGTGACCTTGTCTTGGTCTATGACCAAGATAAGGACGCCTTGGGGGCAGGCAAATTCAAGCCTATGTGGTACGGTCCTTTCATTATCAAGCGAGTCTTAGAAAAAGGATCGTATGAGTTAATTGACTTCGAAGGAAACAAGCTGGCGGAGCCCCGAAATGGGCTCTATTTAAAGAAGTATTTTGCTTAGTTTTACCAGGCAATGGCTTCTTTGTATTTTATGTATATTTGTACATATCTTATCGAACGTTTTTCTGATATCAGCACTTTTTGGTCTGCTTTGGCAGGTGTTGATGGATGATTGGGTTTATTTTGGATTCGCCGATGGTGCTAGTCGGCACACTCGGAGTCTTGCTTCCGCAGCTTGGGTACTTTATTACCCAACTGGTCAGTTGTTGACATCGAGAGGCGTGTGTATCGGTCCTGCTTCAAACAATATGGCCGAATATACAGCTGTTATCAATTTATTGTCCGAGGCAATCTCGTATGGGATCGACTCGTTGGTAGTATATCTTGATTCACAATTGATAGTGTCTCAGTTAAATAACATTTATCGGGTTAGAGATCCATTATTATATCGCCAATATTTAAGGGTGAGGTTGTTGCAAAGATCATTTACTTACATTAATTATTTGCACATTCCAAGATCTCAAAATTGGTTAGCTGATTCTATCGCTAATCAAGCATTAGACTGGCATATCAATCATTCATCATCATAAAATCATGCATCAAAAAGTCAAACTGTATATATATATATCGCAAAGCGTCTCGAGTGTACATATGTGTGTCCAAAATATACAAAATTGGGACTCAAATGCCCATAATCATGTCAGGCATATCTAACGCCTCGGCTCTGGATGAGCATCTAAATAACTAACTATAGCATTGGCCACGCGCCGGAAGATGCGAACCCAGTCACGTGGCATTCCAACCACATGACGCTGCATATCTGGAGGAAGGTCCTCCACTTCGGCCATTGGTACTTGGCAGCTCAATCTCGCCAAGTGTCGCTGGACGTTGTTGAGGGTCCTTTCCGCATTCGCAGCCGTCTCTTCGGCTCCTCGGCCACGCCGTCCATGCCGCGGGAACCCATCTGGTCGTACAGGCCCAATGTCTGGAACATGATCATCATATTAGTCATTTGAATCTCGTCAAAAAATGTGTTTTTCAAAGTTCATCATTATACTTGAAAAATCCTAAAAATCATAAAAACATAAAATTAAAATATCTTACCGATCTCGCCCCATGCTGCATCTGGTGGCAACACTAGGTCAGGATCTCCTCGGAAATCCAGTCCAGCATAGGGGTAGTCATCTATGGCGATGATCTGTTGCTCCCACCAAGCAAAAAAGTCGTCGTCGAATGCATTCCTGGGCACTTCCCCACCCCCCAGACGTTTCATCAAGTCAGCCCACCGGCCCATACGCGGATCACGTGGACTACTGATGGGAACTGCTACCCTGGGGCGGAGTGCGGGAACCTTCTCGAAGAAAAACGTGCATAAAATGGTTCCGTACCCAAAGTTCTTGGTCTGTCCCTTCCTGATAGAAGCAAGCTGCTCCTTCATGTTGGCAAGTAGAGGAGTACACCAGTCAAACACCGTGGTAAGACAGTCCACTGCTACGCTCATGTTTACCCGTGATGCCTGATGTAGCGAAGATGACCCGTTCACTCGAGCTATGGTGAACAGGATTATCCGCAGTGACAAACTCGCCACGTGTGGGATCGAGATCTGACTCCCAACTTTCCGATGACCTGGACAGTAAATGTGAACATAATCGTCTACACTGAGACTATTCCGGGTCCTGCCCCGGGAGTGTACTACCTCTCCCCTTCGGGAAAGGCCCGTGATGAAATATATATCTTCCACTTCTATCCTGAGTGGCATCTGATCAATCATAAAAGCCTCTTCCTCGACATCCCAATAATCAATAAGTCTCTCGAGCAGACGCACATTTGCTTTCATATTCGGCAACTTGAAAAATTTTAACAATCCGCATCCCCGTAAGGCATCTAATGCCTCATCATTGTCCATAACTTCATTATCCACAGCTGAGTGCTCTCTTTCACGCCATGTGATAGTCATCCTGGAAGAAAAAATCATTTTCATCCATTAGTTTTTTGTATAAAAATGTTTCGCTGCGCACACGCGGGTTACCCTATACACAGTCGCGTGTAGGGCCCTCGTATACGCGATTTATATACATTCAACCCGCGTGTACGCCGCAGAGAAATTTTTTGCAAAAATTGAACGGTGAAACACCAATAAAACTTCCTAAAAACTATCACAATTGATTGCAAGCTAAGTTTAGTGCTTACCTGGAAGTTTTCGGCGAGTTTGAACGGTTGAATAAGTCACGGGGAAGTTTGCTCCTTTTGCTCCACAATTTGCTCTCCAAGTCAAACGGTGAAAATGGTAAGTCCAAAATTTCTTTTTATAAGTTTTGAAAATGCAAAATTTTTTCAAAATTTTTTTTTGTTTGGTTTCATGTCACTTTTAACTTGGGAGCTTGGAATGTCGAGATTGAGTTGTTTTTCAGGACATTTTTGACATTTTTTCGACGGTTCGAGACGGTTCCATGACTGCTGACCCGTCATGGCAGGTATCGTGTTCTCACTGGCATATAGGTTAGGGACACCCTTTTTTTTCCGTTGCATTATGCATACTAGCCTCCATTTGACCGATACATCTGCTGTAGGGTCGACCCCATCATGTTATGGTTCGCAAGCCATTTTCACTCGCCGATTTTTTAAATCATGACATGATGGTAGAGCCATCCTTTTACATGGGCATCCTAGTTAGCACCTCACTGACACTTCTTGCCCATGCTGCTTCGTTATGAGTAGGCTCGGGAGTCCTCTGTAGTCCCGCCATGACTTATGCGTTGAAGACTCATTCCTCTTTGCTTCCTCGCTTCGTTCTGGCCCTTATACCCTAGAGGCTCCTATGTGTGTTGAGTTGTACTTCTGCATTGCATGTTGACTATTTGCACCTTTTGGCCTATAGCTGGCTTCACTTGGACCCGTGTTTAAGCCAACTTTTGACCATGCCGTCTGCAAAATCAACCTTGCATACCTTTGACTTCTGCAGCTTGACATACCTTGATCCGTGGAAGGAACATACCTTTGAGTGTCACTGACCAGTTTTTCACCTCCCTGCATTGAGCATAGGAACGTTCCTTTCCCAGGAACTAGATCATCTGTTTCACCGACACTCGTTCTTTCCACTGTACCATAGCATTCTTTTATTCTTTTTCCGGCTTATCAGAAAAAGACAAAAAAATTAAATATTCCAAAAAGAGCGGGAACAGGGACGTTATTGGCAGCTAGAGTCAGTCATGTCGCCCTTGAACAAAGCACTCAAAGCAAAGTCTCCTCTGCATGGGTGGGATTTAGTTTGACTTAGGTACGCCATAACCTTGTTATCGAGTCAGTTCTCCCCCGATTGGTTATCTCTTCCAATCATATGGAGGGTTCGTTCGTGCCTCCTGCATGACGAACTTATACAGATTCATTATATGCTGCCACATAGTCACATTGAGTCGTGCTTTTGTTCAAGGGAAGTTAGCCTGAGTCGGCCTTTCTGCGGTGTCTCTTGACTCATTTTTCAGTCGGCCATCCCTGGTTGTCAGTATCATGTCTATCATCACATCAGTTATATTGGTCCTGCACTCGTGCCGGTTTGAGAAGGTCCCCATTGACTTCTTGCTGGCGGGTCTTGTCCTTATCGACGACGACACATTGCTCTGAGGGCAGACCTAGAGACCGCACCCTGGCCCTATTTTCATTATTGATAGGTCACCTTGTGCTCAGCATCGATCAGTATCATGGGTCTTTGACTGAGTGGTTTCCCTTGTGTTCGACATCAGCATACATTATCACGCATTGGGATTCGTGCAGTACCTTGGTTTCCATTTGACCCTATTGGTGGATACCTCGCCTCTGTGTCGGCTTTCATTATTGGTTGGTTCAGAGGGTTTCTGCCGTGCGCTAGCCACATCTTGTGTACGCCGGAAATGTACTTCTGTTGGGTTACTACATCTTTTTCGTCCGATTCCTTCCACATTATTGGCCTACGGGTTACACTCGCGCTAGATTGATGGAGGATGCCTTAATGCCTTCCTTCTAGCGGATCTTTCCCTATCGACTCCGACTCATTTCTCTGGGGCAAAGATCTAGAGTCCATTTGGCAGTACCTTGGGGTTTGCAGTCATTAGTGGCAGATTCCTCGCTATCGACAGTGGGAAACCATCATTGTCTCCTGATTGATAGATTCTTACAGGTGTTCGACTTCAGCTCATCCATTCACACTTGTTAGATTGTACTGGGTACCTTGACGCTCATTATCATTATCGGTGAGTAGTCTCGCGTTTGTTAACGGTATACATCAATGACCGGTAATCAAACGATTTCTCACATGGTCGACTTCAGATCATTTATTCCCATGGTGTAGAAATGTACCACGGCGGTCGGTGAAGACCTCAGGTTGTATCAGCATTCATTGGTTCACTTGACAGTTGCTCCTGTTACTGCTCGTTGATACCACTCCACCTTATATGTTGCAGTCAGTCACGGCGACATCTTATATGCTGGCACCTGAGTTTGCAGTGTAGTACCATCCTATTCCATCATGTTCAGTTGGTACCGTTTTTTGGGATCAGTCTTTGATATCAGTGATCCGTTGCATCTTTCAGCATCATTGACAGTCTTATATGTGATATTCAGACATGTACTTACTCATTATGATCAGATGATCCATTATGTATTTTCCAGTCATTTATACTTGTATACTTAGTGGATCCGCTTGTACTTGATATGCGGACATGCTTTACTTTTCCTGAGCATGGGTATGCCCGCCTCAGACGGTGTTTCTTTCTGACCTCTTTTCGGTGGCTTGGCAGGCTGAATTCTGGTGAAGTCCTCCTCAGTTTTTCGGCAGAGTTCCTTTCCTTGTACTTACTTAATATATTTCGGCCATCATGTTCCCCTTCTGACCTCATATATTAGGGGGCATCTGTTATAGCTCCAAATCCCACTCTTATGGTTTGTGATGCTGCACTCATGGCCTAGGGCAACCCCTCCTTCCAGACCTGGTCCACAAATTTAAAAAAACAGTGTTTTATTCCCTATACGCGACTTTGCCCTGTGTTAAACGCGGGTCTGTCATACCCAACCCGCGTGTATCTATTAAAACACTTAAAAAATATATAATTTCCTCTTTTTCGGGCGGTGATCGCGGGTTTACCTGCTGGATCACCTGTTAGTGCCCGTGGCCCAACTGTTCCCAACCAACTCCTAACTAAAAAACTACTTTGGAGAGGGTATAAAAAGACATCAATGGGAAGGCCAAGGGGAGAGAGAAAAGAGAGCAAGATTATTATGCTGAGATTTTTCCCTTAGATCAGGTCTGAAGTCCTTGGTGCTGTCTGCACTTCCCCCATCTTGCATAGGAAACCCTTGTTTCCATGTGTATTGGTGATCATTCATCCTTGGTATCATCATTGGAGTAGGACTTGGAAGGAGCTCTTGTCGAAAGCTTGAGGCTGGAACGAATCCGGGAGGAAGCTTGCTTGGAGCCTGCTGAAGGTGTTCAGGTGATATCTTTCCGATATCTGTACTTTATTTGCCTTTATTTATAAAGAAACACGTCTTTGTTCCCGAATAATCTTTCTTTATGCTTATGAAATTCTTGTGTTGAATTCTAGTGAAAGTGGTTACTTAAAGATCTTTTATAACTAACTTTATAGCATGAAGATGATTTATACATAAGTATTTGTACATGTACTGTTGTGTTCTTTGATTTGTTTGTCTTGCAGGTCAAAGGAAGAAGAAGGGAACTCCAAGGAGGGTTTGCACCCTAACGGTCTTCTCGAACGTAGGACCATTGGTATGTGCCCTAAACCTTAGAATTTGCTTAAAAGTAAAGATGATGGCTGTGTGTGTGTGTTTCTTTAAATAAGCAATTTTCAGTCTGGTAGAGTCTTAACCCAAAGGACCCTAGGGGTAATTTCCCTTCAACCAATTCTAATGACACCATTCTGATTGAAATTGGATTCTCCAAGGAAAAGTTATGCACAATCTCCCAAAATGACCTAATTATATACCTTTTCAGAAGAGCGAAATTGTATGAGGTGCCCCGTGTTGCTGTTTTGACCTTAAGATCTGAAAAATATACACAAGAAAGTACAGTCCGTCCCCTTTCTATAGCTTCCTACGAAATTTCAATCTGATGCTCAAAACAAAAGTTATGACGATTTTCCCAAGGTGACCTGTTTGGAATGTAATTCGGGGGTCTGTAAAAGCCCTAACTTCCTCAAATTATATCTCTGAAAATATAGCAAGACCGGATCTAAAATTTGGAGCCAAGGTTGAGACCAACTTCTCCTCAAATGGGTTTTTTTTTTTGCTTCTCAAACTTCATAGCGAAAGAGTTATAGAGAAAATTCCACGATGACCTGGTTTAGAGAAAGTTCTGGAACTTGCAAAAATCCTAATTTCCTCAGATCATATCTCCGAAAATATAGTGGAAAAGATCTGAAATTTGGATGCGAGGTTCAAACCAATTTCTTCTCAAATGGGTTTTTTTTGTAGCTTCTGAAACTTTGTAGTGAAAACGTTATATCGAAAATTCCACGATGTCCTGTTTGGGGCAGCGAAACCTAGAATCCAGAGCTCTGATACCAAATGTTATGAAACCTACTCACAAAAATATAGAAAATATAGATGAACACCTTCAAAATAATTCTCTTCGAGGGGGCAACCTCCTTTACATTACACAAATGAACAATTCTTGGATGATACAAATGACAAGGCCTTCTTTCTATATATAGGAGTCTAAGGGGTCATAATATAATCAGAGCCGACATAACAATAATAATGCAAGGGCACAATAATAACAATAGTGAGCTTCTATGGGGCACAATAATTACAATATGGAGACTAGATGGGCACAACAATATAATAAGGGGGGTTTACTAATAACAATAAGGGGTTACTCTAGTAGTATAGGGACCTAACAAAGAATTATTCATTTGTGGAATGTAAAGGAGGTTTCCCCCTCAAAGAGGCTTATTTCTAAGGTGTTTATCTATATTTGATATCTTTTTGTGAGCTGGTTTTATAACATTTGGTATCAGAGCTTTGGATTCTCAGGTTTTACTACTCCAAACTGGTCATCATTGCATTTTCGGTATAACTTTTTCCCTACTACGACTCAGAAACGAAAAAAAACCCATTTGAGACGAAATCATGCTGCACCTTGGGTCCCAATTTCAGATCTTGTCTCATTATATTTTCAGAGATATGATTTGAGGAAGTTAGGGTTTTTGCAAGCTCCATAATTTCATTTAAAACAGGTTATCATGGAATTTTTGCTATAACGTTTTCGCTACGAAGTTTCAGAAGCTAAAAAAACCCATTGAGAAGAAATTGGTTGAATCGTCGGGTCCAAATTTCAGATCTTGACTCAATATATTTTTGAATATATGATCTTAGGAAGTTAGGGTTTTTGCAGACTCCCGAATTAAATCCTAAATAGGCGACCTTCGGAAAATCATCATAACTTTCTCTCTACACATCAAATTGAAATTTCGTAAGAAGTTACAGAAAGAGGACGAACTGTGTTTTGTTTGGGTATAACTTTCAAAACCTAAGGTTGAAACAGTGATACGTGGCACGTCGTACAAGTTAACTCTACTGAACTAGTCTATAATTAGGTCATCACGGGAGATTGGGAATAAATCTTTCTTTAGGAATCCAATTGTGATCAGAATTGCAGAGTTAGAAAGAGAACTCTAAGGGCTATTGCATACCAAAAATTTTAGAACTTAAAGATCTGAAAGTATAGAGTTATAGTCGTTTCAAGATCGAGCTCCTAAAATCAAGAAAAAGTGAGATGAGGAAGTTTGATGGTAAGGATCTGGTAAATTGGATACTATAGATGGAGAAATATTTTGATCTACATGGTGTACCACTATTACAAAAGGTATGTATTGCATCTAATTATTTAGAATCAAATCAATTTTCATGGCATAAAGGGCTTTGTCCTCATAAACCACTTGTTACGTGGTCAATTTTCACGGAGGAAATGATCACATTATGAGGATACAAAGAGAAAAACCTTCTTTAGCCAATTGATAAATATCAAACAGAAGGGTTCAATGGTACAACACATTGACGCCTTCCAAAAATTGAATATAAGGGTAAATGATATTGCAGAGAAGAAAATGGTTGATGTCTTCATAAGGACTTTAAAGGATAACCTTCAACACAAAGTTCGTCTTTGAGAACCTGATTCATTGGAGAAGGCATTCAGGTTGGCCAGAAAAATTGAAAGCGAACTTATGGAAACAAGTAATCTAACCACTCATGACTATAATTGTCGAAGTTTTTTTTCTCCTATCCTTCCACAACCTACAATGTTTACACCATAACAATTAGAATAAAAAATAGAAAAAGAGCTTTGTTACTATTGTGATAACAAATACACTAAATGTCATAAGTGAGCTGAGAAGAAATTATTTTACATAGATTATGAAGAGGAGGAAGAAAAGGATCAAGAAACATCAAAAGAAGAGGATATACACCAAGAACCCACCCCAAAGAAAGAAGAAATGAATCCGACCATATCTTGTAAAGCATTGGAAATAATTACCACTCCTCAAACTCTCAAGATAGAAGGACATATCAAGAAGAAAAAGGATCAAGAAGTGAAATATCGCATCAAGAAAGAAGAAATGAATCCAACCATATCTTGTAATGCATTTGCTGAAATTACCACTCCTCAAGCTATCAATATAGAAGGACATATCAAGAAGAAAAATGTTCAAGAAGTGAAAGATCACATTGAGCATCAAGAGATGAATCCAACCATATCTTGTAATGAATTGGAAGAAATTACCACTCCTCAAACTATAAAGATAGAAGGAGATATCAAGAAGTAAAAGGTAATAGTGTTAATTGATTCGGGCAGTACGCATAATTTTATTCATTGTAAGATAGCCAAGGAATTGAATTGCTTCCTATATCCAACACCAAAGTGTCAAGTGATGGTTGCCAGTGGAGGAACCATAAATTGCTCTGGAAAGTGCCATAATATCAAGCTATCCATGGGATAATATGTATTGAATAACCCAATGCTTTCCATTCCAATGGGTGGTGCTGATGTTTTACTAGGAGTCCAATGGCTACGATATTTGGGTACGATAGCTTTTAATTTTCAAGAACGTTTCTTGAAATTTTTTTGGGAAGTAAAGGAAGTTGAATTGAGGGGTATCAAAGGGAAACTGGGAAAGATAATCAACTCTAATAGCATGACAAAGCTTCTAAATAAAGAACAACAAGGCGTAATTGCACAATTATGTTCACTAGAGGATCCCACATCGAAATCATGTATTTCTCCAAATCTCCAAAACGTTTTGGACAATCATTCCAAGGTATTTGAGACTCCCAAAGGCCTCCCACCTATTCATGATCATGATCATGCTATTCATTTGATTCCAGGAAGTGTTCCTCCAAACATCAGGCCTTACAGATATCCATATGCCCAAAGGAGTGGGAACTCATTCAAAAGTTGCAGAAGGTCCCAGTTCAAACAATATCGCGAGAAATTGACAATGAAGGAAAAATAATATTGGAACCTGAAGCAGTAACAAAACCAAGAAATCGATAGTGATGAAATAGATCAATTTCAGAGTATCTCATCAAGTCGAAGAACTTACCCGCTGAATATTCCACATTGGAGGACAAGAATTTATACATAAGCATCAAGAAGTACTCAAGCGTTGAGGACATCACTTTTTGAAGGAGAGGGGCATGTTAGGTCCATATACTACTAGTGTAACCCCTTATTGTTATTATTACAATCCCCTTATTATATTTTTGTGCTCATGTAGTCTCCATATTGTTATTATTGTGCCCCATAGAAGCCCACTATTGTTATCATTGTGCCCTTACATTATTATTGTTATGTTGGCTCTGATTATATTATGACCCCTTAGACTCCTATATATAGAAAGGAGGTCTTGTCATTTGTATCATCCAATAATTGTTCATTTGTGGAATGTAAAGGAGGTTTCCACCTCGAAGAGGCTTATTTCTAAGGTGTTGATCTATATTTTCTATCTTTTTGTGAGCTAGTTTCACAACAACGACCAAGACCCTTCACCTATTTGACCTCTCCAAGACCAAGACACCAAGCTTCTTATTTTGATCTCTATTTCTTAATAGAGTCAATGGTATTCAACTACCTATTTCTTCCATTTGCCTCGGCTATCTTTCAGATCTGGACTCCCTTTTCTCTACTTCAGACTTGCAACTTCTCGGCCCTAATTCAGAAACCCTAGTACCTATAGATGACCTTCTCTTGTACCTTGATTTCTTCCTCTTTAGGTGGAGGCTACCTCCTTAACAGCTTGGCTTTATATAAGCCTTATTTTTCTCCATGACTTGACGTTCAAAATTGATTGCAGTACTTTCACTTCTTTTGTAATAGATAGCATCTATACTTCGCACCTATGGAGTGATTCAGCCCAAAATAGACCCAAAAACAAAGCTAAGGACATCACTATTCATTTGTTATGAAGATCCTTTCCTAGTGATTCTCTCACTCCTTATTGCGGACTTCTCCTTGACTGAAATTATGTCCTTGAAATGAAGTTAAGCTACCCTATATATAGTGGTTTGCCCATGTAAATTAGCCAACTTGAGTTATGTGTGAGCTGACATGTCCTTTGGTGAAGCTTCCTAATTTCATTTAAGGGTGATTTGAAGGAGATGCTTGAGCTTGATCTTGGAGGGTCTCTTTGACTCTTTCAATGACTCACATATACTTGTAACATGCCCAAGAAGGGTCATCCATACATAACATTGACTTAATAGGCTATTATGACTTGATGACAAACCTAAAGCCTCACAATGGAAACCTTAACTAAAATAAAATTCCTTGATCATGAAACCCATGATTCAAGCATTACAAAAATAATTTTTGTTTCTTCTTTACATTAATTACATAAAATCATATTTCCACGTTATTATGAAGACCAAACCTAGTTACACTTTTCAACACAGTCTACACTGGATGTTGGGGTTTATCCATTGGGGTGTTGGAGATCAAAATTGGATTAGATGTCATCATGGGGAAGGTTATAAAAAATTCATTATACTTTCAGTTGTTTCAAATCCTTCAAAGAAATGACATTATCCACTTGCAACAAATATATATGTCGGGAACTCAAAACATTGATGAGTAGAGTTGGAGATGGGTCGAAGATATTGGCATACTAGAGACATATGATGGGGAATGGGGGTCAGACATAGCACAAGTTTGATCTTCTGGCATCAATATTGGTGATAAGAAAGACTAAGATATGGGAGGTGGTAAAATGAAAAAGAACAATTCAATGGTCCAAGACATCTACTTGAAGTTGACAAGGCCCAAGAGGATCAATGACTATAATAAGCGTCTATAGGATATATGGAGATGGAATCTCTCAAACAAATTAAAATTTTTTTGCTACGTGCCAGCACATGATCATATATTAACATGGAACAACTTAGAATATAATGGGTTCAGGAATATGCCCTCTATGAATGAAGAGTGGGGCGGAGGAGATACAAATCATTTGTTGATCAAATGCTCATTTGCGACGCTGATTTAGGATGGGGTTATGGAGGAAATGAATCTTCCTTTCGTTGGCACTAATCAACCCTTGTTCAAATGTCTTCTGTCATGGTTCACTTCACACAGAAAGTACAAGTCCCTCCCATTATATATCATATGTATTATATGGTGAAGTAAGAATGCTAGCATTTTTTATCAGAAAATTGTGATTGTCAGAGAAGTCATTATCAAGGTAGTTGATTTTTTCAATGAGATTGGGCCGGTGATCAAGTCTAATAGAAACAAGAAATGCAAATTCATTGATATTTGGAAAGAATATCTAGTTGGGTTTTTTTACGGAGCCAACAATAGAAGGAAATGTGGATGTGGTGCAGTCATAGTTACTGAGCCTGGTAATTTCTTCCACTTCTGGTGGGAGGGTGGAATGGGATCAAACAACAAATTGGAGATTACAACATTATGGGGAGTCCTTATCGCAACAAAATGGCTAAGGTTAGACAAAATTCAGGTATATGGAGATGCAAAAGGAATCATTGACTGGGTAAACAAGCATACTAATTTCAATCCCCCCATACTTGCAAATTGGATGATGAGGATTCAGAACTTGGTAAGGAATTTTAATCATATACATTTCCAACATATATACAGAGAACATAATTGGACAACAAACCTCCTATCTAAAAGAGGTATTTCAAAGGAAATAGGTAAAAAAAAATCTTAGTCTTCAAGCAGGGTATCATGGTAAATGCAAGCAACATCAACTACTCTTAGGAGATATTTTAACACAAACTCGATTTTGATGAAAGTTTTGTACCTTTATTTAATGAAAGTGTTCATTTATGAAAATGTAATGGTTATAAGCTAAAGTTTGATGTTAAGAATGACACTTTTTGTAGAACAAGAAAATTGAAATGTATGGGCATAAGAATGATAGGAGAAGCATGAAAGGATAATATAATGAATGAAATATGAATTATGTATTATCCTTATGTTTTAAAACAAAGATCATGTTTTTTCATTTTGTTAAAAAAAAAAAGTAGTGTTCAAAATAAATGAAATAGCAAAAAAATACATATTAAAACACATTCAATGGAGACCCCGAAAAGTACTCCAACTATGTTTCTATCTATCCACATTCAATGAAAGTGCCTTCATTCCTCCTCTCATTAAGCACACCTATGTTGTTGGCCTCCATCACCCTAAATCCCATGAATTGTTGTCGACCTGTATAGCTCCACTTCCTGAAGAACCCATCCACAAGATAAAGACAAATTCGTAATCATTTACCTTTACCTATTTTACTAGCACATCATATTGAAAATTTTGAGACAAATTAAATTTTGAGACAAAAGCTTTCTTTTGCGTTAAAAAATTGTCTTAAAAGCCCCCTCCGAGTAGTAGTGTCGAATGCAACAAAAGAAATGTTGTCTCTAATCGTATCAATAGAGATCAAAGAAACATAAGATGAATTGATGTCCAAGAAATCTTGCTAGGAAAAGTTGTTCCATTCTTCAAAGTTGACTACCCCCACAAAACGAAGAGTCTAACAAATTGTTGTCTTTATATAAGATAACATGAATGGTAAGTGAAATAACAACCACAATATAGGTGGGACAGTAGTAGCATGCAAGTTGGCGGACTTAGGGTGCACTCACAGTTGTCTTAAATTGACATGTTTTTGTCTTAATTGTTAATTGTCTAGTTGGCAGACTTAGGGTGCACTCACAGTTGTCTTAAATTGACATGTTTTTGTCTTAATTGTTAATTGTCTTAAATGAGTTTCGTCTTAAGTGACCATTGTGTTAAATATAAAGTTGTGTTAAAATATTTTTATCTCGGACTATTTTTGTCTTAAATATAAAGTTGTGTTAAAATATTTTTGTCTCAAACTAGTTTTGTCTTAAATATAAAGATTGTCTTAAAATATTTTTGTCTTAAACTTTCTTAAATATTAAGGTTTGTCTTAAAATATTTTTGTCTTTTGTCTTAAATTTAAAATTTTGTCCTAAAATTTTTTAAATATTAAATTTTGTCTTAAAATATTTTTGTCCTTATCTTAAAAATTTGTCTTAAAATTATCTTAAAAAAAATAGTGTAATAGTGTCCGGACAAGCTTGCCACAACAACAACAAAAAAGTACATAATGTTGGTGTCATGAGAGGAGTGTTTCTGCCAAAACTATATATATGTGTGCTCAGAATCTGGCATCTCACCTTTTCAAAATTGATGTGGAGGTTCGTAAAAATTGGCAATAACACTTGAAAGCAAGAACAAAAAAAAGGAAATATAGCCCAATGCACAATTCCTGCAATCGATCCCATTGCATCCCATAACGAACACTTGAAAGCAAGAACAAAAAAAGGGAAATGCAGCCCAATGCACAACTCCTGCAATCCATCCCATAAATGAACGCTGAAGTCTCTGGCTTGTTGAGAGCCGCCGGGCCTAAAACAAGAACATTTTTTCGATGTTTTACTTGACCATCCTCCACATCTCCCTGATTTTTGGACAAAAGCCAATCCATGAAGCCCTTCTTTGGCTTGCTTTTGCCTACTTGAACATTTTCCTGGAGACCAACTCCACCAGGCAAAGAAAATGAAGAAGAAACAGAGTTACAACTACCACCAATTCCGGATGATCAACTGCTTATAGATCATTTAAATGACTTTACTTCCTACCCTGGCAATGGTATTCGAATCGTCCAAATGTATTTCCATTTCATGGAGGACGCCGGTGTTAACTTGAATAACATGGGATGCCGTTTATCAAAACCCAAAACTGCATTTTTCAGCCAACTCCGCCCAGACTGGGGATCCCTGTTCGTGCTCCAACGGTGTTTTTTAGGACAAAAAAAACACTTACACTTCCTGCATAGAGCCACAGGGGAAGCCCAAGCTAACCAGATCTACCCGAACAAGACTCGATTCAAAAACTGCTGGAGCGTCTCCTCTGAAGCAAGTACATCAGCCTGTGTAATGCGTGCAGGTGGATTCATAGTAACGACGTGGGTCCATGGTCGCTGGGTGTCGCAATGGCCGCCACTGGTGGCAAGTTATATTTCTTTTTCCCTTAGGCACGGACTAGCATCCACGCTGCTATTCATCTTGTTTTAATTATTTTATAAAATTTGACATTTAACTGCCTTGAAGCGATAGGTTACAGCTCATATCACTTTATCTAAATAGAACGTAAGGGATGGCAATAAAGCATAATATAATACTGTTTACATACTCTCCTTTATTAAATTGTAGATAGACGGTACCTTTATAAACCTTTAGAAAGGCTTTTGAGTCATAAAGGTGCTAGTGAGAATAAAAAATTTAGCCTAAGAAGCTCCTATGGAAAGAGGCTGGTTAGTCATAAAGGTGCTAGTGCGAATTAAAAACATACCGCAACAAGCTCCTATGCTGTCCTGGACCATAACGATGACCTTTTTTCCCGAAATTAAAAAGAACTTAATGTACACTGTATTTGACTTATGTGTTTTCTTATAATCTGAAAAGTGAATATATTTGATTTAGGTTTTTGGGTTTTTTCAAATTAATGTTAATGATAAAATTATATATTCATAGGAATAAAATAAATATATTTACTGTTTCAAAGTGATTTTTGAGTCTTAGCTTATTAATATATAATTTTTCTTGAGATAGTCTTACTCCATAATCATATTTTTTTATATAATTAGTATGTATTTAATATTTTTTATAAATATGTTTCGGTAATTTAAGTGGCAATGATAGTGGAATGAAGTCATACTGAATAGGAGATAATTTTTGTGCTAGCCCAGAGTGAATAATAGATATATAAAATTAGAAAATCAAAAAATCCTACCAAACTTACAAAAAAATATTTCTTATAAATATAATTAATAATCTTATTTAAGTATATAAAATAAAATATTATATTCAAGTACATTTTAATTTTATATAAAACAAAATACTATATTCAACTATATTTTAACTTCGTATTCCAAAGAAAAACCTGAAAATAATTATGACTGTGAAAAAATACATAACCATCTTAAAAATATATTTTTTTTAAATAAACCCAGTAACTTTTGACTTTAACCCATATAATTCACAAAACATCCTGGAAAAACGAACCTCTTATCTAAATTTATTTGAAGATATAAACCCTGTATCCTTTATATGATCCACGATTTTTCTTTTGATTTTCTACTGTAGACAGAAAGGATAATAGAATAATACAAAATACTAAATATATACGTAGTAAATATCACTTCTCATTTCTTACCAACTGAAAAATGTTCTTTTTATCACTTTGTTTTCAAAGTCATTAATTTGACCGGAAAATTATTTTTTTATTTTTTTTTTTTTTTAAATAAACCCATAACTTTTAACTTTAACCCATATAATTCACAAAAACATCCTGAAAAACGAACTTCTTATCTAAATTAATTTGAAAATATAAACCCTATATCCTTTACATATCCACGATTTTTTTTTGACTTTACTGTAGACAGAAAGGATAAAAGAATAATAAAGATTACTAAATATATATACATAGTAAATATTACTTTTCATTTCTTACCAACAAAAAAGTGTTATTTTCTATCACTTTGTTTTCAAACGGTCATTAATTTGACAAGAAAATTAGAAGTTTTTTATAATATGAATTGCTTCCAGCACCCTAGCATTCCAATGTATCCCAATAAAAATTCAAGTTTATGATGCACTGTGTGCTTTTCTGAATATTTTGAAGCCATCAAAAAACATCGGAGCATCATAATGAGAGATGAATAAATGGATTTGCAGAACATTGAATGAAAATTCTATATCATTGGATAAAGTGAGATTTCAATCCTTAAACTTGCGATTGTATCATTCTTTTTTGGTGAAATCAGATAAAACTGTTAACTGATGTTAAACCACGATTGAAGAAATCTGCCCCGTGTTATTAAAAAATGAATTCTAAGGTATGGATTCTGAAAGAAGCATGAAATATGTCGACACAAGGTAGGTTCAAAGCCCATCCTGTTTTGTTTTAGCTGCTTTAATTTTGTCGCAGTTTTGAAAGGTTTGACCTATTCGTTAATTTTTTTGTACAGCGATTTCAGGATTCACAAGATTTTAGGATTCGTTTAATTAAAAATTATATATATATATATATATATATATGTGTGTGTATATATATATTTTTGTTAATTAAGATAAAATAAGGAGAGGATTAGGTTATAAACCAAACGTAGGATCTGTCTCCTGATTTGAAGAGGTCAGAGGATTGGCCTGATTGAGTGTTAATTGTCAGTGAAGTGTCCGACGATTTACATTCATGGTTATATGGATAAAAAAAGTTCCCAACTCCCCGATTAATAACTCGGGATTAAAATAGCTGCATATTATGGGGAGATAGGTCCTACGAAAAAGAAATAGGGTAAAAGAACCATTCAAATTAGACACATTTGGAAGGAGTTCCCTGTTGGATTTTTAAGTGAGGCATTTGAATTTTTAGATGGGGGTATGTGTGGATAAAAAATATGGATGTGGGTATATATTGTTATTGAGTTTGGTAAATTTTATCTTTTTTAGTGGAAGGACAGAAATGGTACAATTTTTTACTTGAATTAATTTCTCTATGGGAATTACGTTATGTGCTAAATGACTGGGTATCCAGGTTTTGCTAAATGACGGGGTATCCAGGTTTTGCATGTGTATGGAGATTAAAAAAAATCATAAATTAAGTTAAGGGGTCTTCTAATTTTAATTTTCTTATACTATTTAGCAGGATCGGTAACATTTGAAGCCAACCAATATCTCACCCCATTAATACTGTCCCTGTATAGACCCACTCTTCAATTATATACTCGTTTAAATCTAATCATAAACTGTATAAGCCCAAAATTAAACATATACAACTAGGCCTATTAATGGACAAAATTAAACATATACAAAAAGGCCCACTCTTAAATTATATACTTGTTTAAATCTAATCATGAACTGTATAAGCCCAAAATTAAACATATACAACTAGGCCTATTAATGGACAAAATGAAACATATACAAAAAGGCCCATTAATGGACTTATAGACTGATAAATATATAACTGCGCATTTTGACCCTGGAAATGTCTTTTGAGCAAATCTCATGTATGCATATCTACATGGAACAGAACTGGGTTGCCGACACAGTCTAAAAGAGAAGTGTCGGTTGGAGCAGGTGTGATTCATTTTGCTGCTTTCAATCCGGGATAATTATCAAATGCAGGGAGCATAAACATCCTGTAATTGGGCCCGAGCATAGGGTCTAATGCTTCTGTTTTCTTTTGACTTGCAGACAGGGAAAATGAAGATGTCTGTAATGCTTTTTTGTGTTAAAAATTAAACATATACAAAAAGGCCCATTAATGGACTTATAGACTGATAAATATGTAACTGCGCGTTTTAACCCTGGAAATGTCTTTTGAGCAAATCTCATGTATGCATATCTACATGGAACAGAACTGGGTTGCGGACACTGTCTAAAAGAGAAGTGTCGGTTGAAGCAGGTGTGATTCATTTTGCTGCTTTCAATCCGGGATAATTATCAAATGCAGGGAGCATAAACATCCTGTAATTGGGCCCGAGCATAGGGTCTAATGCTTCTGTTTTCTTTTGGCTTGCAGGCAGGGAAAATGAAGATGTCTGTAATGCTTTTTGTGTTAACTGTTGAGCGTTATATGACATATTTTGTAGATCAGTTGTGAATATACAGTCTCTGTAGACCTGGAAGAATTTTGTAAGAGTTCTCTGAGCAGCCAATAGGTTAGGAGGTCTAGATAATGGGAGGATTATCCAGACGATGTGGAACTTCTTTTTATTAATGAAAATATATGTTTCTTTTTATTTTCTGAAAAAAAAAGAAAGCGGCACGGAGTCATTCCACGAATAATATGGGAGAAAACACTTCAAGATTCCGAAATACAATGAATAAACCCTGCACAGGGAATTGGCCATTCAATCGACAGTTAGTGTCAGTTCGCATACGGTGAAAACCTCCAGACATTGAACCCAAACCGTATCTTCATTACGATAAAAACATTTATTCCTGGTCACTGTGGGAGCGACTTTCTCCGGTGTCCCCATTAACGGAAAGTTTGGTGGCGGTTCTTTTATTGTTAAAACCTCCAAACATTTGAGCCGTATCTTCTCATCATTGTAAAGAAAGACTTCATATTCATGTCCGGGAGTGGTATTTTCTGAGAGGTTTTTCTCAGTTTTATCAAATATCTTATCAGATATTAAGAAAAGTTTCCATTTATTCATTTAGACAATGGATATTTAGTTTATATGGAAGATATGATTTTTAATATTTAAAATGAAATAACAGAGTGATCAAAGTTGACTTAGAGAACATGTCTAGTTTTCATCATTACTTTTTGAAAAAAATATTGATACTATTTTAAAATGTTTATCACTATTTTGTATTATCATGCAGGTACAATATGATAATATTTAAAAATGTTTATTTCTATTTTTTTTATTGTAATGTAGGTACCATAAGATAATATTTAAAAATGTTTATTATTATTTTTCTTTTTTTATGATCATGCAGGTACAATATGATAATATTTAAAAATGTCTACCATTATTTTTAATTATTGTTATGCAAGTATAATTTTACATTAAAATTTAGGTTTCAAGTAAAATATTAGTGAGATGCAGAAAAGCAGTCGACAAATCTTGAGTCTCATCCTAAAAAAACTTAGAAATTTGAATCTAAGTTTCAATTAAAATATTAGTAAGATGCAGAAGAGCATTCACAAATCTTGAGCCTCACCCTTACAAAAGTACTTGGAAATTTTTAAAAAGTCTTTACGACATTTTTGTCAATCTCTTTCAATAAAAAAGGAACAATGTTTTTTTAATAAATATAATGCAGATCGTTCTTACATTATATTATATTGAAAATGGTGTACTATTTCATCGTAAAGATACTATATATGCAACTTTTGAATTTATGGTCATGTTTAATCTATATTAAAATTGGTGTTTCATCATATAAAGATACTATGTAATATATATATATATATATTTCTAAGTAAAGGCTAATTCTATTAATAAAAGAAAAAATATAGTTATAAGGAGGTCAAGACCTCAGAGGAAGCCAAAGTTGTCCATCAGTACAGACAAACTATCCCAGGGTTGGGAGAACTAGATACAAAAGGCCCAGAAGCCATACAGAGAGAGCTGGCCATAATGGTAAACCACAGTACAGGTCAAAGAAGAGCTGTAGCCAAACTTTCTAAACTGCCCGGATAACCATAAGCAAAACTGCAAAACCAAAGACCTGATAAACTTGCCGAGCCAAGACCTGATACAAAAGACATTAACGAAAGCCGTAATGACAAAGCACATTGGACTAAAGAGCAAAGAGAGAAACTGCGACATCAGACGTGGCCCAGGAGGCATCAAGCATCTGTTTTGGGGTCCTAAGCTTCCTTCTCCACCGGGCATGGATTTCCCATCCACGAGTCATCAACATTGTCCTCAGCATCTATACCGCTGCCACCTGGAAGAGCTGCCAAATGCCGAATGCCACCGGAGCTACTCGCCAGATGAACAGAGGCCGAGATTTCCTGGATGTTGTCGTCTGGTGGCTTGAAGACATCAGGGACACTTCCCTCAGCCTGCAAATCACCACAATTGAACACAATGCCAACGTCTTCCCCCTGGTGCTCGCTATCATCCTAAGACTACGATGTCGAGGTATGCACAGAGACACTAGGCCGAGCTTCTTCCTCCGCCAAAATTACAGTGATGCTGGCAGAGAGAACAGGTCTATTGAGGAGACTTTGGAATTTGAAATGGGTGGTTTGGAAAGAGTTGTGCGGGAAAGGCTTGCCATTGTCTGAGGAAGGGGAAGCCGAAGCCAGAGGAATAACATTATGGGGAGCAGGCTGAGAGCGCCCACGGTTTCCACGACTACCCCCTCGGCGAGAACAACCGCGGCGACGCACCATTGTCAAGGGAACAAGGCAACCTGAAGGAGATGAAGAGCAAGGCCAGACAGAGCAGGTGCGGAGGTAAGGGAGCCGAATAAGAGTCATAAACCAGACATGCAACCAGGCTTTCGGAGCATTGCAGGGATGCAGGGACTGAGGCGAGCTAATGAAGGGAGACCTGATGGGAATGACAATGGAGAGAGCCGACGAAGCCATAAATAAAATATCATGCGAAGAGTCTCGAATGAAAGGCGCATTCAATTCCGAATGCCAAATGATCTGCAGGTACCCATTATGATCTTGCTTCATCCGCGGGAGAGTTTGGGAGATTGTGCGGACATGCCACCTGCAGGACCAGATGCCGGCGCTGCATAATTCTCTCATTAATATAACGTTAATGCACCCGCATCCGGGCTATGTAATATATATTTGATGTAAGTAACTTTGTGAATTTAAGTTGATGTGTAATCACGAGGTGAGTGGAGGGGGAATGGTGTCATGAGTTCCATACATCGCTGCTAGGTTTTACTTCTTTATTAACCTCATATTTGTAATTTTGAGGTGAACGTGTATTAGTTATGGTTGATACCTATATTGAATTAAGAATAATTCACATAATCAGGTCTCAGTGTATTTTCCCCATGTTAGTTTTGATCGACAGAGGTCATCTATACTCAATCTTCGAATATCTGATCTAAATTGATGGCTTGATGTTTTTGAAAAATGTATAGCAACCATTAATATATCGTTCAATTGTTTAATGTGTATTTGGGTAATTAATCAATATTTATTTTAGCATATTTTTTTTAGTTTTACATAAAGATAATAAATAATAGTAATTTTAGTTGTAAATTAAGGATTTAAATGTTGTAGATTAAAATACAAATTAGATTTTCTCTAACAAAATTTGGAGATAATAATTATATTTACAAAAAATATGTTTTTTACTAATCTCTCATAATAATTATTTGAACAGCTAGAATGCTTTAGATTTAAAGGACATTTTCATTATTAAACAAAGTTCAATTCTCATGAGGGCTTCCTAGAATTATGGGGTACATTGAGGTAGTGGGTCTCACTTGTAATTGCACCAAAAAAGGCCACATTAAATGGTTTAGTCAACTCTCCAGACATAAGTGGATGGAATCCTACTTCCATGTCATCATTTCTTAAGCCCAAGGGGGTTGCATCTAATAATGAAAAAAAAAATGAATTTTCACCATTGAACAAAGGTTCAGATATCATAAAGACTTTCTTGAGGTAGTGATTGACCCATACACACATAAGTAGATGAAAACTCAGCTCCATATTCTCCTTCCATTAAAATAAAAAAAAAAAAATTTAACTCTACTAATTTAATAAGAAAATTATTCCAAAAACATATTAACCTCAATTTACCCATTTCTAAAATAATTTTAAAAAATATAATATTTATTCTAAAAAAATTGGAAATCATAAATCTCACCTTCGAAAAAACTTATCACATTATACCATAACTCTAAGAATTTATTCATCTTTCTTCAATTCCTCTACGAGGACGCCCTCAGATGTATTTTTATTCCCTAGATTTTATCAATAATTCTTATGTTATTATTTCTATAAATGTTAGTTTAGATGTATTTTTATTCCCTAGATTTTATTAATAATTCTTTTGTTATTATTTCTATAAATGTTAGTTTATAAAGTTAAATTTGAGTGGTAGAAACCAATGGAGGTTCTCCCACCAGTCAAATTAACAACGTCTCATCAGTTTGTAAATTGTTAATCTGTGAATGACATACATCATCATAATTGAAGGAAAAAATTTAGATATATGATGAAGCACGTGACAATTTGTTGATTTATTTGTCTACCATTCATACATTTGATCACCATAGTCACATATCTCTATGTAATCATGCCAATTTGTACTTTATTTGACCGAAATATCAAATCTGTGTGCAAATAAGGGAATTGATCTCCACGAGATCTTTCAATTTGTCCTTTATATTATTCATCCAATCTTGACCGCAATATCACATCTTTATGCGAACATGGCAATTGATCTTCGATATCTCTCAAATTGTCCTTTATGTTATTCATCCAATCTTGTCACAATTTTGTTTTATTCATCCGATTCCATCACAATTTGATTATTATATTGTACATTAATAAGAAGTACTGTACAGCTTAATAAGATATATACCTTATGATATAGATGGAATAAATTAAATATTATGTAAGTTCAATATTTGAGAATACTTTTTAAAATGTGATTAAACATATCAAAAGTTACATTTTGACATGGTGATGAAAATAGATATACACTTTAAAGCTTTATCCTAGGATTTTAGTTGATTTTAAATTGATATTGATTATGAAAACCTGTTTTAAGATTTTATTTCAGAATTTTGAAAATATTAAGTAAATAATGTACCAGGTTTAAAAAACAACAATAATTATATATCAAATGCAAAACTACATTAAAAATGGTTTATATATGTTTACTAATACTAATTTTCACTTTTAAAAATTAATGAGGTTGATTTGTATTGTGTTAATTGATAGCCAACTTAAAATGGGAGGATTAGTTGATTATGCTAAACTAAAGTTGAATGTGGTTAAATATGGTAAATATATTGTTGATACGGGTTGAATGTGGTTGACCATGCTTAGTTATGTATACTAATAATTGACCGGGTTGACTATGGTTGACCATCGTTGTATAAGACCAACCATGGTTGATGATGGTTGATAATGAGTGACAACAGTTGATGAAGGTTGACCATAGGTGACAAGAGTTGACCATCACTAATTATGGTTAAATTTGGATAACCCCACTGACTATGGTTGACCATTATTGATCTAGTTTGACTATGGTTGAATTCCTTGACCATGTTTGACTATAGTCATCACATTTGACCACATATGAGTTTGCTCAAACATCGTTGACCATGTTTGTCAACATTTTACTACAGATGAATATGGTTGAGCATGTTTACTATGGTTAACAATGTTGACCATGAATGTCCATGGATAACAATGGTGACCATGGTTATTGATGCTTAACTATAGATGAATATGGTGAACCATGTTTATCATGGTTGACCATGTTGAGCATAGTTGATGATGCTAAACATGTCAACCATGACTAAGTATGGTTTGAGCATGCTCACAATGGTTGATGATGCTTTCCATGGTTGACAACATGTTTTACCATGTTTACCATGTGTGGCCATGGTTGACCAGGATAACTATTAATTACCATGGCTGACAATAGTTTGTTTTGTCACAGTGCGATGTCGATATCTCTTCATTGCAATATGATGTCATTATTTATTATACAAATTGCAAAGTTTGTTTCTCATCATATTGCAACATTCATTTTTATTTGTCACATTATGACATCAATCTTAGTTTGCGACATTTAGACATCAATTCCTTTTCATCTCATTGCGATGTTGGTGTTTGCATATCAAAAGGTAATGTTGATTTTTGTTCATCACATTGGATGTTATGTTTTTTCTATTACATTACAATGAGGATTGTTGTTCATTGCATTGCAATGCCAAATTTTGTCAACGTCAATTTTAGTTTACCACATGGTGGCATCACCTTTTGTTTATCACATTATAATATTATTTTTTTCTTTTAACATTGTCATCCTAATATTTTTGTTTATTATTTTTCCATTTAAATTTTAGCTCTTCACAATGACACATTTATTTCTTATTCATCACATTCCAATGTTGTTTTCTAGTTGAGCAGACATAATGTTGATTTCTTTTCATGAGATTTTGACATTATTATTTTTTGTTGCATTACTCAAATTTTTAAATCATTTTTTGTTCTTAACACTGTGACATTATTTTTTTTTTGTCACAATCTCAACTTCATCTTTTCTTAACTAGATTGCAATGATGAATTTATTTCATCATATTGTGGCATTAGTTTAGTTAACTATATTTTCTTGTCATTGTTTCGTTCTTCAAATTGCAATGATATTTTTCATTTGTCACATTGTGACGTCCTTTTTCATCAAATTGCCACATCGATTTTTGTTCATCACATTCTTATGTTGGTTTTTGTTCATCATATTGATACATCATTTTTATGTACACAATATTGTATCATTGACAATGTTTTGCATGGTTTTATATGGTTACCATGGTTTGGAAAGTTTGAAAATGTGGTGAATTGGTGCATATCAACCACTTTAACCCATGTGGTCCCGAGATAAGGTTTTATTCATCACCATAATACATTGATTTATGTTCATAACATTATAACATCATAATGGTTGATAGACTGTAATGTCATGTATTTTCCAATACAATGTAATAATGGATTATGTTAAACAAATTTCAATGGCAGTATATGTTGAAGATGTTGTGAAAAAGGTGTTTTTCCAAGTTTCTTGAAAAAAAATGTTACAAAGTTTTCCCCTTATCCTAACAATAAAAACTTTTAATATAAATAAAATAGGGTAGGGAAGGAAACTTTCATATAATGCAATGTCACATCACTAAAGCATATTTTGCATTAAAAATAATTATTATCATGTGCCATGACTTTCATGATGCATTGTATCTAAATACTACTTGAATGGAATTTGAATATGATGTTTTATAATGATTCCAAGGACATCTAAGTACAACATACATGAATCAAAAAAATGTATGGAATTTCAATATGATGTTTTATAATGATTCCAAGGACATCTAAGTACAATATAAATGAACAAAAAATGTAAGCATTCTTCTTGTTACATGTTATGAGTATAATTATAATTAATAGGAAAAATAATTGTAAATTGTTTTCTCTCTCTTTTTCTCTATATATATTATAGTGTGTGTCTCACATGTTGAGGTCATAAACAGTATTTCTTATAATTATTTTGAACCTTCTTGTCTCATGAGTCTTATGCATATGGAAACATGTATTTATATATATATATATAAAATTAATGAAATAAACATACATAAACAATAATGTAACTATGTATTAATTACACTTATACTTTCCCCTTATTGCACAATAGAGATTCCTAAATATAAGTTTTTTAATTAATAAAAAATAGGTGGATAGGCTAATATTTAACATTTTTCCGGTTATCAAATTTTATTAAATACTATATTTTTTACTCCTTCCTTACGTGTTATTTTTATTTTCCATTTTATTTTAAAATGGCATGTTTTCCCTTCTTCACCGAGTGTTAACTTTCTCTACCCACACTTGGGTAGTGAATTAGAGGAGAAAAGTGAAGATCCATTTATTCTTTAAAGAGAGGATTCAGCATTCAACTCCATTGCCTAACATTTTTGCTATATAGAAGTATATTCGTTAGTTATGTTAGAATACCATATTTCCTACCTTTCTAGTTAGGCTAAACCGTTGAATGATACCATCATCATATATATTCATATGGATCATGTGTATTACAAAACTCTTGTAGGGTAGATATTTATTCTTCATATATGCTTCGTTGAATCTCTTTTGTGTCTCTTGCATATCAATTTTTGACATCACTTATTTAATATAATGGTGGTTGCATATAGATTCTTCCCATACGAAATCATTGTCATCATTTCTATTCACATAAAAAAATAATCATTAATAACTAGCTTCTCAAACTCATAATTATGAATATATATGTTACATCAATTTTCATTTCTATAAATTTAATCAATACATTTAAATTTTATATTCTTACATTTAGTTATATTACCTCAAATGTCACATATGATTGTATTTATTTTTTGAAAACTCAATTCATACATTTAGTTTCAATGTTTTTAGTTATTGCATGCGTAATATATTAATACATATATTTTAGAATATGATAAATCTATTTCCAATGTATTAAGTTTATGTACATTTATATAGAATGTGTTAGAAATATTTAGTTATAATATAAAAAGAAGAATGGGGAATAATAAAAATTAGAATAAATAAATAGTTTTTAGTAAAATTAAAAGAGAATTAATTTCAATAGAAATATAGAGAACATTAAAGGACTACTACTATTTTTAATAGAGGAAATTAGATAATTAGAAAATTATAAGGAATGAGTTCTAGAAATATATAATTATTTATTTAGTGCATAGTAAAGAAATATATAATTATTTATGAGATAATAAGAACTATAAGAAAATAGATAAAATAGTAGATAAAAGAGAACCATAAAGAAAATAGATAAACTAGAAAAATCCATAACAAAAATTAAAACAAAATAATAAGAAAAATAGAAAAAATAGATATTAACAAAAAAATAGATATTAACATTACACAACCATAGCTAAACGAAAAAAATAATTAATTTGGATAACAATAAATATTTTAGAAAACATTAGTTACGAGAAAGAGAAAATAGCTAGTTACTAGAGAAAAAAATTCCTTCTCTAATAATAATATAATAAATAATATTTTACGATTAAGAAAAAAACTTATACCGTATAAAACATGATAATACAATAGGAAATTGTTTAGAATGAAAATATTGTAAAAATTAACACAATAGAACAATAAAAAAAATAAAATAATAGTTTAGAATACAATAATTTGAAAAGAGAATAGAATACAAAGAAAATACAATATTTTAGAACAAAAATATACTAAATCGAGATTGAAATATACAATAATTTAGAATGGGAAAACAATAAAAATTAGTTTAGAATAACAATGATATAATGAGAATATAGTACACAATAATTTATAGTTGAGAGAGACAATTATGTCATAGACAGTAAAAAATAATAAAGAATAATAAATTTAAAATACATAATGAAAAGAAAAAGAAAATGAAATAAAAGGAAATGAGAAAATAATAGAAAAAAACCTAGAAAAAATAAACAAAATGCGAAAGAAAACTGGTATTAAAAAAACTAAGTGGAAGCAAACTAGTATTAAAAAAAAGAGTAGTTTTTAACTATAAAAAGTAAACAAAAACTGTAGCATTAAACATCAAGAGAAAGAGATAATATTCAAATAAGGAAAATATACAACATTAAAGAAGAAGAGAAATAAATTAGAATAAAATGTTAGAATAAAAAAGCAACCCATTATTAGACCACAATAGTTTACATAACTATCATTCTATCTAGTTCTTTTTTATCGTTTCAATAAAATTAGTCGTACATTAGTTTCCATCAAAGTCACTCTACATTTCCTTTTGAGAATACTATTGACTAGTTAAACAAGGGAGCCACTGTCGTAGCGGTAGTCCCTGACAGGGTTGAGAAACTCGAGTTCTTTGAGTTGCCACAATGAGTAACATGTTCCAATTTTACACTAATTAATATGGACATTATTTATCTTAAATATTTGTGTATGATTTTCTTTTAATTTGCTAAATATAAAATGTGGCAATGTGCGCTGGTGCATAGTTACATAACATCTATCTCAGTTAGTTGAATTTGGCAGAAATAAAATATGTGTACACGCAACCTGCTTCACTGAATAATTTAGCCTTGTTTAACCATTATTCCTCCTTTACAGAATAATGTTATGTTGTAAATTCATGAGAGTCTGTCCAAAGAAGTTATAAGAGCCAAAACTTCATTGAAATACATCAGTGTGGATCCAGACTCCACAAAGTATAAATATGGTTTTCATTTCATTAACAAATACTTGACATCTCCTTACAGGGCATCTAGCTTCTCTGGATCTGATTTTACTTCAGCTACACCTGTCTATATCTTACTAACAACAATATTAAATGTATTGTTACGTGCATAATGCTTCAGCTTTTCTGAACTGTTTTTTAAACATTAAATGATAGTGTAAACCATTAAAATATTGTTTTCATTTCATACAAAACATTGGACTATCTCTCTACCAGACCTGGAATTTCAAGTCTATCTTGTTATCTCCCTACCACACCTGGAATGCCAAATATATCTTGTTATCTATCTCCCTAGCAGACCTGGAATTTAAAAAATTATTAAATTGTTTATAAAATGTATCTAACCATGATTCGTTACTAAAATATTTCTCAGCATTTACTTTTATCTATAAGACTCTCATTTCCAACCAATTTACTAAAAAATCTTGACAAGAAATAGATATTACAACAGTGTCTAACTTGGTTTCTGTTTAAAACCACTCATTAAACTTTACTATTGTTTGGTCATCAAATTTACTGTTTCAGATTTTTTTTACCCGTCACCTTTTGATATTTCAAAATTTTCCTTACCGTCAAAGACTCTTATAAAGGCAAAATTCCAGGCCTGCTCCCCCACAGGGTACTTAGCTTCTCTGAATCTGAATCTGAAGCTACTGAAGTAGGTCCATATTACCGGCTAACAATAATAAATGCACTGCTAAGGTACTACTGCTGCGTGAATAATGCTTCAGCTTCTGTAGGTGCAATGAATTTTTTTTTATGTTACAGAGTAAATAAAAACATCATATATACTCACCTCAAATACTGTTGAAGATACTGTTGAAGTTCCAGCTTCAGCAGCCTCCACAAACATCCTTTTCATCAAAAAAAGATAAGCTATATGGTACTTCCAAAGATGGGAAAAACAAGAAGAAAAGAATTCATGAAGCATATAAGACATATCAGTAAACATCGCATTTGTTAACCGAAGAAAAAATACAATGATCTCAAAATATAGGACAAACCACCTATTTGCAGAGGCCATGGAAGTTGCTAATACTCAGATGGGGTATATACACAAGTGAAGAACTCAGATGTCCTGATTCAGCAGTGAAGATGGAGGCAGGTTGAGTCACCCATGAAGGTTCATTTCTACAAGAGATAGAGCTTTTAAACACATAGGCCAAAAACCATGTGTAATATATACCTGGTGAATTGTCGCCATAAACAAACACCTACTTCGTAAGAATGATAGGTGGTGGAAAATAGTCTTAATTATAATTTATAATTCACTAAATCAGAGGTTAAACAATCTTATCATTAATTTTTTTATTCTAATGACTTTTTTAATTCTAATTGAAAGTGATACACGTACTCCACATGCGTCCTTGTGAGTGTCGCTTGTTTAGCCATGGTGATCAGTCAGAAATTTATTACCAAAAAGTGTTCAACACGTTTTGCTGCTCAGAGTTTGCTTGGGACAGACAACGATGGCGGAACTATCCCACTAGTCGTGATACAGTGTCACATGAGCGCATTTTAAATATGAAATATTTCCACAAATATAATGTTTTTCGACTTATCACATCGCGGAGACGATTAACATCCACCTCAAAATTTTCATTTTTCTTTCCATGGGACATTTCGTCGTCTGGTCTAAATAGATCCATGGCCGGAGCATGCAGGCTCTCCGTCGGAGAAGACACATCTAAACTATAAAGTTGTTGGAGCAATCTTTGGGATTTTCTGGCAGTACATATGACTTCCGCGACAAGATCTTCTCGAGAGGCCATAAGAATTTTGCCCCGGTAGTTCAAGAACATAGGTAAAGCACTCTGCCCATCATCATAAACAACTGTGACAACATTGCTTACCAGCAAAAGCTACCCGGTCGCAATGTCTTCTGTGGCGTAAATTCCTCGGCCGCAGTAGTCTTTGGTTGTTTGAATTTCCACAGGGCCGACGAAATCGGCGACCTTTAGAGGAGAAGAGCACGGTGCAAGTAGTTAAGTGGAGATTTCATACTTACCATTCTAGCTCTGGGCATGCAAAGCCTTGGCCTGATGTAAAATATCTTTTATTTCCTTATTTCTAGGGCTAACTATGTCCGCTTTCTCTAAAGATTCACATGCTACCACATAGTGCCTCAACCTGAGCAGTGCGCAACCTTTCCAATAGAGTGATTTCGGATGGTTAGGATCAATCCAAAGGGCCTCATCGAAATCCTCAAGGGCCCACTTGAATTCCTTCAACTGTTCACGTCTCTGCCGAGTTGGAATACGCGTGCAAAAGACTGGTACTGATATTTTGATCCTCATTCAACACCCTCTCCTTGAGCTGAAGGTGAGTGGTGTCAATGCATTTTGGATAATTTTCAGCTGCTACGTCCTAATTTTTTTCTCTGAAGCACATGTTTCCCCTCTTCCTCACCTCAATAAAGCATGAATATTTGAATAGTTTACATGCCTGATAAATATTGTCCTCTAAATAACTAGGAATATGGATTCATTTAATGGTGAGGAAATTAAAAAATGAAATGGCTGCATTTTTTCTGTTCTACAATGTTCGATGTGACCACCAAGCTGGACATACCCACTTACTTATTTTTCACTTCACCTGCTTCTGCACTTTCTGTCATGTTATGTCTTCCCAAATTGGTGTCGGAGATGCAGGTTAAGTTTTAAAAATTAAACATGTAAAATTAGCTAGCTTATGTTTGAATAAACCCCCGAAATTTTCTTTTTCTATGATACAGGTTTCATTTAAAGATGTTGATTTTAGCATAGAAATACCAGGGGTTATGCCGATTCCAGCCAAGGATGTGTCGACTCCCATTTAGGGCAGGTATGACGATGCCTTTCACTGGTTCATGAAGCATTCCTTACGCCTGCCAGAAGCCACAAGGATTTTGATAAACACCTTCGAGGAACTGGAGGGTGAACAGATCAAATCATTCATGGATGGAAAGGTTGATCCCACCGATGCTAGGCGAATGCCCCAAATTTATCCAGTTGGGCCGCTCATATCATCCTCGCCCGTTAAATACGAAGTAGATTGCCTCAAGTGGTTGGACAAACAAGTGCCCTCTTCGGTTCTGAGATCATTTCAATGAATTTTCATCCCGGCAACCTGAACAAACCCGAGCGGAAGCTAACATGCAATGGAATGAAGAGCAGAAGAACAACATGTTTGCAATGCAATGAAGAGGGGAAGAGGGCGTAAGAGGGTGGTCGAATGAAGCTGGCAGCTGTAAACAATCCTGGCAGCCAACAGTGACAAGTGTAAGCTTGTAAGCTCAACGGGTTTATGTAACCTGCCCCAACCTTTAGATTAAAAACTTAGGATAAAATAGCTTTTGAAAACTTTGCTTCGACCTTTGTTTCAAAAACTTTAAATAAAATAACTTGCCCCAACCGCCAGTTAAAAAACTTAGGATAAAATAGCTTCCCCTCGCTAAAAACAACATTGGGGCACGTGAAGCCTACAATAAGAGGCTAAATTCAGAAGTTTGGTTAAAATTTTCATAACGCAAAATTGTTAGCAATAAACTTTGGTTAAAATACAAGAAACCCAAAAAAAATGGGTCAATTGATGAATTAATAGCGGTCAAACATTTGATCGAACGCTATAGTCCTTGCTATGCGAGAGGCTGGGACTAATAAGAAGGACATTTTTAGATTTGTTTATAATTGAGCATAAATATTACATCATGGCTTCAGATTAGTCTCAGACTTTTGAATTAAATGTAAATAGTGAATTGGAGTTGAGTAGTCAAATAATTTTTTTTAGATTAGTTTGAATTAAATATGAATATTAAATGAGAAACATAAATATAAATAGTTTTGAATTAAACATACAGCTAGAAGAACAATAACGAAAATGTGAATGAGAATAGAGCAATAAATAGAAAAAGACAATAAATATATAACAATATAGATAAAGAACTAAAGAAGAATGGAAAGAAAAATGTAGCAATAGAATGAAAATCATGAAAATCATGACACTGTTTTACAAGTTTAAAACGAGTTTAAAAATATATAACTATTTTTTTACAAGTTGTCTTTAATAATTTTTCTTTTCATTACATAATTAGAAAAATAATTATTTTATTAATTCTGTTGGATATATAATTCTCTAAAGGTTGGTGGTGAAGTTGAATAACCAAAGGGAGTCCAAGGGACCACTTGGAATATGAAACCAAGGATCATTCTTATATATTATAAATATGTATCACTCTGAATAAGAAAAGTAATCTAATGTTTATCTTTCATATTTCTTTAGCCATGTATGTGTTTAACATGGTATCAGAGTGGGGATATCTAGCCTTTCTCATATTTGAGCCACTTGTTTTATGGCCTTTATGTGCATGTCAGTTGTGCCATGAGTTCTACATTTCATGAATGTTTTCTCAGCTAAATTCTAGCTATGATCTGTGCCTTGTAACTGTCATTTTATCTGCTCCTTCAAACCAATGGAAGTTATTAGGAAGATTGTTTTTGAGTGAATGGACATAGTCTTGAACTTTGTTTTCTAATTTATCTAGATGTGTTGAACATGTCTATCTCTATTGGCATTCTCGATGCGTAGCCGAATTGGTAATACCACTGCTCCCATAGCAAGTTGGCTCCGATCCACTACCTCCTTGAAGAGATGCTCCTGGTGTTTGAAGTCATGAGAAATGCGTTGTTATGGGAGCTTTGTTATCTCTGTCAGTCGGGAACTATTGTTTGCCTATCGAAGTAAGTAGAAATTCTTCGTAGTCTCCAGAGGTATCTGATGCTATTACATGCTCTAATATTTTTGCTAGTTCTTTTGTGGTATTCTTCTTTGATATTACTCAGGACAGTCTCAGCATGAGTCACCACCACTTGCATAAGGGCTTCTTCGTCCGTCCCAAGTTTATGTTCAGAAAAAAAAAAAAACAATAAAAAAAAAAAGTATAATAGGGAAATAACCTTCCTCGCACACTCAACTAGCAAAGAAAGAGTTCTGCATAGTTCAAAAATTATAAAGGGATTATAGCCCAACCTTGATCTACGCATCTTATATTCATTTCCTGCAACTGATAATAAAAATTCCAACTATCTATATGCATAATACTTATAGACTTTGGAATAACTTCATTGCCTCAATTGTTTAAGGTATCCAACACATCAAAGTAGTGAACTGTATGGAATTTCACTAAATTCTAGTTACTGCTAGTTTTATAACAAAGCCAACTTATTACTGCTTTCTTACCAGAGCATTGATACCTAAAACGTCAAGCAGATTCCTTAATAGGTAATGGCATTTTCATAGAAGTCTATTGCCAACCTCAAAACCTTTGCAAAGTATCTTTCAGGAAAGAAAATTCATTTGATAACAATTCGTAGTGACTCTAGGAAGTCTTCTGGCCATATATGATATGCTTGTTTGATCGACCACAACTCAGTTGAAAATCGAGCACAAGAGATTTCTAGAAGTGACCTGTTCTATGGACTCCACTTCTTTATCGATTCATGTGCTAAAAGGGAATTTTGTTCTGGGGGATCTAGTGACCAAAGGAGCAAAGCTCTCTCAAAATCCCATGTGAGTTCTGATTGCAATCGCTTTAGGAAATCTTCCTCATACAACTGAGTGTACATTTGCCTGATTTATTTGCGTTGTGTTGCGCTTCTATGTCCCAAAATTTCCATAATCAACTTCTCATTGTGGCCCTATAGTTGAATGCCAATTGTTGGTTCTATGGTGTGAAATTGTTGCGGTGTTGAATGTTGGTTCTGAACTACGGTTTGTCGCTGACTTGTAAATCTGACTTGGGAACACAATCGAAGCAGTGCTAGTAACACAGTTTGGAAGAGCGTATAAGGGGGGTAATGTTGTCTCTTTAACATCAGTGGTGTCATTGGTTCATCACTGTGCTTTGGCAGGAAGGTATCCCATTTTCTGTGGTCACATAAAACTCCAATAGCCACACTCTAGGCCCGCGGAGTAGCCACACTGCCTTTGTTGTTGTCATTACTTGTGGTGTGCGTTAACACTTCTAGTTTATAAGTGTGTTGAAATTTCCTATGCATTGAATGGTGGAATTGAAACTGGTATATATGTGATGAAGCTCTGTGAGAGGAGGGTACAACTTCGAAACTGGTATATATGTGGTGAAGCTCTGTGAGAGGAGGGCGCAAGTTTGATTCATGATCATGAGGCATTACAGTTATCGCTAGAGTTTGGCTCTAGTAAACTGAAGGCAGAAGATTTGCATATATATATATATATATATATATATATATATATATATATAATAAAAAATTGCAATCACAAGATTGGAAGAAGCAATCACCAAGTAGAACTACCTTACATGTAAACTGTAGTTTTTGGATACAACATTTGATCAAATCTCTACAGAACTATACGAAGCCGATCATTCACCACTTCTCTGTGAGCACATATGTTACAATTGGTGGTTGAACTATGTATAAACAAATGAATCTTTGTCTTTGTGCCCATGTCTTTGCGTCACTTCTATAAGTGATAGTAAAGCTTTCTCACAACTTATTGTTTTGAGAATGATTTAATTTGTTTTTTTCATATATAGCACTCGACGTGGTCAAGAGTCCAAAATAAGTTTTTCTCTTAATCCTATAGTTACATCTAATTAGTGGTGGGAACTATTTTTATGTGCCAACACCATTTTTCTGCTTCAATTATTATGAAATGGGTCGACTTAATGATGCATTGGAGTTGTTAAAAACGTTAATCCATTCCATTGTTGATGGAATGGTAAACATCAACAGGGACACTCTTCTTGACATTAGAACCTGTCTACAATATTCACAAGAAAACATTTAATTCTTGCAGCATGAATCACACTTACAACGAGATGAGCTACAACAACATAATCATCATTTTGGACTTGTTTCTGTTCAGAACAATTCTCTTTTTGAGTCAGAAATTGACTCCCATCAACATGAAAAAAATAATTAAGACATTAAAGTTGAGGCAGATTCAAGAGCAAATGTGCATGCAGATTTAGAAGTCCAGCCTACACTTCCCAAGCCAATCATCAGACCTTGAGAAGATCTTGTCCAAGCACATAACAGGTCTTGGATATGATAAGGAGGTTTCCTTTCACATTCCAGATTAGTCAAAGCCCATCAAGTTTTAGAGTGTTGGATTTCTTCATGACAGTTCACCTTCAGTTGTTTCAGACTCCATTCTTTTCCCACAACAACAACAACAGAATGTTATATGCCAACATTGTGACTGAGTTGGCCATGTGAAATATCATTGTTTTGATCTTCATCCATGTAAGAATTGTCATGAAACTAGTCATTCTTCAAACAGAAGCTCAGAAACAAACCTCCTACAAGAACAAAGATTCATCTTGGATGGATCGCTTCTTGGCAATGGGCTTCAACAACCAAGAAAATATTTCGCTCATACAACATGACTTGTTCTCAAATATTGAATAGTCTTGCAATTGAGTTTTCTCCATCATCTCACCTTGTATCTGACAGGGGGAAGTGATAGTCATCTACAAGCTTCAAAGCCACATCAAGTGAGCCTGAGCCACAACCTACCATACCAGTTTCAGAGTTGTAGCCAGAGAAAAAGATGCCCTTGAGCATGCCTTCAGTTGGTGATGTCTCTTCAAATAATTGGTGACACTTCCTCTAGCAGAATACTTCAACTTCTTGCCAATTTTGGAAGAGTTTGAAGAATTGCATTAAGCATTCCAAAGTTTTTGGTCATCCTTAAACCATCACAGGATGAGACCTCCTTTTTTAGGTTGAGGTTCTCCCTTTTTATGCGGGGTGAGACCTCCCTTTTAAGGTTGAAGGTTTTCCTCTTCAAAACATGAGGAGCACTTCCTCTAGAATAAGGCCTCAACTTCATGCCATATTTGGAAGAGTTCTGAGAATTGCACTAAGCATTCAAGTGTTAGTGGTCATCCCTAAACCAAACCAACATTTCAGAGAGCACATTCAGCCTAGGGCTGCCATGAATTTTTGCACAATTTGTATTATAGCTCTCTTCTTGGACTCATACATAACCCTTCGGATTAAGGGAGGGAATGTTGGATACCTAATCCTCTAAGGGTTGGGGTGGAAGCTGAACCACGAAAAGGAGTCCAAGGGACCACTTGGAATATGAAACCAAGGGTTGTTTCTATGTATTATAAATATGTAATATTGCGAATAAGAAAAGTAATCTAATATTTATCTTTCATATTTCCTCAGTCGTGTATGTGATTAACATAAACTAATATGTCTATATCCACATTAATCCATATCGATATATTATTAATGTGAGTCATTGGTATATTAGTCATTAATGCATAAAAATATAAAAAATCAAATATACTAGATTCGTTTTAGCCTTTGCCTCACTCGGATCTATAACAATTGTCTAGTGTCTTCCTCTGTAATTTCAAAAATATTTATTTATTTTTTTGGAAATATTATTTCTAATTTTAGTTTAGTGTAGTGAGTTTAGAAAAGACATAATTCTTTTAGACATTTTATTTTTGGTATTTATTAATGCCCAACAATTCATTAAAAAAAATAAGCTAATTTTGTGAGTAATCATTTTAGTTAATGAGTGCTTTGGCGTTAATGTGCATAATCATTTTAGTTAATATTGTTATACTATTACGGTTATTAATGATGTTAGAACTAAAACGTTTGCAAATCCTTTACTAGGGACAAAAAATTTTCCATAACGTTGAGCGCGGAGATATAGGAGTGCGGGAGAAATCATAATAAAAATTATGATAATGATAGTTATATGTGAACAATGAACTTCCTTTGTAGTCCGGCACATATGCATTTGTATTAATTTTGGAAATATACTCAATAAAATGTGGGGAAACACTATGAGGTTTAATCTGTTTGGCGTTGGTTGCAGCGTTAGCGTCATAGCGATGGATCTCTGCAAGTCCATGAAAATTCCTATGTTCTCGTGGTGAGCATGGACACAATTACACCAAATACGAACCGAGATTAATCCTAATCGAAACCGCGAAGCGAGCCCGTTATTATAAAACCATATAAATTCTCAGATTTGAAACCCAAATTTCAAATTCTAGTAGTATAAAGCAAATCAAGTTTTTGCATTCACATCTCGCTCCTAAGATTTTTTAACAAAAACATGACCCGTCTGAAACCATAATTAAAATGTCAAGATTGTACGTAGAACTTCGAGCTGTCATTGAACTTATGTATTTAGTTGTCTCACGAAGTCATATGAGAATCCTTTTTAACAGATATGGATGTCGATTACACTTCGTTGTCGAACAATTATGTAAAGTCAGTGTCAGTTTTAAGAAAAGGTTTTTGTAGTAAGAAAAAAAGTGGTATTTTATTATATTGGTATAATCCAGATTACAGGACAGAAAGTATAGAAATAGAACAAACAGCGCGAACTGTAGAAATAAACTACATAGTGCAGGGAAAAAACTTAACTATGCAAAATGTAATCATGAGTATTCTAGAAAGATGATAGTATGTAAAATGGGGCAATACCTACAAAACAGAAGGGGCTTGAGCGATAGAGAAAATAAAAAAACCAGGGTATGGTACATACCAGTGTCAGATGTATGGAAGAGAGAGTTATGTATCCGGAAGAACGAAATCTTGAGTTTGGTACTTTACTTCCCTCACTGCAATAGTCATTTCCCATTTACCAACTTGTGATTGGAGACCTTTCTTTGATAGTTCATCTATCTGTGTATTATGATCCCTGTTCACATGATTTATAGTATAATCCTTTCTTGTTTTCCATAGGAACTCAATTCTGTTCATCCATCCAGACAGATTATGATTTTTTATACAAAGCTTGGCATTAGCATGATCTATAATGATTTTGGAATCACCATAGATTTGCAGGGATTCAATATTTAGGAAACTACTGAACTGAAGAAGCCCTGAAAGTGCCATAGCTTCCACCTTGTTGTTTCATCATTCTCCCCCATTCCAATCAATGGCAATATGTTGATCCTCCTTTGTAATAATGTAGACTCCATAAGCACATATTCCATTTTGTGCAGCCCCATCAAAATAAGCTCTAGGAATGGCATGGAGAATAAGAATATTCCTTAGCCTTTACTTTCTTCTACTAAGAGATGGAAGGAAAAAAGGAATTATAATGAGAGATGATGATTTCAAAAACAACTATCCTTGCCGTTTTGAAATAATGCCTTATTCCTCCATTTCCAGACCATAAAACAAGTAACAGGCCGCCAAATCTCTTTATGATTACTCCACTACATTAATGCATCTTTTAGTGCATCTTTTAGTGTTAGATTATTATCGAAGTTTTAATGTTATTAAATAATTTTGTTGAGATGATATTAATCTCATTTATTTCTATTGTTTGTTAGGTGTTATACTCACTTGAGATTTAATTTAGTATAGTCGAATTTTATTTTAGTAATTTATTTCTTGAAACTTTATATGTATATGTAATTTATTTAGGAAAAAAAATCTTTGCTCCAAGTTTTTATTCATTCTTTGTCACATAGTTAGTCAGTTCGGTTGAATCGGTTTGAAGAATTCGAAAATTTGGCAATTCGGCCCGATTCGACTATTAACACGCTCAAATTCGCTTCGGGTCTCTCAAATTTGATTTCTATATTTTCTTTTATTTGTACTTGTGCAAAAGTTGTCCTCTGCCTCAGTTTCCTTGAGCATGCAATTTGATAGCGATTTGGTAACAACATACATTAGTTGTGGCCTTTAATTACTATTCTGTTTATGTTGATGTTTGAGAAGATGGAAAGGTTGAAGCATAATTTCCGCCGGTGGTTGTATTCAGTCCGACAGCACTGAAGAAGAGTTTCGAAATACTCGAAAAAACAGAAACGTGTTATTGAGGGTTTGTTCTACAATACAGTCAAATGATTAAAAATTTGATATTTCTCATTCCATCAAAGTTACGTGTTAGGTTATCAAAATGTTAATATAAAAATGTAATAAATAGCCGTAATATTAAATTTCTATTTTCATAATAAAATATATGTTTCGTGTAATTTCTATAGAGGGTTTGTTCTAGCATATAGTCAAATCATTAAAAATTTGATATTTCTCATTCCATCAAAGTTACGTGTTAGGTTATCAAAATGTTATAAAAATGTAATAAATAGCTGTAGTATTAAATTTCTATTTTCATAATAAAATATATGTTTCGTGTAATTTCTATAGAACTTTTCCCGGTGAGTAATGAAATTAGAACTAATTGGTTTTTAATTTTTTTTGACAATTAGGAAAACATCAAATTAATTCGAATTAGATGACTTTTGATCTATATTTTATTCAGTTAATAATCATTAAATTATTTTTTTATTATTGAGAAAATATCAGGCTAGTTCTAATTAGATGGGTTTTTATCTATACTTTATTAAATTAATAATAAGAAAATTACCTAAAAATTATTATTAGAAATTATCTTATTGGTTATGATCAGGAAATTACCTAAAAGAAACTACTTTATTGGCTACTTTGATTGACCCATTAACAACATCTATTTTTTTTCCTTTATGCTAAAATATTTCTCTTCAGACTGCATCTCATTTCAACCATCAAAGAGTTTTTTTAATTGTTACCTAATTTTATTTGCAACTTCTATAATAGGATTGAAAACAACCTCTGAACCGTATTTGAGCTTTGTCAAATTCGTTAATTTAAATTATTAAAAATTTAAGAAAACAAATCTTCAATAACTTTGATAATAAGATGTATATTCCAGAATTTTTCCCTATCAAAATCAAGCTTGATAACTATGCTTTGTCATAATATCAAAATTTAATTCGGATAAGACTGAGAAAGCAGCCAAGACCATGAAGTCAAAGAGGAGAAGAAGCATTTGTTGTTTTCAAGGATCTAGTTGCGTGAAGCCAGTTTAGTGATGAAGACAAAGCAGATTGTTACCTCAGAAGAAAGAAAAGGCCTCGATTTTTATTTTATTTTAAACAATTTTCTGAGTGACCAGCGCACTCATGCTCTGGTAGCAAGTACGCTGATCAACTAAAACTGATTAAACTTGAAGTGACAGCGATCCAGTGCATTCAAACATCATCGTGTAGCAAGTACGCTGATCAACTAAAACTGATGAAACTCGAAGTTACAGCGATCCAGTGCATTCAAACATCATCGTCAAGTGGTTTGGAGCACATCCATTCGGCATCGAGAATTGCACTGAGATGAAGAAGCGGAATTTCAAAAAAAAATAAAAATTAAAAGGCTTTAAGTTGTTTGTTAATGCTAAACGAAAATGTAGCATTACATTCTTTTCACAAAAGTTTGTCACGAGGTATCTCTAAAATAGTCCATAAGATCAAATACAAAATGGCCTTTGAATTAGTGTTTGTATTTTTTTCTTTGGGTTTTAAATTAATATTTCTTTTAAGCTAAACTTATTTTTTTAAAAGAGTTTGTTTAAATAAAATATTACTTTACAAAAATGTGGACGAGTTTGTTATCAGACATTTTTTTTAAGTTAAAAAAAAAAAATCATGAAATTGTGAAAAAAACTCTCTCGTTAAAAAAATAAAAATGGTAAAAAAATTAAAGGAGTTGAGATAAAGTTTGCAAGGGTATTGTATTTTTTTTAGAGATTTTTTATTTTTATTTTCTAAAAAGGAAATATATTTTTTAAAAGAAGGATGCACATCTACATTCAAAGAGATGACTTTTTTGCTCTTTACCATAGACACTGACTTTCCTTGCCAAAAATTACAAGTTTTGTTTTTTAAGAATGAAGACATTTTTGCAAGCCCAAGAGAGATGAGATACACTTCAGAACGCCTTTGTAGATCCGACCCAAGAATAATTGGCATCCATTACCAATAATTAGAGAAATGCATCTATTGAGAAAGAAAGAGCACAGAGCCAAATGTTGGATACATAACTCACTTGATGACTCTATCTTCGACAAGGTAACTGGCGCATCCACAACAAAATAATCTTCGGAAATATTGAAAGTTGTGTATCAAGGTAATGATATAGTGAAGTCTGTTAAATTGCAAACATAGAGAGATCACTTCGAAAACCTAAAGATGACTAACAAACAGAATGTGGATGTGTTCATGACTAGAATCTTGGGAATAGTCAATCAGATCAAACTAATTGGTGAAACCATTACAGATGAGAAGATTATTGAAAAAGTCATTTGAAGCCTAGCTAAGAAATATGACATGATTGTAACAACCATTCTAGAATCCAAATATTTTACAACTTTCTTAGTAGAAGAGTTGACTGGATCACTTATGGCACACGAGGCCACACTCAACTTGGTAGAATATTCCATGAAACAAGATTTCAAAGCACATCTATCTTTTAGGAGAGGCAGAGGCAATGGATATATAGGCGGAAACAAACGAGCCAAAGGTCAAAGCAGAGGCAGATCAAAGCATCGTCATGTAGTAGAACAATGGAGACTTCCACAAAACCAAACACAGAGAAGTAGAACATGAAGCAAATATATTGTTCAGTGCTATTACTATAAGAAATTTGGGCATTGCGAACATGCATGCGAAAAGAAACAATTAGATCAACATAGAGACAATGTCCGTCTCTCGAACAATGAAGGAGAATCCTTTGAGACAATGTTTCTTTCTTGCAATATTTTTGAAGACACACACATCAAGGACCTCTGGTTACTAAACAATGGCTGTAGCAATCATATGACAGCTAAAAAATATATTCTTTGTTATCTTGATGCTTCGATAACATCAAAAAACACTCTTGGAGATTGTTCTTATATTAAAGTTGAAGGGAAAGGTATTGTCCATGTTCCTACTAAACATAATGAGAAAAAATACATACCTGATATTTATTATGTTCCACATCTGAAGCATAACCTCATAAGTGTAGGCCAATTCATGGAAACTAGTTATGATGTAATATTCCAAGGGAACACATGTTATATCTATGACAAACTTCCCAATAGAAGACAGGCATAAAATGTTGAAAAAGAAAGAATAGGATGTTTCCATTGACTCTCAAAAGTCGAAATATCTCACATCCTTTTCCCCACAATGTGTCAAGAATAGATGAGTCTCAGCTATGACATTCTAAGTATGAGCATATCTAAGAAAGAAGCTTGATGATAGAAGTGAAAGATGTATTTTTGTAGGCAATAATGAGAAGTCAAAGGCCTATAGAATTTACAATCCAGTCACTAAGAGGTTTGTTTTAACTAGAGATATTAAATTTTTTGAAAATAAATCTTGGTCTAATCATGTTGATGAAGTTTGAAATCAACCTTTTTATTCACCAAATATACCAAGATTTCATGTTCAAGAAGTGTCATACCATTCTGAAAATGGTACATCTTCAAGCAATGAATCCATAAGTACTTCAACATCTTCAGAAGAAAATTAGAAAACAATAAGCATAAGAGAAATATATGAGCAAGAGCATGAGTTTGACCAACAGAATATGTTTGAATTTGTTTCATCTCAGCCAACCCATTTTGAATAAGAAGTTAAAGGAAAACATTAGGTCAATGCAATGAACCAAGAAATTGTTCCCATAGAGAAGAACCAAACTTGGGAATTACCTGATCTCCCAACATAAAAAACCAAAATTGTTGTAACATGGGCATATAAGACCAAGCTGAATGAAAAAGGAGAAATTGATTAACATAAGGCAAGGGTGGTTTCCAAACGATTATCATAATATTTTAGTTTCAAATATGGTGAAACCTTTGCTCTAGTAGCAAGGTTCGACACTATTAGAACTATTTTATCCACAACAACACACCACAAATGGAGGGTCTATCAACTTGATGTAAAATCTTCTTTCTTAAATGGTATATTGTAGGAAGAACTTTATGTAGAGCAACCTCCTAGTATTGAAGTTCCAGGACGAGAGCATAAGGTATACAGACTGATGAAAGCCTTGTATGGCTTGAAACAAGCTGCAAGAGCTTGCTACAATCACATTGACACCTATCTAATCAAAAGCGGTTTTTGCAGAAGAAACCATGAGTCAACTTTATATATCAAAACTCATGAAGGTAAAGTTCTTATTGTATGCCTTTATGTTGATGACATTATTTATACAAGAAATATGATGATACTATACTTCAAACAAGCAATGGAAAAAGTGGTTGATATTGTTGAGCTAGGGGTCATGAAATACTGCTTAGGCCTTGAAATTCGACAATTTGCTAATGGAATTTTTGTTGGTCAGTGAAAATATTCCACTAACATCCTCCAAAATTTTAGAATGACAAATTGCAAACTAGTTCATACACCAATTACTTAGGGCACCAAGCTAAGAAAAGAAGATGTAGCAGCACTAGTTGATCCCACATTATATAAAATTCTAGTTGGTAGTATGTTGTGTCTTACTGCAACTTGACCTGATATCATGTTCGATCTTAGTTTTGTCTCTAGGTTCATCCGATCACCTAAGATTTCTCTTTGGAATGTTCAAAACATTTCATATGATATATCATAGGGACCCTATACTATGGTTTGTCCTACACACAGTTTGAAGATTTCTTACTTTCAGCTTATACAAACATTAATTATGCAAGTAGTTTAGATGATCGCAAAAGCAACCCAGGTTATGTTTTTCATCTTGGAACCAATATGATCTCATGAGCATGCAAGAAACTGCCAATTGTTTCAATATTATGCAAAGGCAGAGTATGTAGCTATAAATTTAGGAACTTGTCAAACAGTGTGATTGAGAAGATTATTGAAAGATATTTGAAATGTTCTGAAGGAGCCAACTCCTATTTACTGTGATAAGAGTTATGCAATTTATTTATCAAAAAATCACTATTCCATAGTAAACAGCAAGCACATTGACACAAGTTTTCATTCCATCTGTGAGCTTGTCAATGATGGAGACATGCTACCTTCTTTTTGTGGTTCCAAAGATCAACTTGTAGATAGTTTCATAAAGCCATTGGGGAAAAAATTATTTGGAATTAAAAGAGAGAAATTAGGCATTGTAAGTTCCACTACTTCTAACAATTGAGATAAAAAGGGGATGTTGAGATATTAATCTCACTATTTGCTAGGTGTCATCACATTTATTTCCAGTGTCTACTATGTGTCATAGTCAGTTCATATTTTCTTCAGTTTAGTCGAGTTTCACTCCACTCATTATTGTTGATGCTTTGTATGTAATTTACTTAACTATTTTTAGTATTGAGAAGGGAAATCTCTACTCCATGTTTATATTCATTCTTTGTCAAATTTGTGATTATTTCAATCATCAAATGATGCCTATAGTCATTTACCTGCCACGAGTTAGCCAATTGCCCTAGAATCTATAAACATCTGACTATGTAGTGCACAATCGAGATAAAAGTGACACCAACTATGCTTAAACACAAAATATACTATCATAAAGAAAAGCTCACTAATCACAACTTTGATAACCGCTTACATTTCGCAAGTTGTTGGGTTTCAAACCATCGACTAGACACACTAACAAAAAAATATTTCTATACTTCACAAAATTGACTAGGACAACACAAAGTTTCATTTTCATTACGGTTAAAATTATGTGCATAAGCTTTCCCAATACATAGATGGTTTATTTACATAAGTTGAAAAACTGAACCATCTATGAAATTTCTTTAATTTAAAGAAAAAAGATACATGTTTACCTAGTAATTGAAACAAGTGTCAAGCAACACTTTAAAGGAAAAGAATCTCATTGTGTTGAACAAGTGTCAAACAACACTTTAAAGTAAAGGAATCTCATTGTGTTGAATTCCACACAATAAACTTCGCTCATTGTGTAGATCTCAACACTGCCACACAATGAACGGTAATATCGAACTCAAGATTCCCAAGTTAGTTTTAGATATTAAAGGTAAGAAATTGATCCATGTTGTAGTATGAACATTCAAAATATCTCGCATTCGAGTTTATCATCATGATTTTCTGTTGTATTTTCAAGAATGGCATCGTCGGATTGAAATTAATGCCATCACTTATGACAACAATATTAAAGAAATAAATATTCAGCATGCTATCTTCGTTTGTATACTTTATTCTGATGTTGATCAATTTTATGTTTTGACTCTCCTAGATTTGTCGGGACTTTCCTAGACTTACCCAGTCCAATGCCTTAAAATCCTCCCCCCCCAACTAATTGTTATCGAATACTCTGTCTTTATGGAGAGGTATCCTCAACGCATCATGATATGCCTTATATAGATAGAGAGGAAACCTTGATTAATTGGACCAACACTCATTCTCCTCTTCGTAATAGATGGAACTACCCCAACGCTTTCTCATGCAATATGGAATGCGATTGCCATTACGAATAAGAACAATCCATCCTTTACATATCTATTTCTAGTGACTAAAATTCTTTCCTTTTCGACGCAATTAGAATTTGATATTCTTGTTCGGGTGATCCCACTCCCCCTTCTACTGTGTATCTCCTTCTTAGTACATATATATATCACACTAGGCTATGAGGTGTACTCGTTATAAATCAATTCCTTAAGGCTTTGGATCTTATTGTGATTACAAGGATGTTGGGTCAATTGTTGACTTGAATGTTGGAGAGTAAACTGACGTTCAATTGCATCTGGGTAACTAGCCACCTTTCTTGCTTCCACCTCTACTTATATTGTTATTGGTAGTGTTGGTTCAATATCAATCGATTTAACTGGAATTCTAGTTGACTTTTTCTTTGCTAAGGATGTTGGTTCGCTACTCAATCTATAATTGGATTTCTTGGTAATAATTAACAATCATTCAAGAATGCTTCTGTCACTTTATTTGCGATTGCAAATCAGCTGCAATCACTCACACCGTAGAACTAAAAGGGATGCAAGCCTCTCTTGCTTTCACTGCACCTCTGCCCTGTGACCTTAGAATTGGGAAATGATATTAAGATATAACATGAAATGAATAGTTTTGGGTGAGCATTTAACCCATTCAAGTTTATTCATACTACTTAATAGATTCGTGGAGGATGATTCTGCAATCACATTTTGGTGAATTATTGAGGGGCATGCAAAATATTTTTAGAATGTTGAGCACTAGGTGTTTTTGGAAATAATGAGAAACGATTAACAAGGACATCCCTAATTATCTGAGTGGCTACATCCAATTTGCCAACATTCAACACATAATCATAATTGTTTCTCAAAACATATTTATTCTAATTAAATAAATGTTAGTGGTATTAATGTTTGATTTCGTTTGCCATAACTCATCCAAAATGAAATTTTAACAATAAATATATGTTGAATGAGAAAGAATAAAGAGAAATCATGGAAAATAGATTTCTCTTCTCAATATTATGAATCAATTAAATAAGATTACACTGAAAACATCAACAATAAATGATTGTAGTGAGACTGAACTAAACTAGGCACTTGGATGGACAGTTTTGACACTTAAAAAGTGATTCTAATTAAATTCTACAACACAAAATTCAGAATGAATTTAAATCATTATACACATCTTTGCACTTCTACACAACGAACAATAATATTGAACTCAGTAGACATGATTCTTCTTACTGGAAACTAGTAATAGGAATATGTATGATTGTGCTTATTGGAAAATAGTAATAGTAATTTGTATAGCCTCTATTGAATTTATACGTTAGCAATAAGCATCATTTTGTTTACCAAAAACTAGAAAGCGCAATAGTAATAAACCTCCGGGATTTACCAAATTCAAACCAAAAAAGAGACAAAATCCTCCATGACTAAAACTACTCAACTTATCTATTTTTGTGAACTCAACCAATAATTTTTTTGAACTACTCGACTTATCTATTTTTATGAACTCAAACAATAATTTTTTTTTTTAAGAATATATGTTGTACTCACATTATTAGACCATTATGCTCGAAGGTGCTTCCTTCATAACCCTCTTTATTTCCTTAAACCATTACGCTCTTATGTTCGTTTGTATTTTTAAAATGCTGTTGGAAGAAGCTACTAAACAGTTACGCTCTTGCCCGACATGGCACCGATAAAAGTGTAAATCTGGCTGGGAGGCTTGAGTGCTTGTCCATGTTGGCATTAATGGAGAAGACTGAATTTTGAAATATTAATTTTATTGTTTGTTAAGTGTTATCACATTTGTTGTTTTTTTTGGTATTATATCAATTTAGATTACTTAAATTTAGTTTAGTTATTTATTGATTATATTTTCTATGTAATTTATTTAACTATTTTAAATACTAAAAATATCAATATGTAGTCTACTTTTGTTTTTCATTCTTTTTCATGCTATTGTTCTTATTTTTTTTTTCATGAGGTTCAAGCCGCATAAAAATATGAAAAGACAAAAACCATGAAATAGAGAAACCGAAGAGGATGAAGCAAGTTATTCTTTCAACTAAGGCGAAAAGAAGTTTTTTTATTTTATTTTTTATTTTTACTTTGTGCCCAGAGCACCCATTCTTGGAGGATCAAGTGTGTTCATCAACTCAAACATACGAAAGTGAGAAAAAAATGTGGCTCAACGCAGGGATACACATTCGAGAGGTGATTTGACGTAAGCGTTGACGTACTCGATCAATAATCTATCGAAAAAAATTTCAAACGCATTGAAAGGTGCCGAAAGCTCCATGAACTCTCCCAATCCCAATTTTTTCATGTCCTTTCAAAGGTGTCTAAGGCTCGACGAGAAGGTCAATAATTGGTCGAAACTTTTTTTCAAAGGTTCATGTCTTTTTCACAAGTGTCGTAAATAGTTTGTTTTTAGTTTTGTTTCACTAGCTCAGAAAACAAATCTCATATAATTTTTCAAAAGTGCACCATATGATCTTTAAATGGTTCAAGACTAAGGGATTTTTTTTAAAAAGGACTTTGTTATTTTAGAAAAGGGGATTTTATGTTGTCTTTTTAAAGATTTAAAAAAGAAGGGAGATTTTTTTTTTTTTAAATAGGGTTATTTAAAAAAGAAGAGGGAGGTATTTTAATAGAAAGGAGGTGTTGTATGAGTCAAAAGTTTTTTTTAAGAGAGAGCACATCTGCATTCAAAAATGTTTGTTTTTAGCTCTTTGCGACATACCCAACACTTATTGGCAAATATTACGAGTTTTTGTCTTTAAGAATGAAGACATTTCTACAAGCCCAAGAGTATTGGGATACACTTCAGCATGCCTATGTAGAGACGACCCAAGAAAAATGGGTGACCATGACCAATACTTAGAGGAAGGCAACTATTGAACTCATAAAAAAAGAGCACAAAGCCAAATGTTGGATATAGAGCTTAGTCAATGACTCTATCTACAATAAGATAACGCGCACATCTTCAACAAAAGAATCTTGGGAAATCTTCAAAGTTGTTTATCAAGGCAATGATACACTGAAAACTATTAAATTTCAAACAGTGAGAGCTTCGTTCGAAACCCTGAAGATGACTAATAGAACTTGAATGTGGACCAACTCATGACTAGAATCATGGTAATAGTCAATCAGATCAAACTCATTGGTGAAACAATTACAGATGAAGATATTGTTGAAAAATTCCTTTGAAGCCTGCCCAAGAAATATCACATGATTGTAACAGCAATTCTAGAATCCCAATATTTTACAACTTTCTCAGTTGAACAAGTGATTGGAATACTTCTAGAACACGAAACAAAACTCTACTTGGCAGAAGATTTTATAGAAAAAGCTTCCAAATCACAACTCTCTTTTAGAGGCAAACGATATAGAGGCAACGAAAAGCAAGGTAGAGGCATATCATAACATCATCATACAACAGAGTGGTGGGGACCTCCACAAAACCAAACTTAGAGAAGAAGAACATGGAGTAAATCTAATGTTCAACTGTATTACTGCAAGAAATTTTGGCATTATGAACATGAATGCATAAAGAAACACTTAGATAAAAAAAGAGGCAATGTCCATCTCTCCAACAATGAAGGAGAATCCTCCGAAAGAAGGTTTCTTTCCTTCCATATTTTTGAAGGCACTAAGGACAAGGAACTTTGATTGTTGGATAGTTGCTGCAGCAATCATATGACAGGTAACAAAAATTTTGTTGTCTTAATTCTTTCATAACATCATAAATTACTCTTGGAGGTCGTTCTTGTATTAAAGATGAAGGGAATAGTACTTTCCCTGTTCTTACTGAATAGAATAAGTAGAAATACATGCTTGATGTTTATTATGTTCCACATATGAAGCATAACCTCATTAGTGTAGGTCAATTGATGGAACATGGTTATGATGTAATATTTCAAGGGAACACATGTTATATCTATTACAAACCTCCCAATAGAAGACTGATAGGAAAGGTTGAAAAACTAAGAATAAGATGTTTCCATTGACTCGTAGCGGCTAAAATATCTCACGACTGTTTTTCCAAAATGTGTCAAGAATAGACGAGTCTCAACTATAACATTCTAGGTATGGCAACATCTCATTCAAGAGTCTAAGTATTCTTCAGAAACAATCAATGGTCATTGGTCTTCCTGCTATGAATGAAAAATGTTGAAGTTTTGAGATTTGTTTTCTAGCAAAGCATAAAAGAGATAGCTTTCCCACATCTTCCTCTAGAGTAAAAGAGGCTTTAGAGCCAGTCCATACAGACATATGTTGTGCAATGCAGGCATAATCCATTGGCAGTAGTCTTTAATTTCTAACGTTCATCAATGATTATAGTAGGAAGAAGTGGGTGTAGTTTCTCAAATAATTTAAAACAAAATCATAAAAATAGAGTGGAAATAATTTAAAAGTCCTCAAGTCAGACGGAGAAGTAGAATACATTTCTAATGGCTTTAATTTTTTTGTCAATAACAAAGAATCATCATGAAAAACACAACAAGATATACTCCATAACAGAATCGAGTATCAGAAAGGAAAAATCATTCAATCATGAACATGGCCAAATGTATGCTACATGAGAAGAAGTTATCAAATAACTATTGGGCTGAAGTAGTTTCGACAACAGTGTATGTTCTCAATAGATCTCCAACAACTGGTCACTAATATAGAATACCTTGAGAAGCATGGAGTGGTAAAAGGGTAAATGTCTCACACTTCATAATTTTTGGATCAGTAGTTTTTTCACATGTTCCTGAGCAACTAAGACATAAGCTTCATGATAAGAATGAAAGATGTATTTTCATAGGTTATAGTGAGCAGTCAAAAGGCTACAAAATTTATAATCCAGTTACCAAGAAGTTTGTCTTAAGCAGAGATATTAAATAAATCTTACTATGATCATGTTGATGAAGCTTCAAATCAGCCAGTTTTTACACCACAACTTCCAATGTTTCAGGTTGAAGAAGAGCCATACCATCCTGAAAAAGGTACGTCTTAAAGAGGTGAATCCACCAATGATTCAACATATTTAGAATATAGTCACACAAAAAAAATCATAAGAGAAATATATGAGCAACAACATGAGTTTTCCCAACATAATATGTTTTCTTTTCATTCATCTCAATGAACCCATTTTGAAGAAGTAATTAAATAAAATCATTAGGTTGATTCAATGAACCAAGAAATTATTGCCATAGAGAAGAACCAAACTTGGGAATTAGTTGATCTCTCAAGAGACAAAACCAAGATTAGTATCAAATAGGTATATATGACCAAACTTAATGAAAAAGGAGAGATTAAGAAACATAAGGAAAGGATGGTTACAAAAGGATTCTCACAACAATTGGTTTCACTATGGTGAAACCTTTGCTCAAATATTAAGGTTAGACATTGTCATACCATTTAATCCCCAACAACTCAACACAAAAGGAAAGTCTATCAACGTGATGTAAAATATGTCTTCATAAATGGTATATTGCAAGAAGAAGCTTACATAGAGTAGTCTCCTAGATTTGGATTTCTAAGATAGGATCATAAGCTATACAGATTGAATAAAACCTTGTATGGCTTGAAACGAGCACCAAGAGCTTGGTATAATTGCATCGACACCTATCTAATCAAAAGTGGATTTTACAAAAGCAGTCATGAGCCAACTTTGTATACCAAAACTCATGAAAATAAAATTATTATTGTATGCCTTTACATAGATGATCTTCTTTATACAGGAAATATGATGTTAGAAGAATTCAAAGAAGAAATGGAAACAAAGTTTGATATGACTAATCTAAGGGTCATGAAATACTTCTTAGGAATTGAAATTCAACAATATGCTAATGGCATATTTGTTGGTAAAAAGAATATGCCACTTATGTCATCAAAAAGTTCAGAATGACCAATTGCAAACCGGCCGATACACCAATTGCTCAAGGCACTAAGCTAAGAAAAGAAGATTTTAGCACCACTAGTTGATCCCACATTGTATAAAAGTCTAGTTGATAGTTTGTTGTGTCTCACTACAACTAGACCTGATATCATGTTTGTTGCTAGTTTTGTCTCCAAGTTTATGCAATCACCTAATATTTCTGATTGGAAGGTTGCAAATGGGACCTTAAGGTATATTGTAGGGACCATAGACTATGGTTTGCTTTATACACATTCTCAAAATTATTCACTTTCAGGTTATATAGAAAACGATTATGCAGGGAATTAGATGATCGCAAAATCACTTCACGATATGCTTTTCATCCTCGAACCAATCTTATTGCATGGGCATACAAGAAACAACCAATCATTTCAATATCTTCTGCAAAGGCATAATATGTAGCAGCAAATTCAACAACTTGTTAAGCACTGTGGTTGAAAATATTATTGAAAGATCTATCTAATGTTCAAAAGGAGACAACTACTATTTATTGTGACAACAGTTCATCAGTTTCATTATCAACAAATCATGATTTACGAAAAAAGAGACTTATCATTGACACACATTTCCATTTCATCCACAAACTTGTCAATGATGGGAACATAATAGTTTCTTTTTGTGGTTTTGAAGATCAACTTACAGATATTTTCAGAAAGCCGGTAGGAAAAAATGTATTTGAATTTCAAGGAGAAAAAATAGGCATTGTAAGTGTCTCTACTTGTAACAATTTAGATTATGAGGGGATGTTGAGATATTAATATCAGTGTCTACTAGGTGTCATCACATTTGATTTTGTTGTTTGCTAGGTGTCATAGATAGTTTTGTTTACTTTAGTTTAGTCGAGTTTCACTTGAGTCATTTATTGTTGATGTTTTCCATGTAATATATTTAGCTATTTTGAATAATCATAAGAGAAATCTCTACTCCACCGTTCGTTTTTAATTCTTTTTCAAGGAGTCATGTTCGTGGGGGCCTTGCATTTGAAGAATTCTATTAAGCTATGGTGGAAGGATTCACTTTTAACGTTGCATAATTTATTTATGGACACTGAGTGACTAGTAAACTTACTTTAATGGTTAGGATGGTGACTTAAACTTAATAAGTGTCATATTTATGTTCATGGGAATTTATTTTATATTTTCGCATAGAAATTTGTCATGTATATTACATGAATACGAGTGCAGAGTGTGGAATTACAGGCCATAGAAGCTACCTTGTGTGAAGTTAGGAGGAAGATTTCTCTGCACAATAAAAGCACCTTCATGGGAAATTAAGCAACTTCATAAGAAAGTAACTTGGTTGAATATGGAAGTGCAATACCATCAGTTTCCTTTTGCCAAGGACCAATCTCATATTTTTGGAACACCAATATGCCCAGCTAACAATGTAACCATTGTAGAAAGAGATAAAATTAGAAATTTTGCATGTGACTTGAGGTCGAACCCCAATAATTCACCTATCAAAGAACATATATTTGAAGATGACATTCTTGAAAGTGATCCACATTTGTTTTTTTATCTCTCTTTGAACCATAGAGTTTACTTCTAAAAAAAAAGCCTTGGATGAAGAATCCAACCAAGTAAAAAATAGAGCACACTTTTATATTCAAACATAACTGGTTTTGGAGGTAAAAGCTTTGTCAAATCTTTGTAGAATTGTCTATAAGAAAATATTACTTTTGGAGATAAAACCTATGAGAACTAGAGGGAATTGAAAAATATGGTTGATTCATGGCAGGAGGTGATTGGCATGGCCACCCATAGAGCCAAAGTTCAATAGGTGGTTAAAGAAACGAGGAGAAATAGCCAAAGCAAACCGAGGCCACTGTGCCCATTAATATTGTCACTAAGAGAAGTCCTTTGCACACCAAAGGGAATGCCACTGCAACTGGAATGATGAGCCCTCAGAAGTAGAAATATCAGGGTAATTGAGAAGAGTGGAAATCAATGTAAATAATGGGGTAATTTGGAAGAGTGGTAACTCGTGCCCTCTAGGAATTAATTTTCTCAAGGAAGATGTGGAAAAAAATAAAGAGGAAGAGGGGATCACCATAGATTACCACCATGTATTCCACACACTAGAACTTCATGCTCTCATTTCTGGTTGTGCCTTCCCCTTCATTGTTTACACATATTCTTTGCCTCTTTATTTTACACTAAATTTTGTTATTCTGGCTGTCAATTCAGATCTCTCACAATCCAATGATTGTCTCAATTGAATCCACTATGAAGCTTGAAGTAAAACAATACTAGGGGCAAAAGGAGTTTTGGGTTGCACTGCTTAAAATCTATTTTTGAGTATCTGCGCAGTTTTCCTAACATTACCTATGCATGTTCAATTTTTACCATTATGGCCTATGAAATTTTGCACACTATCCTCTACTATAAATTGCGCAATCATGTTCATTTAAGTAAAAATAAAAAAGAAAATTCTAGAATCTTTGATGTAGGAATATTATCCACATTAGAAATCGTGAACTACTACATACCTTCGCCTCATCCCTTGGTTCATGTAACTAACATCCTCCTCTTAATCATCATATCCCTCAAGAAGAGGAACTAGAAACCTCCTCCTCTTGCCTTTAAATTGAGCACAAGACTAGAGGATGAACGAGAGACTTGGATTTGTAAACTTATGTTGCTGATTTTGGGTTTGAAGAGCTTTTCATCAAGGGAAGGAACAAAGACAATTGGAAGATGCTTCTGACATCAAGCAACCAGGTTGTAAGCTTGTTCTCATTTGAATTTAGTACAACATAGTTTTCATTTCCTAATTGCGTCTATTTTGATGTTACTTGTGAAATTCCTTTATCACTAGCATGGCTTATAATTGATTATTGATTCAACTATATGTTGTATGTTAAGCGAAGAATTTCATTTACCTTTGATTTTATATGTGATATGATTTTATCCCTTTGAATGTTTTGGTCTATGTAGATCTCTTTTGGAGCATCTTGGAGAAGTTGTGGAAATCATTGGGAAAGCGTCTAAGGCACTGAGGAAGAGTTAGATTTGGAAAGAAATGAAAGAGCTTATACAAGAACATCGCTAAGAGGTAATTGATTCTTCACATATTACACGTTTCATGTTTTAGTTATAAGCTAAGGAAATATATCGATTATTTTGATGTTTGTTACTACGTTTTGTTGGAAATCTAGGGAGATCCTTGTTATCCGCAAGAATATATTTTTCCACCTAACAAATTGGTGACCATAATGGGGAACGAGAGTTCCTTTTATTGTGTTCTATTGTGGGACTTAACACCTTTAGACCCTTTTAGGATTGAAATTTCTGGATTCAGGCCTTTGTTTTTTATTTTTTCTAAGTTTGTAGTTCTGTGCAGTTTTCCTTTAGAAACATAGCGCAAATTTGTGTAGTTTTCTGAGGTGCATAGTGCACATACGCATTGAATTAAACTAGTGACATGCATAACCCTATAATTTTCTTCAAAAAACTAGGTTTTCTCTGATTTAAGTCCATATCTTTTCTTTTTATGATTTCTTAAGCTTGTTTCCAATTTTATAGAGTCTCTGTCAAGTTAATTGGGTGTTTTGAATTTTCGTTTTGAGAAATTATTAATTTAATTTAATTTGGTAATTACCCAGAGGCTTGTCTCGATTTCTTAACAATTTTTGCAAGTTTTTTCTTTCATCTTTCCCAAATTGTGTCTGAGTGTTAATCGCCTTTGAACTTCATCACTTTTGATCTTTGGAATTTTCACCCAATTTTTTTTACTTACACTCGATTGGTTCTTTAGTTACATTGGTGAAGGAAAATATAATTGTTGTTCTTCCTCTCATTTGGAATCATCTTATGTTTTTATTGATGAATTCCCTTGTATAGATTACATTTTCATAGTTACAATTCTCATTTTCATAACATGAACGAAAATTGTGCATAGATTACATTTGCATAGTTTTCAAGGAAATTGGGCATAGATTACATTACATGATTTGGCACTTAGGGCTTTCAATTGCATTGGAAAATTAGAAGTGGTGCATTCTAGAGTTAATATTTTAAAGAAGAACCTCTTTCATTACTTTAGCTAAAATTCATCGAAATGAAAATATCAGAATATCATACTCAATTAAATTAAAGTTTTGGGTCATGTCATAACACCATCAATTTAACATACATTTACCCATTGAGTAAGTAACAACTTTAAAAATAAAGGCGTTAAAAAAATCAATTAGAATTTTAATTATTTTAGGGTTCTTTCCACCTACATTAGATTAGGTTGTAAGGCTTTGGAATAGGGAAGTGTGTTTACTTTCCAAAGCTACAAAAAAACGCTAGAATATTGTGATAACGAGTATATCAATTTTATGATAGTTTGTCTTTGGGAATCTCCTTTAGCAATGGAGTTAAGCATGAGATCATATCAGACCCAGTAGAGTGATCAACCCCACTACATCGGTTACAATAGAGTGATTTACATGTATTATAAATGATGTCGAAAGGTATTTGGGAATCACTTGAAGTTAAACATCAAATTGAGCTTTGTTACTCTACCCTTGAGTGTACATCCAATATATAACTGTGCCGCAAGATAAATTGTCTTAAGTGGTAACCTTAGAGACCACAATCTTAGGGAATTATCCAAGGTGATGGTGGAGGGGAAGTATCTGTTGTACTTGGAACAAATGTTGGATAGACTCACCTAGAACTTTTTGGAGGGTATTCTTCACTGAATATCGAATAAGTGAAGTTACTTGCACCAAATTGTGTTGATTAATAATGTTGCCAGCATAACTGGTTCCACTCGCTCTATCTTTATTCACTTTTCACATTGATCTCTGTGACATTGGATTTCATCTCCAACTAGTGATTTGGTTGTGAAAAGTTTGTTTGCATGGTTTGACTGCTTATATTTACTAGCATGTGTTATTTGCTTCTTTTTATTCTTTATAGACCTTAGGTGTGGATTGTGAATATTATTTAATATCTTAATAAAATTTATTTCATTTCAATCTAATGGCAATAATTATGGAAGTTACGGATCAAGGAATCTTCATTAATGGGAATCCTAGTACTTTTCCTGGCATTAGAAATTTCGGTCCTCCTTATATGGCTATGTTTTCACTTCTCAGATTCATAATAGGTTTACCAGTGTGGTTGTTTTCATCTTTTTTAGTCCCAAATACTAAAATTGTACCACCTTAACCAAGTTCTTCACCTCAACCAAGTTCTCCATCTCAACATCACCGACCTCATGTTGACCCTTTACCTTCTTCACCCAACACGTCCTCCTCCTTTTCTTCTTCATTGATTGGTAAAGACTTGATGTTAGTAACTAGGTGACTAAGAAGAAGAAGAAGAAGTAATATAAGGAATAAGTCAACCAACCAATCATGGCTTTAAGTATTGGTAATATTGAGGAAACTTCTAACATGCATCACAATCCCAAGTAACCTTGCAAGATTTGTAAGGGTGACCACATTCTTATTTATTTTCCTAGTATTCCAAAGGTCTTAGAAGTATGGTCAGAAAAATCTTATCAACTTATTCTTGAGCCATCAACCAGTGATTGTAAGGTTCCAAGGAAAAAAGGTAAAGTTAGGTTTTATTGTAGGTTATGCGAAGGGAGTCATCAAAATCATATTTTACCTCACATGGATGAAGCCTAATGGAAAACCTTATTGTTTCTCAACAACAACTTCCAACTGGTTACCATATGCTTTCTCCCAACCTATCGTCAATTGACAAAGTGATTGATATAATTCCAAGTACAGTTAATCCCACTCTTCCATTGGATAGTGAAACACATATCCCTCAAGTTGATGAACCATTGGTTGATCAAGTGGTTGAATTGATTCCATCTTCAGTCGATTCCATTCTTTCTATAGAGAGCTAACTTAACACTAGTATAAAATGATAAAATGGATGACTAGGTGACTGAAAATGTTAGTCACTGTAAGTTTTCTAGGTGAAATACTACCAAAAATGATCAATCTTAACTCACCCAACTAAAATCAACTAACATAAATGACTAAGTTAGTTCCAGGTCAAAATATACGACTAGTTGATAAGTAATAGAACAAAAAATTACTAATCTGAATCACTGATTTAGTCTAGGATCACAAATATGACTACCTAACAAGTATTAGAATAATAGGAATCAATCGTTTATGTTAGTAATTTTAATTGTGTCAGTATTTTAAACTTACAAGTGATAGTGGATTCAATGGTTGTTATAGATTGAATGACATTTTATACTTCCTTAAGCACTTCTTTATTGATCAATGGATTATTAGAGTTATGGATATTATTATAATATTATGGGTTATATCATTTGATCATATTCACATGTAACTAAATTCAAAGGCTAACAAATTATCCAAAATGGGAGACGTGGGCTTATAGCTTGGTCAAATACAATATGAAGAATACTGGAAGTAGAAGTGTTGGTTAATTAGTAGAGGACACATTTCCCTTAGTAATGAGAACATTCTAAATAAATATAAACATTATATCCACACACAAATCCTATGAGAGAGAGAGAGAGAGAGAGAGAGAGAGAGAGAGAGTCCCAATCACTTACTATTAGGATTAGAACACCCAAATCCTATGTTGAATTACAATATAAATAACTAAGGGATCATCCCCATATAATCATGTCTAACGGTTTTGTCTAACAGTTCGTGGAATGGGCTATTTAGAGAGTTTTAGAGTGTCCCAATCACTTCCTATTTCCTATTAGAATATTATGGGTTATATCATTTAATCATATTCACATGTAATTAAATTCAAAGGCTAACAAATTATCCAAAATGGGAGACGTGGGCTTATAGCTCAGTCAAATACAATATGAAGAATACCTAGAAGGAGAAGTGTTGGTTAATTAGTAGAGGACACATTTCCCTTAGTAATGAGAACATTCTAAATAAATATAAACATTATATCCACACACAAATCCTATGAGAGAGAGAGAGAGAGAGAGAGAGAGAGAGAGAGAGAGACCCAATCACTTACTATTAGGATTAGAACACCCAAATCCTATGTTGATTTACAATATAAATAACTAGGGGATCATCCCCATATAATTATGTCTAATGGTTTTGTCTAACAGTTCGTGGAATGGGCTATTTAGAGAGTTTTAGAGTGTCCCAATCGCTTCCTATTAGGCTCACAACACCCAAATCCTACGTTAATTTACAATATGCATGGGATCATCCCCATATTGATTTGACTCTAAATTCTAAGAAGGCCATTTAAAGAGTTTTAGAGTGTCCCAATCAATTCCTATTAGGGTCACAACACCCAAATCCTATGTTAATTTACAATATACATGGGATCATCCTCATAGTGATTTGACTCTAAATTCAAAGAAGGCCTACATACTCCACCACTTCTGAATTTGGACCTATGACCTCTTAGGAGGAAAAAAATTCTCTTAATCATTATCCCATTTAAGTTTTATATACACATAAATGAAAAAATATAAATATCTTAAATTCACTATATTAATATTATAATCTCAATCAACATCTACCAAATCAATCCAATATACACATAAAAGTTTAAATGATAAGGTCAATATTCTCCTCCTCAAACTAATATACCTAATAAGATGATAAATATAAATCACATCTCATATAAATATTTAAACCTAAATTAACATTATATGATGTATCATCTCAATCACTAAAACACAAAAAAATATAACCTTAAAAAAATCAAAATTTCAAAATATCAACACTCTTTAAACTAAGAATATCAATATATTAAAAAGACCAAATAAAACGATCAATTTTAACAATAATATAAACTTTATTTCTTATTATAATATATTATCTTAATCATCAAATTATTTTAAAATATATTTAATATACAAAATATTAACAAAATAAAATTTATATAATATATTAAGAAATTAAAATTTTATATTGAAATAGGAATATTTTATATGTTATATGTTAAAATAAACATTTTTTTGAAAGTAACTAAATACAAACTATTAAAAAATATATGAATTTTGTCCCAAATTAAGGGAAGGAAAAGGCCCGCTTTAGGCTCTCTCCCTATATTTTCCTTTTTAGTGGGTTGAAGATTAATTTGTCTCTAATTCCTCGTTGAGAAGAGTTTATGAGCATAAGATAAGAAGAATGATATGGAAAGTTCCATCATGATATGGAACATTGTTACTCTTAACCCAAACCAGGTTTCATTCCCTAATGATAATCTTGTTGAATCAGATCGAGAAAAATCATTAGCATGACCACCAACACATTCTTTTGGATTTGAAGTTGATAGTCTCATTAATTCAACGGTATAGATAATATTCTTTCGATTAGTAGAATGATATTGCTTGCAGTGAGAAATCGCTCCTTGGATGCAGTTCTCAATCTCAGAATTCGAACTCCCCATGCTTACCTTTAGAGGTTCGTCTCTCCTAGTAGGAGATTTGTAGCCTGGACGACTGACTAAGTTTAAATTGGGTTTAGGTATGAATAGAGATTCTTTAATAAAGGAGAAGCTCCCAGAGAAACACTTACGATGCGTCACACATGATTCGTCTCTAGTAATCCTTCTATGAGCTACTCTAACCTCCTCATCATCATAGCTCTCCTAAATACTCATATTATCCTTTTGAATATTGATTTTGTTATGAGAATGATGGCCACGGGCCCCTTTGGCATTCGAGACCTTTGAAAAAAGAGATCTTAAGTATGCTTTTGCATCATTCAACTTATTTAGGCCTTTTTGTTGTGATTGGTTAGAATCCACTAGCTCCTTATACTGTGCATGATCTAATGCTTGTAGAATGCCATTACTCCAAATCTGATTGAAATCCTTGCCAACTTTATTAGGGCCAACATTAGAGGTTTTGCAATGATTATGTTAATAATGGAATAATTTCCAGAAATATTCTTATCATGAGTAACATTTGAGCACTTGGGAGTATGAAACCCTAATTCCTAGTAATTTCTATCAGTATCAGAATAATGGGTAGAAATATTGTTACCATTTCCATTTTTTTGGTTTGAGTTCCAACATATGCTCCCACTACATTTTTTTGTGGTGGTATGATTTCAGGGCATTCCAATTTTTCCAACATCTGGATAAGATGGTTGGTAATGTTGGGTGGGCTGGGGTGAAAAGAAGAGGAAATTAATGGCTGGTTCTTGTAAATAATTTTATCTCTAGACCCCAACTCATTTCTCTAGAACCTACCTCATTCTACAAAACTGGGGGAGAATCTGATTTAGAGAAACGTTTTTATGGGAAATGCACTACAATTGCAAAAGAAAATGGAAGACGTAGAGAGAAAATAAGAAAATGGAGAAGATGGAGGAGGTAGGGAGAGAAAAAATTAAAATGTAGAAGGCAAAAAAAGTAATTACAACCAAAATAATCACAACTTTAGATATATCTGTAGAATATTTAGAATACAATATTTGGCGTCAGTCTGCTTGATTTCTGGTTAGGTTGCTAGTTTGTGGTAGGGATAATAAATAACCTCCCAAACAATAGGGATAATAAATAAGAGAGTGAGCAAGTAAGTAAGAAAAATCCAAAGTGAGGTAATGCTTCTGGGAAAACTAGTGTCTTTTCGATCGACTAGCCCTTTAGGATTGGCAACTACCCTAGAAACAAAAAGTTTAAAGCAATTTGTGATTTCCTCTATATATAATAGATAAGATAGAGGCAAAGGAACCAACCTGGATCTTCTGCTTAACTCTTTGCTTGATCTCTCTCCACCTTGATAGAGCTTGCAACTCCTCTCCTACTTATCCTGCTTAGAGAATACCTGTAGAAACAAAGTAACAAAACACCATCAAAGCATCTTTATCTATTATATCATAAGCATTGCAGAATGAAAAATACAATGAACATACAATGGTATTCACAAATAACCACTTTCACAAATACACAATTGTATGGAGGAAAACTCAAAGAACTTTATTTAAATAGAATGGAGAATTACAACCCAGCTGTCTGATCCAACATCATCCTCCCAGCATCAAAGCCCTCTTCACCTCATGAAAAGAAAGATCACCAAACAATACAATGCTCTTTCTTAGACACAAACTATCAACACTTCCTTACCAATTACAAAATTCCAGCCTCTAGATCTCTCAGATGAGGGATGCATTTATAGATGTATGCAAGGGTGTGATTCATCTCTGGTATATTGATTAGTGTCATTCCACTTGTTGTTTTTGGGTCCACTTGGAGATTTCTTGGATCTCTTACTCATCCCTGGGCGAATTCAGATAGGCAAGTGTCATAGGAGAAGTTTCTAGAAGATTCCATGAGCATCCACTTAGAAAACTGTCACAGACATTTGTCCATTCTCACTCATCACACCTCACAAAAGACCTCTTCAGTATGCATCACACCTAGCTAGTGTAGAAGTCAGTATGCATTGCACCTTGACAGTGGAGCTTTCAGTATGGTCTTGTTTAGTCTAGTTCTGGATGGTTTTTCAAATGGAACTTTTGGGGAATGATGTAATCAGTTGACCATGATCTTTTAGGGTATGAAACAACACTTTTAGGGGTTAAAGAGCCCTAGTTTATCGACATATAATATTGTGGTTGAAGTGCCCAAATATGTATATAACAGTTGCCCCCTAAAGCATGAAGTTGTAATTCTTTGATGTCTGGTGAAATGCTTTAACATGAGGATCCGAGGTTTCGAAACTGGAAGGTGACCAATATAAGATACAATAAAATACATCATCATAATATAATTTTCATGATCTAGTTGAGGTGGGCATTCCAATGCTCAGCTTTTATAAATTCATTTCATGTACATAGAACAGATAATCATCTGTAGTTGCGGACTGGTGATTCTTCATATGCAGAGTCATCCTCCCTGGCTTGGATGACCATCTTTGCAGCTTCTGTGTATATTTAATGTCTTTATATCCCTAAATGTATCGCAACCCAGATGGATGAAACTAGATCTGGGGTCTTCAAACTTGTTCAATCTTCACCCGATGTACAAGTCAATCCATGTGAAAATATGTTATGAAGTCAAACATGGAAAGACATCACCTGATTACCAGCTAATAATGTGAGTTGTTAATAGACGCGAGAGGAATCACTGATAATGATAATGATCATCAAGGTAGTACAATACAATTCACGTGGTGTGAATATATGATCCGATGTCGAACACCACGCAAAATCTTTCGGTCGAAGGCCATTGATGTCAACCTATTGCCGGAAGTGAGAAACTTTCTATTAAGGCATACAAGCTTCAAAGCATTGAAAGGGTTGTTTCTAAGTCAACTTCTTCGATAATGAGTTGATGTCGACAAGAAGTGACCCATTGTAGGAGGGCCTTAATGTATCCCACATCTACGACACGAAATGAAGAAAATGATTTTCTGGAGGTGAAAATGATTAACGACACAAGGTTCAGGAATGGCGGTCATGAAAAATGGAGGTTGAAGGTATTGTAGTGGATGAGGCATTAACTGGGTGGTGAATTCTGAACTGAATGACTTATCTTGAACATATTGGTTAACTGAGATGGATTGGTAGCGTTAGCCCCAAAATGGATGGTGTTAAAGACCAATGGTGAAGTGACCGGTGAATGGAATAACCAAACCCAACTTAATCATGGTGATGGAGTGGAAGTGTCATGTTCAAGAGCGACCTTCTACCATAAAATTCTTCAAGTTTTCTTCCCTTTTTCCCCTATCATTTTTGACCAATACCTCTTTATTTTTGTCAAGCTTGAGGAGGATAACATATGCTTGTTCTATAATTTTCCCTTCGGGAAAACCTGTCGCTATGTTCTTAGCGAGTCTAGTGACAGTGAAACTTGTTCTTATCTTGGTTGATAACTTTGTCGCTATTGTTTTAATGAGTTTAATAACAAGGATAACTCGGTCCTTTTCATTTTTAGAGAGATTGAAAAGGGACGAAAAGGAAACTCCAGCAGTTATTTTTTCATAGCATGATCCCTTAAGTCCGAAAAAGATTAAAATAATACAAAAGGGATGAATTTTCGATCACTTTAGCGAGCCGAAAAAGACAAGTGCTCGAACTTTTTTGTGAGATAATCCAGGTCCGAAAAAAAATTAAAATATATAGGAGGGATGGCATTTCCGACCACTTTAATGAGCTGAAAGGCCAATTTCTTGACAATCTTTTCATATTTAACGAGTCTGAAAAGGGTTTAAAGAGGACTCATTTTTTAGGAATGAGTGGTGTCTGTTGGAAATAATACTGAGAGGGGGGGTGAATCAGTATTATCAAAGTCTTTTCAATTTATACAAATTTTTGTAGATCTGACTAATGAAACTTGCGTATACCTTCCAGACTTATAATTTAATATATTCTTCATATGTTGATCGTTAATCTATGAGTCAGAACCATATAATAGTAAACAGGAACAAGAAAAATAGATAGTCACACCAAAGAACACAAGGTATAGGGTGAAAATCCAATGTGGGTGAAAACCACCTGCTGCAATATGTCTCTATCTTCTTTCAATTAGAAACTTCTTTTTACAATGATTTTGTATTGGTGCAGTTTTATACCAGCATGCAGGCTTCAACCTGTAGAAGGCTACAACCTTCTCTTTTCTTCCAGGGACCACATTTCATAAATTTTCAGACTAGATCCATGAATATCAATCAAACATCAAATAGATCTGCAATCAACCAACTTCCTTGTACAAATAATGAATCAATAACTTCTCATCGCACAACAACCAATTTAGAACCCTGAACATAACAGTAATAGACAAAAACAGCTAAAACATATTTCAAGAAAAGCCCGCAACTTCACCAACAGAAACCTGCGGATATCCACACTCTTGCTGTGTGAAATTTGCGTATCTTCACACCTGCGTCGTGCCAAGCCTACGGTTCTCCACACCTGCACCCTATCTGGCCTGCAATTCTCCGCACTTGTACCCTATCTGGCCTGTGGTTCTCTGCACCCACGTCCTGTCTGGCCTGCGGTTCTCCGCACCTGTGTTGTGTCGCACCTACGGTCCTGCGGGTATAGATAATTTATAAGACTTGAAGTATACCCCAGACTATCAGATTTATAGATCTGATCATGCACCACAGAGATCTCGACCCCTCATTAGATCTGTCTTCTAATGCTCAGGTTTCTCCTTGATTCAGGTCCAACTATAACTCACCAGCCGATCACTAGTATTTCAGATCTTGCTCTTCTTAAGATATTCAACATATGAGTGTACAACCAAATGATATCCTTTCCTTTTTATAGACTAGGCCTTACTCAAACCATGGTCCAAAACCGTAGAAATCTAATACTAGGGACCCAAAACCTAGGTTCAATACTTTAGAAGGAAAACCACGGACCAAAACCATAGGATAAAAAATGTCGGACTAAATACCATGGACCAACCATAAGATTTCCCACATGCGCATGTTTTTCTCTGCTTGAAAGTGTGTGTACTTTACGACCGCACTCTTTGTTTGGTACACCTGCGAACATGTCCGCATCTTTTGTTCGGCGCACCTGCGGAACTTGTCGATGACCGCATCTTTGTGAACAGGAACCTGCGGGTATCTCTTTTTCTTCATTCTGTGAGCCTGAATTGAGATATATCATCTTAGAACGTTGCCATCAATGAAAACAACTCATCCTAATGCCAACAGTGTCTAGGGTAGCAACTGGTTCTAGGTAGGTCTGGAACTTCTCAAAACATGGTGATGTGAAGAGGTTGGCTAACAAGACCACTCATTGCAGATGTTCCTCAAAAGGGTAAGCAATCAAGTGGAAGCATATGATCAGCCGAAAAGATGGAAGTGATGGCAGGAACACAACCAAGGCTCAAAAGGCTGATGGCATGGCAATCACATAGATTATTTACTGGAGGCGGGTTCATTTTTTAATGAGCTTGAACCTTGTGGAAACTATGGTTAGTGGTGGATGCGAGTTTATTTTTTTGTGAGCTTGAACCTTGCAGAAACTATGCTTGGGTGTAGGTTTATTTTTTAACGAGCTTGAACCATGTGACAACATATGCTTTGGGGTAGGTTTATTTTTTAACGAGCTTGAACCATGCAACAACATATGCTGAGCTATGGGTGCGGGTTCATTTTTTAACAAGCTTGAACCTTCTGGAAACTATGCTTAGTGTGGGTGCGGGTTCATTTTTTAACGAGCTTGAACCTTGCAGAAACTATGCTCAGTGGGTGGAGGTTTTTCTTTTTATGTGAACTAGAAATGAAAAAACTAAAAAAGAAAAACTAAAAAGCTAAGGAACCACTGAGGTTAGGTATGATAGTTTTTTGTCAGAGGTTAGACAAAACACTTCATTTTCCTCATCCACTGTGCAGATAAAGGTGAATGGTGTGTTGGACCAATCACCTAACCTAAGGAGTTAAAATATTAAAAAGATATAAAGCTAAAAAGATAACAAAACTAGGAAATGAAATTGGTCGTTTTTAGCTTGCATAAAAAGGTTTGCATGCCCCCAACATGATGAAAAGGAGAGTCTCCAGTAACCATATGGAAATCACTATGGTTAGGTAGGATAGAAAAAATACTTCCTTTGCTTCGTCTGCCAAATAGACGAAGGTGAATGGTGTCTCAGACCAATCACATAACCTACAGGGAAACTTATATTTTTCACCCAGGTTCATCTACCAAATAGACAAGGGTGCATGCCCCCTAAGCTTCGTTGCATTCACCAGACTACTTGCGGTAATTAGGTGGATGGAATGAAGGTTGAAGAGACACTTTTGATGTACAGGGACCATTTAGGGATAATGATCGACTTGGAGCTATGCTTGAACCGGGAAATGAAAGCTGGTCAATGGTGACAATTTTGCCTTCATGCAGGAAACACATCACTCGAAAGAGTGTTGAAACAATAGCCTCCACGTTGTAAACATAGTCACGTCCAAGGAGTAGATTGTAATCTAACGGTCCTGGGACTACCATCACATTTAGGTGAACAGTTTTCCTTCCCAAATTTATCGGTAACTTAGGAAGGATCCCTGACAGTCGATTAGTTCCGTTGTTAAATCCTGACAAATTCTGTGTAACTGGCATAAGCGATGGAAAACCAAGCTCTTTCAAAGTAGTTAAGGAAAGGATACTCACTGACGCACCCTCATCTATGATAGTGCCTGAAACGATCATTTTGTAAACTTGTACTATGATCCGGAAAGGTACATAAGACAGAAGGCGAGATCTCGCTAGTCGATTCCAAGTAAAGGAAGTGACTACACTGCTTGGAGGGGGTACTGAATAAACGGTTGAATTAACCCGTTGAGTAGTGGGAACTGGTGGATTCTCTTCCTGTTGTGAAGAAACAGGCGGATTTCCCCAAAGTTCATCAGACTCTAAAGTAACAAAAAGAATTTGAACAGTATCGTTCTCACTCTCTTTGGGAAGGATATGATCTTCTTAAGGTGAAACTGGGTTGATTGCCATCTCGACTTGTTGACTTTGGTCCGGTATGGACTCAAAAGATTCACTTTCAACAATAGGTGTTTCGACCGACGATTCAGTTAAGTCAGTTGGATTTTCAACTAGTAAAGGACTTGGGGAGAGTTTCCTGTATCCATCTGGAAGTCACTGCGGTGAAGCAGGACGGTTATGAAAGACTCTTTTGGCCTCACCCAAAAAAGGACAGCGGGGAAGGGTATGGTTCCCTTCACATAACTCACATGGTACTTTGAGCTTTCCTTTCTATCCGTGGACTTCACTATCACTAGTTGATGGTGTATTATGAACATGATCAGCAGAGGTTGATGACACCTGGTTGTGCGAAAGGGGGGACTATTCTCTAAATATCCGAGGGAGGCATAGACAATCTCAAAGAAAATGGTCTCCTCTACAAACTATGCATGGAAATCTGGGTTTAGGAGCTTTAATGTGTGGATTTTCACCAGCTGATGCATCCAAATCTATGGTTGCATGGTTGCCCCATTGCTGAATTGGCTTCTTCTTCTTCTCCTTACCTTTCTTCTTCTTCTTATCCACCTGGTTATTAGCATCACTACTTTCACCAAGTGAAGAGGAAGAAGGGGAGGGGGAAACAAACGAAGAAGAAGGCAAGGGGTCAACTTTAGTATCAACTGGATGCTGATTCAATTGCTGAGGAATCACGTTATTTTGTACCATAGAGGTTGAGAATAGCCATACTGGCAGGCCAATAGTAAGTCCTGGAATGGACAAAGTGGCCATATGAGGAGCACCCATATTTCCCCAAGAAGTAAAAGGACTAGGATTCCCCTCGAGAGGGATTCCTTGATTGGTGGACTCCATTATCTCAACCTACGACCAATGAAGGAACAGGGATGTTATTTCGAATTAATAAATTTTAATGATGCTTTGACACAACTTTGCTTTTTCAATTTTTAAGAGTCAAGAAAAAGCTAAAGATGACTCTAGTCCCCTTCGATTTTTAATGAGCCTGAAGTGACAAGTGCTCAGATGGACCTTTTCTTTTAAAGACTCGAAAAGGAATGAAAGTGACTACTCTGGAAATCTAGACATAGGGATTACCAAACCAATAGCAAAACTGCAAAATACACCTTGGTGATAAATTAAAGAGAAATTACCAAGGACTTGTGTACAACAGTCAATCTTCCTGAATGATGTGTTTAGTGCATTGCGATCGATAGGAGAAAGACACGGCTTCCTATGGATAAAGGATATAAGCTTATTGTGGTCTCCCAATATATACTTAACGGTACGGAGAGCACAAGTCTGTTCTATCACTTGTCGTGTCAAAGAGGAGGAATAACCCAACCTTCTTTGAAAATGATAGTTACTAGTTTTTATGACGCAAGAACATGTCTCTAGCCTAGACCTCTAGATGTGTTGTGTTAGGTTCCAAAGCGTTGTTAAGTTTATTGAAATTTATTGTAGGGTTGATCTTGTTTAAAAGTTTGCCTTTCAATGGTTCACCGTGTGATGTAGATTTAAAATTCCTAAATATGCAGTCTACAATGATAAACAATCGTTGTTGATTTTGAGCAATGAAAATCCTAGCTACTAAGGAAAGAAGATTACGATTCTTTCAAAGAAAGATCAAAGAGAACACACTAAATGCACTTTTCCTAAATCATTTTTCACACACAGTCTAAATGAAAATTAAAATGAATGTATTTTCTTTTCATTCCCCCTAATGTGAAAAATGCCAAATAGGAAAACTGAGTAGAGCAAAGATCTGAAATATTTTTACTCAAAGCGACATTTCGACAATTTCTTTTTCAAAATAGAAAGGAAGACTAAATGAAACTTTTCGATTTCGAATAGAAAATGCTTTTGACACTTCAAATATCAACAAATCAAATAAAAAACATGACAAAATGTTCAATTGACTCTCTAGGGAAGGAAGACTCAACAACACTTCTCTTTTTGACAGAAAACAACAGTGATGACACTTTTTGTACCAAAACGATAGACCAATTTAAGCAACTTTTTGACATAGGATTTTAAATGATGGACAAATACATAAAAACATTTACTAATCCTAATCAATGGAGGTTGATCTATCTAATGCAAGGAGGCTTTAGTAATGAGGTACTGCTCATAAGCCGCAAAACAACTAAACAGAGCTAAAATCAAGGGCAGAAAAACCCCAAATTTCAAGAAGGGAAATAGGCTCAGTCAGTCATCGCACCTGGGCTTCACAGAAACAAGGATGAATTACACTTTTCAGGCTCAAGAGGTGCGATGCATACTGGTTGACACTAGCAAACAGTGCGATGGGTTAGGGAGTGCAACTGAGATGTGTTTTGGCTCAAATTTGCAGCTAATTTCAGTGAGTTAAGCTGAGCTATGATGAAAAGTAAAGAGAAAAGTAAAGAGGTTACTGAGCTACCAAAAGGGCATCTAGAATGCTTGTAAGTCAAATGTTGAGTTCATAAACTAAATCGGAGATTGACTGAAGCAGCATTCATCTACTATGCAATTGCAGAGAAAGAGCAGCTCAAAGGCTATTTGGGTAACTTCAGGCTCCGTCTATAGTTTATAAAACAAACAACAATAACAAAAAAACATCTATTCGATCCCTAGCGGAGTCGCCATTTTGTTTTTGGGAAAACTAGTGTCTTTTTGATCGACTAGCCCTCTAGGATTGGCAACTACCCTAGAAACAAATAGTTTAAAGAAATTTGTGATTTCCTCTATGTATAAAAGATAAGAGAGAGGCAAAGGAACCAATCTGGATCTTCTGCTTAACTCCTTTCTTGATCTCTCTCCCCCTTGATAGAGCTTGCAACTCCTCTCCTACTTATCCCGCTTAGACAATACTTGTAGAAACAAAGTAACAAAACACCATCAAAGCATCTTGATCTATTATATCATAAACATTGCAGAATCAGAAATACAATGAACATACAATGGTATTCACAAATAACCACATTCACAAATACACAATTGTATGGAGGAAAACTCAAAGAACTTTATTAAAATAGAAGGGAGAATTACAACCCAGCTATATGATCCAGCATCATCCTCCCAGCATCAAAGCCCTCTTCACCTCATGGAAAGCAAGATCACCCAACAATACAATGCTCTTTCTCAGACACAAACTATCAGCACTTCCTTACCAGTTACTAAATTCCAGCCTCTAGATCTCTCAGATGAGGGATCCATTTATAGATGTATGCAAGGGTGCGAGTCATCTCTGGGTTTTTTATTAGTGTCATTCCACTTGTTTTTGGTTCCACTTGGAGATTTCTTGGATCTCTTACTCATCCCTGGGCGAATTGAGAGAGGCAAGTGTCATAGGAGAAGTTTCTAGAAGATTCCATGAGCATCCACTTAGCAAACTGTCTCAGAAATTTGTCCATTCTCGCTCATTGCACCCCACAAAAGGCCTCTTCAGTATGCATCGCTCCTAGCTAGTGTAGAAGTTAGTATGCATCACACCCTGACAATGGAGCTTTCATTATGGTCCAATTTAGGCCAGTTCTCGATGGTTTTTCAGGTGGAACGTTTGGGGAATGATGTAATCAGTTGACCATGATCTTTTAGGGCATGAAACAACACTTTTAGGGTTTAAAGACCCATATTTTATCGACATATAATATTGGGGTTGAAGTGCCCAAATATGTCTATAACAGGTAAGCGAGAAAAATCCAAATCTAGGGGGCTACGAAGTTGTGAGAAAAAATATGGAAAATTATTTTATGGGCTAGTGTTATGGTTTGGCATGGGCTAGTGCTATGTTTTGGCATAATCAAAGGCATGTCCAATAAAAGTTATCATGAAAAAGCCAATTCCAACACCAATTCTTCCTCTGTGAAGAGGCACTCTATGCAAAACCAATTGAAAGGAGCAGTATGCATTTTACAAGATACAGAGCACCCTATTGAATTCCTAGCTTCAAATCAATCTATTCTGGATAGATATATTGAGAAGAATGCTTTGGTAGAGGGAAAATTATTTCATTCCCATATATGCCAGTGGGGATTCATGGCGGACATATTTTTGGCAAGTAGCCTTATCAACATATATGCCAAAATGTGTGACACTTTGGCAGAATCCCGAATATTTTTCGACCAATTGCCAGAATGACATGTAGTCTCATAGATTTTCATGATCACAACTTATTCTAATCAAGGAATTCATGAAGAGGCTAAGAAACCTCTTTTTCCAAATGAAACAATTGGGTTTTTAGCCCAACGAGTATTCCTTTGTAAGTATTCTACTAGTTTCCTGGGACTCGAGGGTCATGGTGGAGATCCCGAAAGAATAGTTATCTGTGGATTTGAACAAAAAATCATCCTGAGGAATATCCTTATGAATATCTATGCAAAATGTGGGAACATCGAGAATGCACACTATGCAATTAACAAAATTCCTCAACTAGACGTGGCCTTCCGGTATGATGTTGGTTATGATGAGATTAAGCTATGATCTTGGGAGGAAAAATATCAAAGGCCATTCTCCCTTATGAAAATGTTCTGGGTGAAGGAGCCACATTTCTCAAATTTATGGGAGATTATTTTTATGCTTGGGAAACCAGATAAATGCTTCATTCATATCCAGGTGGTCATGGATTCCTATTTTGGAAAATGGACTTAATTTAATTATCCTGTGGCACTCTTTTTATCTGTTCCATCATTTTATGCAGTTGAATCTAGCTTCATAATTTCTACTACTTTTTCTATAACATAATTTGGCATGTCCTTTACTAAATTTTATATCTGCATCTCTCCAAAAACTTGTTGTGACCTTCCTACTTTCTCCAAGTTGCTAGACAGTGGGTATTCTAACTGATGTTATAGGAGAGGCACATTAGAAATAATTTACCTCTTTTATGTTAAACTTGTTGAGTATATGCCTTGTCGAAATGAGGCTTCAATTAGAAAGCCTTGTTAGCTCATCATTCAAGTCTGCATCTTGTAGTTTAGTTTATTAAGGAGACGGTACATTAGAAAGGGCTTGTTTTGACCTTGTACATTTTGCATCATCATCACTAGACACGAAAGTAATTCCTATTGAGAAGCTTTTGCATTCAATTGGTCACTATTTATGATTTGGTGATCGGTTCTTTCCTTCATACTTTATATGCCATGTGCCATACACATATTGTTGAATGTACAACTAAAGAGTTTCTGAGTGTGTTTTCTTAGATATTTCAAAATACAAAAAGCATAAAACAATTTGTGAAAACAAAAACAATTTTTTCAATTTTAAAACTTTCATTATTGTATTTTGATATTGACATCCAATCCGATATCATCAGGAAAACAAAGTGCAAAATTATTTGTATGTTGCCTAAGATAGGGATCAAAGAATCGAGTAAAAATATTCTTTAGGTTTTGGATTTAGCATTGCAAAATTAGATTGTTGATGTCGGAGATAAAACTGCTACGTCTATGCCAATTCTTAGCTTCCATTCTACCTACAATGTTATTACAACCATGTGCAAAATATTGGAGGTCTTGGTGGACAAATATGAAAATGTTTGTGAAATTGTAGCTCATGATATTGGATACATTGCATGTTCATTTTTTACTCATTTAGAAAATGCTTCTGTAGCTGAATTTCTATGTCAACACCACCAAAATGTTGGTTCGGAAGTGAATTTGGGAAAAATAGATGTTCTTATTTCAGGATTCTTTTGCGCTCAGTGTGATAAAAAAAATTCAGCTAACTCAAGGAAAAGTGACCTTGATGTAATTTAGATCAGGTAACAAGGGAAGACATTCTTAATAATACAACTGTTAGAGTGTGCTTTTAATATTTGTGAGTCTCTCTTTTCTCGACTTATTTTTAGTGAACCATTAGAGAAAGTTCAAGTCGATGTTGTGGGAATCATTTGTTGTCTTCCATGCCAGGAAATCAAAAATGGTCTTCTAAGAACAGAAACTTTGTGGATAAAATATCTGGATATAGTTCCACTTTATGAGAAGAAGGTTGCGAGGAGATCATTTTGTTTATAAATCCATTACTTCATTAAGAAAAATGTAATGGAAACTTTGTTTGAATATGATGACACATGCAACAAAAAAAAGAAACTATGCTTGGAATATTGAAACATGCTTTGGCAGCCACTGAGGATCCAGATGTATTTGAGACTTTTTTGGAAACAATAGCATAAATTATCAAAATGGCTGATGTCCATGGATAGTTGTTTTTTTTTCCTCATTTGCTTTATTGATTGATCAACTTGACAATTGAAATAGTTAGGTAAGGGAAACAATTGTTAGGTTAATACATAAATTTGTTGGTTCTAAACAAAAAGGAGGAATAAGATCAATTCTTTTTATTTTTGGTGGAAATAGAGATGAGCTATTTGAATTAGAGATGAGCTATTAGAGGTGAGTTCCTCAATTAAATATTGAAAATCTGTGTTTTCCTTAAATGGGTTTTTGTTTGATGCTTAACCTAGGTGTTTAATACCATGATTCAAATCCATAAAGACATGTTTTACCCCGAGCGGGTTGTCTTTCTCATTCAAGCTAACTATCTTACCTGCTCAAGGAGGTCATAAAAAATCTTCAGATTTCAAATTTCTCACTTACTGCAGAATTTGATTTTTCATATTGCTACAGGAAACTACAATTGATGGAAAATGGAAAAACTTTGTCACAGACTATGTGTTAAAGGTTATTATTCAAAAGCTCAGGCTTATCTGATAATAATAATTAAGGTTTCTAGGCATACATAGTATTCACTTAGGATGTAGTGTCTTTAATATCTTTCAAATTTTGGGCTTGGACTATTGTGCAGACACAATTGTTGGATATTAGATGCACCGAGGAATCTCTGGGGTCTAGAAGAAGAAAGTTACCATAGGTGGGCCAAGAAAGTTTCCAAGAATAGTTCCTTGTCACCACAAAAAAATTGAATTTGCATAATAGTACTAAGGAAATTTTCTGATTGATAAGATATTTGCAAGAGAAATGTTGGTCGGTCATGTAAAAGTTATTTTCATGGATGAAATTTCTATAGGATTGGTCAGTGCTATGACTTTCCAAATTATGAAATGTTTCCACCAAGTTATCAATCCTTTTTATATGACATTGCCACGATGTTGATCTCTTTCTGTAGCCTGCACCTGAAACACATGAGCTATTTGATGACATCATCCTATTGTCTGAAGGAAATGTGGTGTATCAAGTTCCTTATGAATATGTGTTTGATTTATTTGAGTTCATGGGCTTCAAGCGGCCATAGAGAAAAGGGGTTGTTGATTTATAAAAGGAAGTAAGTATGATTTCTGATACAATTATGCCTAGTATAGTGGTTTGTGGGTGGTAGTTGCAAACTACCATCTAGAATTCAAAGAGGAAAGATTTACAATATTTCCATAGATAGATGTTTGTGGATATTGATAACCTTTGCAGGCTTCAACTTACCATGGATTTTTCCTATATATTTCTAACAATGGTAATTAAATGAATTGTTTAAATCTTTATTGCAAATAGACCTTAGATTTCACTTGCGATGGAGCTACTTTAATTCTACAGGTGACCTCAAGAAAGGATCAACAGTAGTATATCCCTAATGTTTTTTAGTGTTTAATGGATATGCCTGTTATGGTCTAATGTTTTGTCTCGTTTTATAAGTATTTCAGGAAAATAATTCATGGAACTTTCTTATGTCATGTTGATTGTTCATTAGGGTAGAAGAACAAAGAATTTCCTATTGTTATAGGGGTTCTGTAAGCACCTTGTAAACCTCTTTCTTTGTGATATCAAGCACATATATAAAAAATAACAGGTCTGTTCTTGTACCCAACTTCTCTTTAGGATTATTTGGATCTAATAAAATATTGCTGCTTATTTTTGAATCCTTTAAGCAATTGTTCATTTTTTAAACCACAAATTATGATTAGTGCATCATTTATTCTGTTACAATCCTTCATAAAAACATGTTTATTTTCCCTTGTGGATAGAGAATCCATGATGGGATTTCATGGTTCAACCTTTTCTTGAGAAATTTAGCTACCTTTCCAGAATACTTGAAAGCTACCATCTAAGAGATGTTTGGCAGTGATGCACAGAGGTTTGGAGATGGAAAAGATGATTTGGTTGCAACAAAATTATTTGATGAACTTCCTATTATCATGTTGTTTTTTCAATAATCTATAAGAACAAAGCATTTCCTTGTGATAGGGGTTGTGTAAACACCTTACCAACCTTATCAATCATGTTATGAGGTACATATCTACAAAATAACATTTTTTTTCCTGCACCCAATTTCCCTTGATGGCTATTTAGATTTGTTCTCCTATTGTTGCTTCATTTTGGACCTTTTAAGAAATTCTAATTTTGTTTTTCACTAAAAATTCTCATCATTGGACTATCTATTCCTTCATAATTTTTCATAAACAATTGTTGATTTGTCCACATGGATAAAGAACCTATGACAAAAACTCATGGTTGAACTGTTTTTTGAGAAACAAGGCTACCTTGCCTAAAAGACTGAAAAATTACCATCTAAGAGATGTTGAGCATTGATGCATGTAGGTTTTGGGATGGAAAATATGGTTTTATTTCAAAATTGACTTTGACATGTGCCATTTAGAAAAATGTAGTCAATGGATCATAAACCTTCTCGAAGATCCTATGGTCTGAGGATGTTATGGAATTTGGCTTTAGGTCATCCTGTTGGAGGGATTCCTAGAGAATGTATCTCAAGTTTTTGTAGTGTATTCAAGGTCTATTGAAACTGGTTGGTTTATAGCATTTCATCTAACACTTTTAATCATAAATATTTTGTTAGACATATTATTTGTTCAATACTTGTTGTCTGACATGTTATTGTCAGACATCTTATTAATCAGATCTTTGAGAAAAATCCCATAATGATTAAGAATTTTGGCATCTAGCTTCGATACCAGAGTAGATTTGGTTACCATAATATGTACAAAGAGTACCGAGACACCACTCTCAATGGTGTTGTTGAAAAAATGTACGATGAAATGGATTCATGTCATAGGGTGCATTATCCTTGCATCGAGATTATCAAGATAAACAATATTCCTAAAGAGATTTTCAAGTGTGAGAAGATAAAGAAATTTCAGGATTCCAATATAAATTTTCCTTTGGTCTATCGTAAGGTCAGGCCTCCAACTAGAAAGTTGAGAACAACCTTCAAGGCTTCTGATCATAACCTATTTATGTAAGGAAGTTACTTAGATAGATTCAAACTCTTTTAGTATGAGATTTTCTGTTTTTCCATGAGTAAAAGTTTTTCATGTCAAGTCCTTTGAATTTTTGGTTGATGTATTTCATCAAGCTTACAGTTACAAACTTGAAGTACATCTTATTTATCTTTGTTTCTTATTATTTTTATGAGTAAATTGAAAGTGAAACTGGTATTTGAGTTATTTTTTTCCTTTTGGTTCTGATTTCTTACTTGAGGTAAAAATCTTTCAGCTTAGTTAGGTGATGTCATGTAATGTCTCCTTGTGCTTAAAATGTTTAAATTTGAGCCTCTTGTGGTTGATATAAGCCATGTTTGAATTTTTAATATAGCATGCTATCTGGTGCAGTCAAATATATCATCCTAGTTGTCTGTTAATGATTTATGTATTTGCAAATGCATGTTATGGGATTAAATGCAAGTTCATGTTTTTGTTGGTCCTTACTTTTGATGTTTTTACATGGAATGCTATCTGTTGCACTCAAATCTATTAGACTAGTTTCTTGTTAATTTTACATGCTTCTAAATGCATGTTAAAAAATTAAATACAAGTTCATTTTATTCTTTGGTCCTTATGTCTCATACGTTTATATATATGAAATCTATCAAAATATGTTATTTGTATGTTTAGAGATGTTGGGAATTAAAATGTAGTGGTCATTTAGATGTACCTTATTTTTCATAAAAATAATTATTTTCAACAAGTCCTTGTTTTTATTGTTTGTCTCATAGTTATGTGAATATTATTGTACCTACGTGATATTCATGCAGTGATATTTTATTTTGTTTTGTATGTTGTTTTCATGACTGTAAATGATAGGACCTTTAACAACCGATTGATTCAGTATACATGGGCATTCTATTATATTGGTATTGCTTTGTGCAATACACGTTTTTTATTCTTGTATGTGATGATTCCTGGTAGAAAGTGTTTCACTCACAAAACATTTGTATTGTGATGCCTTCTTCCCTATGATATTTGTAGAGAAAACAAAATCTTCATTCTTGCAAGTGCTCCACCTCATTCCATTCAAATTTTATGGTATCTCATTTAATGTATAAAACCTCTAACTTTGAATTTATCACACCTCATTGCTAATATTGACTCTGTGCTGAATATGAATGAAAGAATTGAGAGGAGGTGTAGCTCACGTTGGAAGGAACAATCCACCTTTCTTTGAACTGAATTGCATTCACTAACACCATCACAGTATGCAGCATGTACCACTTGTAGGGCAGGGCATTACAACAACATTTTCTCAGGATTAAGGTTGTTGCAGGCCTTTATATTTAGATCCACAAGCTCTGGATAGTCCAGATACAAGGCATGGATACCAAAGAAACCCCAAAGAGTAAGTTTTTTTGGTCTCAAATGCTTGAGGACCAGTTCATTAGTTAATGTATGTTGCTTAGAATGGTGATTTTTCCTCTGTAAAGATTGTTGGGCCCTAAATTTCTCCTGTTCCTCAACATGGTTTATATCTTCATTGGCGTGAGTGTAACATTTATCACCTATGGTCATTCCACAGTCTTAAAGTTGCAGGAATGGCAACTGCATAGCCACTATTTGGAGTCCAACAACAGATATATTATGACAGAGAGCTATAAGAAGCTTAGAGAGGGTTCCTGAAAATGTATTGCATATAATACCAAGTCCCCTATCAGTGATGCTTGATCCACTCAAGTCTAGCAACTGCAAAAAATTAAAACTTTATGCCTGGGAAACCACAAATGCATCAGTAATGTCCAATCCAAATGTATGAGACAACATATGTAAAAATCTAAAGTTTTCACTTGCAAGTGCAAGTACTACAGAGTGGTTTAAATAGGAAGAAGCAACATGTAACTTGGACAATCTTGGGTAGCCTTGGCCCAAGTTCTCTATCAGATTACAAAGGTCAGTTGAATCATCTTCTTTAGGCACAAAAGTAAGAGATAACTCTGTCAGTGATGGATAGTCTATAGCCATGGTATCCAATGAATAGAAATTAGCCAACCAAAAAGTTCCTAGATGTGTAGAGCATATATTAAGATTTCTAATGTCTTTTACAATTTTCTAGTTTGAAGGTTTGAATTGAATAGTTCAATCCATCCCTTATCATGTTGTTGATTCCACCCTAACTGATCTGGATTTCCAGAGAGGTGAGGCAAGGTGTCAAATTGGCTATAGTTCTTAGAAGGGTATCATCAATTTCACTCCTAACATCTAGGGTGAGATGTTTTGGACATTTTTGAAGAATGATAAAGACACTTCCTTTTTATCCATGGGAAACCAAGAGTCAAGTCTCTTCAACAAATGATTACACTGAATGAGCATATCATCACCATAAGGTACATATATTGTTTGTTTCCAATCATTTCAAAACTTCTAGCATACATGTTTTTGTAAGAACACTTGTTCCTCTTCTATCTGACAAATGCATGCTGAGGAATTCCTCCAATTCTCCACGATAAGCATGACCAGATGTGTGCAAATTATCTCCTGCTTTACAATTGCTAGCTAGAATACCCATAATCAGAGTTACCAATTGTGACATCAAAGCCATGGGTTCAATGCCAGAACCTATCAACTCCCTAACCTTTCTTACAATATTGGCTGCGTCAGCTGACAAGGAAAATCCAATAGATCAAGAAACTTTTCATCTGATACAACTCCAACAAGATCATACACCAGGGATAGAGTGATCCTTTGCCCCAGCAAGCTCATGTTCAACAACAATACCACAATCAAGCGTGAAATAAATTCCCTCAATATCTCTGGAAGTGGTATTGTAACCAATGGAAGCATGTTGTCCAATAATCAGGGATTTTTCTCTGAGCTAAATAATCTAAGCTTCCCATCTCTAGAGATAAACTCATGCATGTTTCCTACAAAAACCATTTTCTTTGACTGGAATCAATAGGCCAACCCTTCCATAAAGAAAATCAAGCTGGATATTTGAGAAGTTCAAATAACATAGATGGAGACTGTGTAAAAATCAATCTTTCAACATGAAGTCTTACCCCTGTGAAGCAATTATCAACAATATTAGGAATGTGTTGATCTAGATTTGTTGCATCTACTGGAAATGTAAGGTAAAACTTCTTGAAGTAAAGGGAATTCACATAAGTATCAGGTAAAAAAATACCAGGATTTACCACAATGCCATCAACCACGAAAGAAGTAATTCTTAAGCATGTTTCCTCTTGTAGATTTGCATATTGATGTGAGAGGCATGCATGACCCTCCATTACCATCTAGAAGGCTTCCATTCCAAATGTATCTTTACCCTTGCCCTGATTAAAAATAATAGTTGTCAAAAGTCTCATGTGCTACCTCTGTGCTTCATTTGATTTAAGTTGTTCAACAGAGAAATGAGAGACCTTCTGAAAAACAACAAATAAAAAGCCTCCTATATCTTGATCATGGGGAGAAATCCTCATACATTGTTCTAAAGGGAGATTGGATACCTCTGCCTCTGATTCAACCACTTCATTTTCTGCAACATTTCCCTTTAATGGTACTTCTAACAATTCTGAAACAATGTTTCCATCACTGCTATGTTGCCATGTGTAGCCACAAGCCTCTAACCTGTCACAAATCTTTCTCACCAGATTTTTCTTCCACATATTTAGATCTACTATCTTCTTTTCCTTTCACTTCTTTAAGGTATTCATGATTTCTTGCACTACCATCACTCTTCTTTTTGTTGGAATCAGATGATAATTGGAGTGCCAGTGCTCCAATCTAATTTATTACTTATGTGAGATTCCTATTATAGTCTTCAAAACTTTGCAAGAATTCATGTTCACATTTTTCATTGTGGCATTCACTTTTTCCACTGTGAGGTAATTCCCATGACAGCTGATTGGAACCCCCTAGGCTGGCAAGATACTGTAATAGGCTAGGGTAATTGTGCATTAGGTTTTTTTAAAACAACTCATAAAATTGTGTAACATGATACTGGATGTGGGCACTTCCCTAGTTGAACATATTTGCCAACTCGCATTGGGTAAATCATATTGTATGCTTGTTTAGGTGCCTTGATATATGATTGATGGTTAGACCTTCTTTTTTTAGTCTCTCCTTTGGTTATTTTGGTTTCTAATCTTGAAAATAGTACTTTTATTCATAAGATTAGTGACTCTGGAAAATATGTCACAAATTTGAACTAGGTGCATTTCAATTGAAAAGAGAATTCCTTCCACCATATGGTAATTAATAGTAGTAGATTGTCTAGTAAACTTTTGTGGGTTCTTTACTTGTTATTCTTTTAGATATTTAAATTTGGAGGGAAATCCATGTAAATAGCAAGGGTTAAATTCATGCTTATTAGTTGGAAATCGTGTTTTGAACTATGTCTTGGGAAGTTTGCACTACTTATGCATTTTCCTACATTGCACTTTACGCGTTCTTGATTTATTTTGTAGTGGAATTTGTGTCCTCGACTCTATTTTCTCTAAAGAGAGGCCATGCCATACCCACATGGGTGTTGGCTAGGGGCTCACTCCGCCTCTGTGTGCTCAAAGTGAGGGCAAACCACCTACCCATATCTTGTTTTCATTTGGCCGAGTGGGTTTATGGATCACTTACATCAAAAGAAAGTAGTTTGAGTGACACGGCTAGCTATTTATCAGGTTAGCCATTGCAGATAGTCATATTAGCTTTTCTTTATGAGTTGATATTTTTCTTTTGATTCATTAACATATCATTCAAATTTCTATTCTAAAGCGCATGGCTAGGGCAATGTGTTATGGAATATCTTGAAAACATGTGAATGGTGAAATATAGAATACTTCATTTACTACAAAGTTTTTTAATTTTACTCTCTTTCAAATCTCTGATGGCTAAATCTTGAAGCCATGCACTTTGTTATACATAAAGGTGTTTCATTAATGAGGCCATAGCATTCATAACTTTTGTTCTGAAACTAGACTCATTTAAAAACATGCAAATGAAAAAATATATAGTATTTTATCTTCCATAAATGGTGATAGTAGCTTTAGAACTTTATGCTTTCTATTGAGTTTCATGGATTGTGGAAACTACTACTTTAGCCATGCACTTTGTTACACCTAAGGTGGTTTCCTTTAATGAGATCATAGCCTTGAGATTTTTCATCACCAAAATGTCTCATTTCCACTACTGATCCCTTTGGAAGAGGTGTGAGGATGATGGATTCTCAATAATGCAGAGCGCTTAAAAGGGAAGAATCTGAGAATGGTGGACTAGAATATTTCCACATTTCTTGGTGTGGTAGTGTTCCTCTCACTTCAGCGATGATGTGCAAATATTAGTTTCTACATCCTCTGGATTGTTTGAGTGTTTCCATGATTTCTATGAAGTTTATATATGGAAAATAATCCCAACAGGGGTTCTCAAGTCTAAGTACAAGGTTTCTTCAGAATATCTACATTTATCATTTTTCTTTCTAAATTTCAAAAATCACTTTTAAGTTTTACCTTCTATGGCAAGACCATATACTGCAAGTGAGGGAATTGCGAGAGGAATTTTCTGCATTTGATGATAATTTATAACAGCTAAACCCACTCGTCTGTTTAATAAGCACTGGGTAAGAAAATTTTAGGAATATATGGGATGGGGTGGTGTGAATGGCTAGATACCATTGGCATTTTGGTCTGCGAGAGAAGAATATTTATGCTTAGTGTTGGGAAATGGCTATGCAAGTTTGACAATGTGCACACCAATTTCTATCATTTGAAATACCCTGAGTGTTTCCATGATTTATAGGAAGTTTATATATGGAAAATAATCCCAACATGTTTTCTCACGTCTGGGTAGAACGTTTCTTCAGATTATCTGCATTTATCATTTTTCTTTCTAAATTTCACAAATCAATTTTAGGTTTTACCTTGAATGGAAATACCATATACTGCAGGTCAAGACATTGTTGTAGGATTTTTTTGCATTTGATGGTGAGTTATAACAGCTAAACCCACTCTTGTGTCAAATAAGTACTGTGTATAAAAGTTTCAAAAATATATGGGATGGGGTGGTGGGAATGGGTAGAGACCATTGGTATTTTGTCTTGCGAGAGTAGAATATTTCTTCTTAGTGCTGGGAAATGGCTATGCAAGTTTGACAATGTGCACACCAATTTCTACTGTTTGAAATATCCTGAAACGTTCTTACAAATAATTAACAATTACATCAATGCTGAAACAACCCATATGTTTATTATGTATAGGCGGAATCTAGTCAATGTTCCATTCTTATGTTCATGCCTAGTCTTATAAATATGTTATCATTATTTAAGGTACAAAATACATTTTCCATTGATATTATTATTGTTAATGGCATTGTTCTTGTCCCTTAGGAAAAGTTCATGGATTTTCAAGGTGTTTTTTTTTTCTATGTCTTTAGTGTTAGTTTATCCATGTGGTTTGGATAGAGTTCCAACCACAATGATCTTCCTTTAGGAGTGTTGTGGTTAGAACATTTTTCTTGTGACAAAGGCTTTGGAAGAGGCTTTTATGACTGATATTCTCCAACTTGTTTTCATTATTTTTCAAAAAGAGCTATGGAAGAACAACACAAAAGTAAAGAACTAGTTCTTTGCTTAACTCATCATTGTAGATTTATTATCATATTTTTGTAGTTCGTTTTGAAGTGTCTATTTATCCTTAATTTCATCACTGGCTAGGAACATCAGCAAGTGAGTTATCTTGGCATTTTTGGTTTCTGAAAAATTGTAGATTTTGGTTGGTATAATTCTAGGTCTTGAAATTGTACCTTTGAAAGTCAGGAGAAGGGGAAAAGATTATGAAATCAGAAAATTTCAGGTGAGAGTTATGAAATTGTTTATATGTCAGTATTTAATATTTATTATATTGCTGAATACACAATTTGTTTAAGCTACTTTTCTTGTAGGGCTTTGAAAATATGATTTCAGTTTATACAAAGAATCAAACATGATGATAAAACATGGATGAAATACTGTAGACATACATCGTAATGAGGGAAGTTGTCTCAAATATTTGGAGTCCTTCTAATGGGACATTTAGGTGATTTAAAATTTAATGCTATTCTTTTTGGTGCAAATTCAAACAGTCAATTGGTCGATCAACATCTACGCCTGTAAGAAGCATTCAGTGTAGACCTCTCAACATTTGTTGGTGAGGACTTCCTAAGTGACATGGAGAATGTGGGTGTCTAATAATCATGGAGTTATGATTTAGCTAAACAAGCACCCATATTTTAATAGTACCATATATTCTTGGAGGTTTTCTTAAGTTGGAATGATATTATTTATAATGTTGTGGATTTTATCGATGTTTAACAATGCATGTCAAGAATCAAGATCTAAATAGATAAGACCATATAAGTGATCAAACCTAGTGGATGCCACTATAACATCAAGAGTATCTCAAACGTCTTATAAGTTAGATATACTAGAAAATATTGACTTAGTAAGAGCCATGACTCCATGAGCTACTAGAGCTGAAATAAAGTCAACATAATATATATAATGTAAAGCTTGAACATCATTGATCAACAAGGCACCCTTGGCAAAAAACTTGTGATGTACCTCAACAATCCATATGGTGCAAAAAAATAACAAATACATGGCTCAAAACATTCTTATATCTAATCTTCCAAAGGGTGAATAAGGAAAAAAAATCGAGCATTGTCAAATCCCAATGAAGGATGAGCAAACTAGATAATTGCAATCTCCAAACAATGTGGCACACCAATGAAGCTTTTCTTGAAGAAGAATATAGTAATGGTCATGAATGAATGTCCAATGAATTTGGGAAAATTGAAACTCCCAAAGGAGGTGTTTCACCATTCCAGAATGGTGACGCTCCAAAAGGAGGTGTTTCACCATTCTAGAATGGTGACACTCCCAAATGAGGTGTTTCATGATTTCAACATCTTTTATGCCATAGTAGTTCCTTAGATGGTCATCTGGGAGGGCTTCGAATGAAACTTTTTAAATTCAGATTTGGCCTTTAGTCAATGTGCCATTATTAAGTGCATACTCAAAAAAAATATTTGAATCCTTGCAACCACTGCTAGAAAAACAACCACTTCTTCTTCTTCTTGAGATTTTTGTTTTAGGCTAAATATATGTTATGTTTACACACAAGGAAACTTATTCGATAATGGGCACGTGTCTTAATCTGGGAAATCTATGACAAGGCTCTTAAACTCTACAAGTCTAATAGGTAAAGTTTCTTTAATGCTTGTTTCAATGTTAGATGTGAAGACATTAGTTGCTAAGAAACAAAAATCACATCAATCGTGTTCAACATGGCCTTGAAAATTCACAAAAAAGGCCATCCATGCTTGGTTATTTTCCATTCTTCGTGGAGTTAAGGGCTGATAAAATTGATTTTTCAAAAAGTCATTGTCTAACCTGTCCTTGTTGTGAATAGAATACCTATTTGGGTTAACCCTACAACAAGCATTCTTAGCACCCATAATCCACCACATGATCCATCAAAGAATAAGGAGAAAAATAGTCTAAAATGAATCAAAAACATACCTTTCACTTTAGTAGGATCATCAACAAGAGATCCATGTGCCCGAACTTGCACTTTCCCCTTTAGAAAGTTAAAATGGAACTTAGAACCTTCATCCCCCTCTTGAATCTTTTGGTTTTGTATATGGACTTGAGCAGTGCTAGAAATATATTGCTCTCTTTTTCAAATTTCCATCTTCACCTGAGTAACATCCTTTTGAAGGGTAATATCATGGAGATCTTTCTCATGAAAGATGTGCACCTCCTCAAGTCTATGCTGAGCCTCACTTAATTCCTTTATCCTTTTGCAGAGAAGCATGTAGCGTTACCCTCTCATGAGCTTAACAATTTGGCATACAATAGCCTCCCACCAAAAAATTCAACCTTTCTTTCCAAGGGACACAAGGGTTCCCAGACTCTCTAAACAAGGGCCTGCAAATCCACTAACTTTAAGTGAAACATTTAACAAAGTGGAATGTGCCAAGTGAAATGAATTACTTTTTGAGATGATAATTTTAATAGGAAAATGATCAGACATCACTACATCTATCAACCCATGAAACTGGTTGGTTTCTAGCATTTTATCTAACAATTTTAATCATAAACTTGTTGTCAGACATCTTATTTGTTCAATACTTGTGCATGTATAGGTGGAATCTAGTTAATGTTCCATTCCTATGGGTATGCCTAGTTTTATGAATATGTTATCACTATTTAAGGTACAAAATACACTTTCCATTGATATTATTATTGTTAATGGTGTTATTCATGTAAATTAGGAAAAGTTCATGGATTTTCAAGGTGTTATTTTTTCCATGTCTTTAGTGTTAGTTTATCCGTGTGGTTTGGATAGTGTTCCAATCACATTTTTCTTCCTTTAGGAGGGTTGTAGTTAGAAAAATGTACAATAATGTCAAGTATAATAATGTTGAGGGTAGACCTGTATTTTTGGAGGATAGAGATATGGTGCTCTAGGGTACACTAGTGCTCTCTTTTCCATATATTGTCACAGGTGCACAAATACTGACTCACTCTTATTTTTACCTAGATAAGAAAATGTTGCCAACATTGTACTTTGCAGTGACAAGGATAACTATGTATTGGATCTAGACATTCAGCCCTTCAATGCATCCTTTCCTTTCCCAACATGGCCATATTCCTTTGGTAATGGAGTTAAATTTTTGAATTGATATTTCTCTTCCAGACCATTTCGTGATAAATAACACATGCAACCATTGTTTGATTTTCTTTGAGAACACAAATAACACAACTAGGTAACTTTATTTCCTTGTTCAGTATATTGCATCATTTTGTTTGGTAGTTAATTCATTATTCTTATATGCACAATAAATCTCTATCAAATAACAGAGAAGAATGACTTTGCTATTTTAGAGATATATAATATGAATTTATTAAAAATTCATAGGGCTATTTCAATTCTCATTTTTCTATTTCACTTATTTAGAGAAAATTATATATTCAAATACAAAACTCAAATCAAACTAAAATAGAGAAGCCTAATTATGAAGATGTTTCTCTCTCCACTACCTTAAAATGTTATTTTTCATCACTTTTATTGAATTTCACTGATAATAACCTGGATTTATATATTACTTCTAGCACCAAGTTGACATCATGGTAAACATATGAATATCCCATTAAGTATGACCTAAAGATTATTCAAATAATCTCACCTTTAGCTAAGCACATGGCAGAGTAATTTCAGAGGTGTGAAGTTTTACTAAAGACATTGTTTGTTTTGGTTAGAAAATGGTTTGTTCTTGATTTTATGTGACTTTCAATTTATAAATTGTAGCATGTTGGTAAATGGGAAATAATAGTGTGTCACGTTTGTCTTGCATAAATTGATGTTGAATGAAAAGATACGTAGTTTAACCAAGCTACAGTTAGATTTGGTAAAGGTAGAGGAATATATTAGAAAGCTTCCTAAGAATACATCATATACAGGGTTTGAAAATAAGTAATATACAACTTTTTATTTTGTATATATGTTCTTTTTTCTACCGAAGATATCACAACAAGAAAATTATTAATATTGTAAGAATTGTTTGAGGTCCTCATTAAGGTGGGTTTTTGTAATATACTAATTTATTGATACCTTATCATGACATGAAGGATTTAAATATGAATTAATATGTTTCTGAAACAAATTAGATCCAAATTTTATAGATATAAAAGATAAAAATAAATATCAATGCCTTCGTTTGATTTTTACTTGACTATGGTGTAGGCAGGTTACAATAAATGGCATTGGAAAAAGGATGGGGAGACATTGTAGAGAATGTCTTGGATATGATTCATTTGCTATTGGAGATCCTTTGGGCACCTATCCCATTGAATTTCGAAATGTTCCTACTAGGGGTTCCTATGGTTTTTAATGTTGTTATTATTTCACCTCAGAGTTATTTTGGGCAAGAAAATGTTTTAGGAATGCTAGATAAGACATCGGTGGACAAGAAAACATATTTTTAATAATTTCAATGTCCATTCCACGAAATCCTCTCTTTATTGTTTGATTGTGTTTTGAATGTTTCCTTTGATTTTGTTGTCTTTTAACTATGAAATTGAAAATGGTTGGTATCATTTTCATTTAAACAACATCCAAAGCTTTGAAGATGAAATTAGTATTACACGATATTGATTGAAATCCTTTTAGTTGTTTTGTGTTAAAATATTTTCACGACCATTGGAAAAGTTTACTTTCATGTTGTTATTTGAGTACATCTTGTCTATATACTTGTTCAAGTTCACACATTAGAGAATGAAATGTTGTTACGAATAAAGTGACAAGGATTAGACATCATATTATTTGTTTTCACAAGTTATCTACAACTTGATAGCATGTAACTTAGTTGGCTTGATTGTGCATAAGTTTTCCTTGAGGGTTGAATATTAAGTTACTAAGGTGTTTTTTCTATGGTGACATTTTATTTTTTGTTTTTTATATAGGTCATATGGACACATAGTAGTCACTTTCGCCCAACTCAAGAAAAAATGTTCTAGTTTATTGTTTCTTGGGGAAAAATGGGATTGACATTGCAGATGTTGAGGTATATGTCGTATCAATATTTGATAATCTACTTTAGTTTATATTCCAATATTCATATTCTTTCATGTCTTATATTTTTCATTATATCTTCTTTCGTTTTGAAAAAAGGAACTTAGTATTGATGGTAAGAAGCATGAATTGAAGGTGGAGAACAATAACACTAGAGCGACAAATGAAAAAAGAGAGAGAGAATAGAACCAATCTAGTGATACACTTAAAGCCAATATCCTGCATAAGACATACACATAAATACTGATGATGAAGTCTTTAGAGTTGGTGAATTCACCTGCAATGCCTTAGCAACACAATGATAATGTTTTGAAGTGATGAAACAATAATTCATGTGTAAATTGTAGTCCAACCAATATTAAGTTGGAAACTCATATTGTAATAATTGAAATTTCATATAATATAATTTACGTAGTTGAAATTATTTATAGTGTACTTGATATTATTTAGTATTGTAATTAACATATGCAACATTATGTCTTCATATTAGATGAATATGCACATTGTATAATATTTTTTAAATTTAGTCGCAAAATTATACTAATTAATTTATATTGGTTAATAATGAACACATAAAGTCAATCTAAAACTAATAAATGAGTAGTTTATATCGATTAACGATGAATACAAATAAAATGAGTATATGACTAAATTAGTCGTTTATAATGATTATTAATGAAAGTAAATGAAATGAATATAAACTGCTAAATCAATGATTTATATAATGAATATGAAACTACCAAAAAAGGTAAATGACTACTGCAAATGATCAATTTTTGATTACAAATGAAAACTAAATTTTTCATACATACGACTATAAGAAGCTAATTTACAGAGTCTTATAACATGAATGAAATTTAGTCAGATTTCTTTGGTCATTAACTGGTTTCAAATGATGAATAAAATATTCTCATATATATGACTATTCGTAGATAATTTACAATATCTTATAACACAATCAACATTTTGGTCATATTTCCTTGGTCATTAATTGGTTTTCTTGGGTGATCATATAGTAATATATTTTGCTGTGTATTTGGTCATTAATATTGGAAATTAATGACTAAATCAATGAGAAAATTAATTGCTAACTATACTATTATATAATAAAATTGAGACAACTAATTAATGACTAAGCTAAAAATGACTATTAATTTGGTCACGTTATAAAATACTGTAAATTAGCTACTATTGGGCTCGACTGGAAAATGGTCATTTATATGCAAATTTTAGTCATTTTTTTAGTAACAAATTAACCATTTTGTACTAGTGTAATACTGTTGAGGTTCTTCTTGTTACTTCAGATTCTTCTACAATAGGGTGCATTTCGCCTATTTCTATGAAACCCCCTCCAGGTACTAAGATTATTTCCTTTCATTGGAGTAGACTGACAGAGTCTCATCTCCCTTCTTCCACCGCTTTCCAAATCATTGTGAAAGCTTATGATAATAATATTCATCACACAAATGTAGATGAAGGTGCTCGTGTTATTATTTTATCCTCAACCTCTTGGAAAGCTTTGGGCCCCCTAAGCTTATTCCTATTAGAGAAAATATGTTAGCTTCTAAGAGAACCATTAGTTAACCTCTAGAGATCCTTCCTAACTTACCTATTACTCAGGAAGGTAAAAATGTTTGTATTGACCTTATCATAGTCCAAGGACCCTTAGATTTAAATTTGCTCCTTGGGTGAGAGTATGTCCATGCCATGAAAGATGTTGTGTCCAAACTCTTTCAAGTGATGTCTTTCCCTCACAATGGAAACATTATGAATATCGACCATATTTCCTTCGTTGGTCCTGATTTGACTACCATCTATTCGACACCACTAAATATTCCTTATATGCAAGTGGTATCTTCCCCACTACGGGTTAATTATGTGTCAACTTCTCCCATGTTTTAATTACCAATGTAAGCGAGCCTCTCACTATTTTCTCTAATTCTTTTGACTCAGATCCAGTAATTAACATTTTCAGCCCATCAATGGGGGCACTTGGCATCGATTTTCTTATCTCCATTTATTCCCTTAATGTGTGTTCCTTCTAGAGAAATATTCTTCCTTCTGATGAAGACCTCTTGGAAGCCATGATTAAAGTCCCCACAAGGATGGTTCTTTTAATGTGTCAAACTCATTACAAAATGAAACAGGTCCCCATGAGGATGGTTCTTTTATTTTGTCAACCTCATCAAGAAATGAAACAGGTCCCCTTGAGGATGGTTCTTTTACTGTGTCAGCCTCATTAAAAAATGAAACAAGTCCCTATGAGGATGGTTCTTTTACTGTGTCAATCTTGTTAAAAAATGAAACAGGTCACCATGAGCATGGTCCTTTTACTATGTCAACTTCATTAAAAAATGAAACAAGTCCTTATGAGGATAGTTATTTTACTATGTCAACCTCGTTAAAAAATGAAATAAGTCACTACGAGGATATTTCTTTTACTGTTTCAAGCTCATTAAAAAATCAAATAGGTCCCCATGAGGATGGCTTTTGTACTATGTTAACCTAATTAAAAAATGAAGTAGGTCCCTATGAGGATAGTTATTTTACTGTGTCAACCTCGTTAAAAAATCAAATAGGTCCCCATGAGGATGGTTTTTGTACTGTGTCAACCTCATTAAAAAATGAAACAGTTCCCTATGAGGATAGTTATTTTACTGTGTCAACCTCATTAAAAAATGAAATAGGTCCCTACAAGCACAATTTCCTCTCCATTTCAAGCTTGTGTAAAAACGAAACCACTCTCAAGCATGGTTTCCTATCTGTTTCAAGACTGTGTAAAAGTGAAACCACTCTCAACCATAGCTTTTCCTTGTTTCAAGCTTGTATAAACATGAAAACTATTTAGAGTCCATTTTGGTTATTATTTTCAAGACTCGTTAAACTCATGAAAATCCCGAGCATCTTATACTATATTTTCATGCTCATAAAACATACATGAAAATGTCGATTTCTTTTCATATTTTCCCACTCGTTAACTAAATTTAAAATCGGTTATATGAGTACATTTTTATCACCTTTTTAGACTTGTTAAAACTTACGAAAAATTGAAACCTTAGAGTTACCTTTAAGCTTTTTTCTAACTAACAAAATATGAAAATATTGTCGAGTATTCTTGTTTATTTCAAACTCGTTAAGGTAAACAAAAAATGTATACTTGATATAAGCTTATCCCTTTTAAAGATCATGTGGACTATTTACGAAAAAAGTATACTTTGACTAATAATGGTCAAAAGAGTTCTCCCTTGCATTATTTTACCCTTTTCTATGCTTGAGAGACCAAATTATGAAAAATGACTTTTCAGAGTTTACTTTTGTTTTTCTCCTTAGTCCCTAAAAATGGAAAACACCAAGATTTACTTTATCTAGGCTTGCTAAAACATTACATTGAAGGAACTACATGATTTTCCTTATTATGTCTTTTCAAACTCTTTAAATATGAGTTACCCTTTCGTTGGACTCATTAAACATAAATAGTTTAAGACTCATGAATCATGATGAGACCGAACCATTCCTTCCTAGTGTTTGTTAAAAACACTACTAATAAGTCATCCGAAGGATGAGATTATATAAAAGCATATTTTGTCCTCCTCAAACCTGTGTAAAAATAAAGAGGAACCTACGATTAATGGTGGGGAAAACTGGGAAAGAATACTTTTTTTGTATTTTTAGAAGGTAATATGTCGCTCTTGAACATGAAAATCCATTAGCTTCATGTTTGGGTTTGGAACTGCATTTTCCTATGAAATTGTCATACCCCATTGAAAGTATTCAAACTAGTTTTTGGTCCAATTTTTGAGTCAAATGTTACCAAGTTGAAATTTCGTGCCGCCAATATGTTCAAGAGAAGTTCAACCTCAATTAAAATTACCTCACAAATCATAACCTTCAATCATGTCATTCATCCTTGAGTCAATCCTAGATCATTCCATTTTGTTCTTCAAAACCTAATACTTGTTTTGTCTTGTTGATGGGGGATACATCAAGTCCCTCCTACAATGGGTTGCTTTTTTTCGACCTCAACTCATTATCTAGGAAGTTGACATAGAAAATCCATTTTGGTACCTTGGAACATAGATGCCCTAATGGTAGGTTTCTCACCTTCGACGACAGTTTCTCATGATTGGCCTTTGATAGAATTATTCTATGAGTATTCGACTTCAAGACATTTAATCGCACTTCATAGATTTTACTAGAGTACCTTGAGAGAGATTTTCATTATTGGTGGTTTTTCTCGCACCTGTTAACAGTTTATATCATTGATGGGCCATTAGGTGGTTTCTATCATGTTTGACCTCAAGACATTTACTGATATGGTTAGATTCATACATCGATAAATGGAGATGATGACCCTATATCTAGTCTCATCCATCCATGCTGCATGGAGTAATTAAATAATCATGGTTGTAAACATAAATTCATTGACATGGACCTTTAGATGTATTTCCATACTAATTCCTTGAGATGCTTTTACTCTGAGTATGGTAATGCCTGTACCTTAGTGATGTTTATATGAAAAATGATATGGTCATGCTTGATTGTTTGTTTCAATTCTTCAACCAATTGGTGCATGATCCAAAAATTTGATATGATAAAGCGCTTCAGTCATAAAACATATTTGTTGGATTTTCACTTTATGGGGGAATTTGTTACGCTAAATTGTGTCACGATGATTATCGATTTGGATCTCTCGCCACCCGAGGAGTGTCTCAAGTGAATCCTTTAAGAATCTTGAAGTAAAACAATACCAGAGACAAAAAGAATTTTTGGTTGCACTGCTTAAAACCATTTTTATGTATTTGTGCAGTTTTCCTAGCCATTACATGCACATGTGTAGATTTTACCATTGTGGCCTACGTAATTTTGCACATTGTCTTCCACTATAAACTACGCAATCCTCTTCACGCAAGTAAAAATAAAAAGGAAATTTCTAGAAGCTTTAATGGAGGAATATTATCCAAATTAGAAACCTGAAACTACTACATACCTACGCCTCATCCCTTGTTTCATGGAACTAATCTCCTCCTTATAAGCATCATATCCCTTGGGAAGAGGAACTAGAAACCTCCTCCTCTTGCCCATAAATTGAGCACAAGAATGGAGGATGAAGGAGAGACTCGGATTTGTAAACTTATGTTGTTGATTTTGGGTCTGAAGAGCTTTTCATCAAGGGAAGGAACGAATACCATTGGAAGAGGCTTGTGACATCAAGGAAACCAAGTTATAAGCTTGTTCTCTTTTTAATTTAATAGAAAGTAGTTGTGATTTCCTAATTGCATCTATTTTGATGTTATTTGTAAGATTTCTTGATCTCTTGCATGGTTTATAACTGATTATTGATTGAACTGTATTATTATGTTAAGTTAAGAATTTCATTTACGTTTGATTTATATTCAAGATGCTTTGATCCCTTTGAATGTTTTCATCTATGCAGATCTCTTTTGGAGCACCATGGAGAAGTTGTGGAAAGCATTGGGAAAGCCTGTAAGGCATTGACGAAAATATGTCTCTAGAATGAAATGAAAGGAATTCTATATGAACATCGCTAATAGGTAAGTAATTCTTCATATACTACATGTTTCATGTTTTAGTTATAAACTAAGGAAAGGTAGTATGTTATGAAACTAGCTCAAAAAAAGATAGAAAAGATAGATGAATGCCTTACAATTCAGCCTCTTCGAGGGGGAAACCTCCTTTGCATTACACAAATGAACAATTCTTGGATGATACAAATGAAAAGGCCTTGTTTCTATATATAGGAGTCTAAAGGGTCATAATATAATCAGAGCTGACATAACAATAATAATGTAAGGGCACAATAATAACAATAAGTGGCTTCTATGGGGCACAATAGTAACAATATGAGGACTACATGGGTACGCCAATATAATAATGGGGTTGTACCAATAACAATAAGGGGTTACACTAGTAGTATATGGGCCTGACTGCCCCTCTCCTTCAAAAAGTGTTGTCCTCAATGATTGAGTAGCTCTTGATGCTTCTATATAAAATTCTTGTCCTCCCATGACGAATCTTTAGTGGGTAAGTTCTTCCAATTGATGAGATACTCTAAAATTGATCAATTTCGTAGCTGTCGGGTTCTTGTTTCTATGACTTCTCCAGGTTCCAATATGATTTTCCCTTCCTCTTCAAGTTCTGGCAATATTGTTTGAATTGGGATCTTCTGTAACTTTTGAATGAGTGGCCATACTTCTTCGTCCTTCTTTCATTCATCCCTTGCTTCGTTTATCCAATCTGGTTGGATAATCAAAATAGCACAAAACAATGCTTCCACATCGTCATCCTTTCTTGAGAGTGCATCTGCAACAAAATTTTTCTTCCCTTCTCTGTAGATGATGTCAAATTCATAACCCAACATATTTGTGACCCATTTTTTCTGTTCTTCTAAAGATAATAGTTGTTCTAAAAAGTATTTAAGACTATCATGATCGATTTTTACCTTGAAGTGTCTTCCCATTCAGTAAGGTCACCATTTCTTAAGTGCATGTAGTATTGCCAAAATTTCCTTCTCATAAATAGCTTGCTTGAGATGTAGCAGTAAAAATACGCAATCACCTACATCAAAACATTTTTCACTACGATGTTGATCTACTTGTTGTTTCATTCGATTTTGCACCAAAGTGGCGTTATCCTTTAAAAGTTGGAGAACTTGTTGTTAATGCCCGATGTGATCTTTCACAGCTTGAACCTTTTTCTTCTTGATATGTCCTTCTACATTGAGAGTTTGAAGAGTGGTAATTTCTTGCAATGATTTACAAGGTATGGTCGGATTCATTTCTTGATGCTCGATGTGATCTTTCACTTCTTGAACATTTTTTCTTGATATGTCCTTCTATCTGGATAGTTTTGAGGAGTGGTAATTCCGGCCAATGCATTACAAGATATGGTTGGATTCATTTCTTCTTTCTTGATGTGATCTTTCACTTCTTGAACCGTTTTCTTCTTGATATGTTCTTCTTTCTTGAGAGTTTGAGGAGTGGTAATTCTTTCCAATTCTTTACAAGATATGGTCGGATTAATTTCTTCTTTCTCTATGGTTGGGTCCTGGCGTATATCCTCTTCTTTTGATGTTTCTTGATCCTTTTCTTCCTTCTATTCATACTCTATGTAAAATAATTTGTTCTCAGCACACTTATGACCTTTAGTGAATTTTCTATCCCAATTGTAGCAAAGCCCTTTTTCTCTTTTTTCTTCCAATTGTTGTGGTATAACCCTTGTAGGTTGTGGAAGGCTAGGAGAAACAACACTTCCATATTTATAGTTGTGAGGGGTAGAATTCCTTGTTGCCATAATTTTGCTTTCCACTTTGTAACAAAGCCATTTTTCTCTTTTTTCTTCTAATTGTTGTGGTGTTTCTCTAAAGAAGGTGTTGCTCTTTGTATTCTCATAATGTGCTATAAATTCCTCTATGAAAATTGACCACGTAAAAAGTTGTTTACGAGAACAAAGCCCTTTATACCATAAAAAGTGATCAGTTTATAAATGTGAAGATGCAATACATACCTTTTGTAATAGTGGTACACCATGTAGATCAAAATATTTCTCCATCTGTAGTATCCAATTTACCGGATCCTTGCCATCAAACTTTCTCATCTCGCTTTTTCTTGATTTTAGGAGCTCGATCTTGAAATGACTATAACTCTGTATTTTCAGATCTTGAAGTTCTAAAATTGCAACCTGTAGTAGCCCTCTACGTCCTCTTTCCAATGCCACTAGCCTTATCGAATTTAGATTCTCTAAGAAAGAGTTATCCACAATCTACCAAGATGACTTGATCATATACCTTTTAAAAAGAGCGAACTTGTATGAAGTGCCACATGTCACTATTTTGACCTTAGGATCTGAAAATTACAAACAAGAAACTACTGTCCATGCTCTTTTTGTAACTTACGAAATTTCAATATGATGCTCAAAACAGAAGTTATGACTATTTTCCCCAAGTCACCTATTTGGAATGTAATTCGGGAGTCTGCAAAAAGGTCAACTTCCTCAAATCATATCTCCGCAAATATAACGCGAACAGATTTGAAATTCGGATTCGAAGTTCGGAACGATTTTAGCCCAAATGGGTTTTTTTTTTAGCATCTGAAACATCACAGAAAAAAAGTTATAATGAAAATACCAGAATGACCTGTTTGGAGCAACGAAACCCTAAAATCCAAAGCTCTGATACCAAATGTTATGAAACCAGCTCACAAAAGGATAGAAAAGATAGATGAACACCTTACAATTTAGTGTCTTCGAGGGGGCAACCTCCTTTACATTACAGAAATGAACAATTCTTGTATGGTACAAATGAAAAGACCTTATTTTTATATATGGGAGTCTAAGGGGTCATAATATAATCAGAGCCGGCATAACAATAATAATGTAAGGGCACAATAATAACAATAGTAGGCTTCTATGGGGCACAATAGTAGCAATATGGTGATTACATGGGTACATCAATATAATAAGGGGGTTGTACTAATAACAATAAGGGGTTACACTAGTAGTATAGGGGCCTAACATAGTAATTATTTTAATGTTTTTTACTAGGTTTTGGTGGAAATCGAGGGAGATCTTTCATATCTGCAAGAAGTGATTTGCTTGCCTAACACTTTGAAGTCAACAAATTGGTAATATATGAATTCAGTCATTCCAAAATGGTGCTCCAATGATTGAGAGAAGCCATGAATTTGCATAGTATATTGATCGAATTTTTCTTATATTTGAAATTATCATCTCACCAAGCTTGTCAATTTCCTATATTTGAAATGATTTTGATCAACATCTCTCTAATCTTACAAATATTGAAATGTTTTGTTGTGAACAATGGTGAAAAACCCCTTTAAACATATTGAAGCTAGGAATTAATTTGTATATGTGACATTCACGGTCATTGAGAATTTCCAATAATAATGTTATAATACACGTTGAAGTCACACAACGATTTGGACAAAACTCTCAAAAGAGAGTAAAACTAGTAGGTTATTCATGGAGCTTGAGAGGGGCTTTTTGCAAAACAACCAAAAGCCTCTCTTACCTTTATTATGATGGTTGTTACTGAGGTGAATTATGAAATCAAATGACCTAGTTATGCTTACATTATTAATTTTCTTTGCTACGCTAAAGTCATGACATTATGTAGAGTGATTGTGACAAATCACACTGCCAAGAGAGCCAATCGTAAAGCGTCACAAAGAAACATACCACAATGCATTATGATGAGATTTTGACACACCAAAGGCCATGCAGGCTACTAAAACATATATCATGATCAAGGAAAATGCATCACCTAAATTATTATTATTATTTTTATTTACAATAATTTTCGTTAACTAATAATAATTTGCATATAACATATCATTAATTTCTTTTTTTTGTTAAGCAAGAGTAGGAACTTCTATTTCATTAATATTATACAATAATTACAACAAACCACCAGGTGGTGTGGATCCGAGAGTGATTTGAAATCCCACCCAAAAGTTGGTGAAACTTCCACCATCTAAAAGTCAAAAAAGCTAAACAGGACTGAACAAAAGGGAGATCGAAGCGGAAACAAAATTCCGAACCAAACTGAAGGCAAAATAAAAAGTTGAAATGGTACTGACGTTGCTGCCAACCAGGCAACCTGAACCATTGAACTACATCTTCGAACCAACATACCCAATCCAACGGTGGAGGACTAATCCGCAATGACGAGAAGCGTGATTGTTACCCAGCTTGTCCATCAACTAACACATTCTTTCCCCACTATCGATCTATTGTGGGAGATCCAATGGCCAACAATCATATCATGCCGACCAAAGTAGCAGAACAATAGCTCCCGATCAGGGTGTTTTTTAAACTGACCACCCTGCCACGTTTTACGCTTTGGATGTGCTCACTTTGAAATAAGAAAAACCATATTCCGCCTGCGAGGCTCGCGATCACCAGAAAACCATCCCCCACCCGGTATTTCGAACCTCAACGGAAAAATTATGGTGTTGCGGCTGCCTTGGTTGTCCACCATTATTATTTTTCTTCCAGAACCATGGGAAGAAGAGTCTCCGCCCAAACTGCCCCACCGCTCATAATTAGAGCTAGCCGATTATCTGCAAGATGGAATGTGCAACTCACTTGGGATCCGAATCCTGGGATCTTCTTTGAAACGTGACTCTATCTTCTTCAGCTTGCTCATGGCAGATCGTTTTTATCCTACTCAGAGGAAGCTCTTGCCAGTTCAACACAATCTTGTTTTATGTGTTGGAAACCCCTTGATTGGCTAGAAGATCGACCATTTTATTCGGTGATCTTTGAATATGTTTAAAACTGACTATATGAAGACTTTGGAGGTGAATTTGAATCCATTGCAGGCCCTGGATCAACCTCCAATTCTTAGAAACCTTTTCTGGTTTGGAACCCCAGCTGATCCTTTTGACCGAGTTGATTATAAGCTCAAAATCAGCCTCAACTATCACATTTTGTCAGTTTTCCTACTTCAGGAGATCAAGACATTGTTCCATAGCCATCAATTCTGCCATGTTATTGGTTGCTTTCCCTAAATGATTGTGGAAGATGCAGAGGACGTTTCCTTGCTCATCCCTTAACACACCTCCATAACCAGTGGTGCCCGAGTTGCCTTTTGAGGACCCATAAATGTTGAATTTCAAAACTCCCTTGGGGGGAGGATGCCAAAAATCTTGCTCAAACACCAAGGAGAAGTCTTTCCTTGCCAACCCCTGAGTAGTAAGATCCTTCAAACCTAAATCACAGAGCATTCTCAGATTAGCTATAGAGAGAGGGTTTTCAGGAAGATTTCTCACAATGGTGCGAACTGTTTCTTTGAGTTATTTTAATATTAGCTTAAAAATGAGTTGGGGTGGCCTTTTTTCATTCTTGAAGACTTTGTTATTCCTTTCTTTCCAGACATTCAAGATGATGAAAATTGGAAAGATGGCCCAAACTGAGCCAAGAACTTTGTTCTCTGAAAAGTTTTTTCTCTAGTTGTTTAGGGTGTTGATGATACTTCCTTTGTCTCTATGAGTCTAGTGGAAAATGGTGGCAAAAGAGTCCCACAAATTGGAGGTGAAAATGCAGTTTTTGAGAAGGTGTTCCATTGTTTCCTCTTGAGCCTCATAGAGCTGACATCTGGAAGGCCCCTGCATACCCCTCTTTCGAATGTTATCCCAGGTTAGAATTTTCCTATGTTGAACCAGCCACATGAAAAGTTTGATTTTCATCCAGCCTTGGTGTCTCCATAGTTTCAGCCAAATATTGTCCTGGGCTTGCATGTTCAGGTCAAGGAGAATGAGTTTTTCTTCCTTGAGATTAAAGACCCCCTCATTCTTGTAGCCCCATCTCACCTGATCTTGCCCCTTTGACTTAAGGATCTTTCTATGATCTAGCCTTTTTAGAAGAGTCTCTACTTTAGCTTTTAGGGGGTTGTCCTCCCTAAAAACCAAGCTTCCCCAGGTTCCCCATTTGCCATTATTGTTGGTTTGATCTGAAAAGTCTTTTACTTTAGTTAACCCTCTGGTTTCTGATTCCTCCTTGAGATCCCTCCAGTCATCTCTAAACAAGATGGGTTCTTGTTTCCATCTATCCTCCCAGAAAAGGGCAAGATTACCATCTATGATCTCCTAGAAGCTGTTCCCTTAGACTATGTCCCTGTTATCCCAAGCCTTATTCTAAAGGTGTGAGCCCTTTCTATGTCTTGACATTCTTATGAGATCTTTGTTTAGCCAAGTGCTGGCATATTTTTCTTTCCAGATCTGTGCCCACTGATCCTCTGGGTCTTTAACCCATCACCACCATAATTTAGCTCCTAAAACCCTACTAAGAATCTCAGGATCATCCAATCCAAGCCCACCATAGATTTTAGGTTTGAAATTTTTTTCCCAAGCAACCTAGGCCCATTTCTTACTATTTCCCCCCCTGCCCCAAATAAAATCTCTTTGAATGGTTCTGAGTTGCTGCAGGATTCCTTTTGGTGTTGGGAGAGTAGATAGCATGAAGACTAGGATTGATTGAAGGATCCCCTTGGTTAACACTAGCCTGCCAGCCGAATTTAGTGATTTGATAGTCCATTTCCTGATTTTGTCTTGCATTTTATTAATCAGTGGCTCCCATATGCTCTTATGTAAAGGCTTGGGTGTGAGAGGAACACCCAAATATTTTGAAGGGAGGGACTCCCTTTGAAAGCCCAAAATTCTGGAAATATTTCTTTGGATATCAATGTGAGTATTAAAGAAAAAAATCTTAGATTTGGAGAGATTGACTTCCATACCTGAAGCCACCGCAAAGTCTCTTAGGATTTTCCTATAAGCTAGAGCTTCTTTGATAGTGGGGATGCCCTACAACATAGTATCATCAATAAACTGCTGATGAGTTAAGGCCTAGCCATCTTTAGAAAGTTGGATACCTTTGACCTCTCCAACTAATTTAGCATGCTTGATAGCTCGACCCAATCCTTCCATCATGAGTATGAAGAGAAAGGGAGAGAGTGGATCTCCCTGCCGGAGGCCTCTTGAAGGAGTAAAAGTCTCCAAGGGAGAACCATTGACAAGGATGGAAAAATTGGTAGAAGTAACAAGGGCCGTTACCCATCTGATCCAGTTATGATCAAACCCAAAAGCTGTTAGAACTTTTCTGATATAGTACCAATTCAGCTTATCATAAGATTTTGCTATGTCTAATTTCATGATCATTCCTTCTTTCCTATTGACTATCAAGGAGTGAACCACCTCATGAGTTTCAATGATGTTATCAAGGATTTGTCTTCCTTCCACATATCCAGACTGTTCCACCAACACTAGGGTGGGAAGGAGGGGTTTGAGTCTATGGGCCACCACTTTAGAAATAATCTTGTAGACCACATTACATAAAGCAATGGGTCTAAATTTGTCAAGAATTTGAGCCACATCCTGTTTACGGATGAGGGATATGAAAGTGGTATTAAGAGCCTTCAAAATAGTTTTGTCCCTCCTGGAGTCTTCCACTACATCCAGAATGTCCTGCTTTACTGTGTCCTAGCAAGCTTTGAATAAATCCACATTAAATCCATCCGGGCCTGGTGCTTTACCATTTTTCATTTCTTTAAGGACCTCACTGACCTCCTCTTCCAATACTGGTCTATTAATGTTGAAGTTTTCCTCTCTGGAAACCAACTTTGGTATATGTTTAGAAATAATCCTGATGTATTGATCTCTATCTAAGCCAGTTTCTTGTGCAATACTCTGGAAGTGTTGGACCAATACTTATTCTATTTCTTCATGAGAGTTGACCAGGTTTCCTTCCTTGTCCTTAATCGAAGAAATTCTGTTGTGAGCTCTATTTTCCATATTGGATTTGCGGAAGAATTTAGTATTACGTTCTCCTTCTTTTAGCCATTGAACTCTAGATTTTTGCTGCCATAATATTTCCTCTTTTTTACATAAGCTTTCCCATTCTCGATGATATACAGTTGCCTGATCATTTCTATCTTTATCAAAACCCTCCAAGATGAGGGTTTGGTTAAGTTGCTGCATTTTTCCTTCCACCGTCTTTTTAGCTTCAAAAATATTGCCAAATTCTAGCTTGTTCCACTCCTTGAGCTGAAGTTTGATATGTTTGGTTCTTTTTTGAAGAAGGTACATTCCTATGCCCTGAATATTCGGATCTTTATCCCATCAGATGGCGATGTTGTTGCAAAAATATGGGTGTGAGAGCTAGATGTTTTCAAGTCTAAAAGGTCAATTCCTGGGTGTACCAATGCCCTGAATTTCCAGAAGCACTAGACAATGATCAGATTCTCCAAAGGGGAGAACTCTTGCAACTGTAACGTTATTCTGGATCATTAGCTCTTCTGAGATTATGAATCTATCTAATTTGGATGCCACCTGAGAAGCTCCTCCTCTTTTATTGTTCCAAGTATAGGTACCATTGTTCATTACAGTATCCACTAGCTTCATGTTGTCTATGAAGGATTGAAAAGCACAAGAGTCCTTGTTCAAAGTTCTGGTACCCCATTTTTTCTCTGACAATGATTTAATCATGTTGAAATCACCCCCTAAGATCCAAGGGATTCTTGCATGTCTTTCTCTAAGCTCCTGTAGGGAGTCTAGAAGCTTGAGTTTGCCATCCAATCTTTGGGGGCCGTACACATTCATGACAAGATATACTTCTTTGTCTCCCACAGGTTGAAAGACCATGGAAAGATAGTTTCTAGATGCCTCTGCATCTATGACATCAATTTTGTGGGGGTTCCAAAGAGTGAGAATTCCTCTTGCTGAATTCTCTGCTTTGACCTCCAGAAACTCAAATTTATTGATCCATTTATTGTGAATCACTCTTATTTTTTGCATGGAACATTTTGTTTCCTGGATGAATATCACATCCAGAGCTGCTTGTTTCATTCAATCTGCTAAGTAATCATTGTTTTCTTCTACTGCCTAGACCTCTTATATTCCAGGAAGTGAACTTCATTATTAAAGATTTGTAAAGGAGTAACTGGATAGATCTTTCATCTTACATGAGTCTATCATTAGCTTTCCACATTCCATCAACAGTTCATTTTGCTTTTTCTAGCCTCGTTTCTTTCCTGGGATTCTAGGTGCTAATCCTAGTGTGGTTTTCATGGCTTTCACCCCTTCGCTACCCTGTCTAACATTTTTCCCCTGCTTTTCCAGCCCTTTGGTCTACGTTTTCCATAAAAACAACTGTTGAACTTTGTGGAACTCTTCTGGAGGCAACAAATCCACTCCATCCCTGGTTCCTTGTTGCAGGAAACCTTCTAGATCTAGGTTTTCTTTTTCAAGAATATCCTGTAGTTTGTTGTCCTCCATTTCCATCTCACTTTGGGTCATTTCTTGGTCCAGCTCCAGTTCTGTGTCACTTATTATTTCCCCTTTCTGCTTATTGTTGTTTTGGGTTTGCTCATCATGTACCGCATTCCCCTCCTCCATTGGTCTGTCTCCCTTGCCTTGATCTGCTTCTGGTATAACATCCTCCTCTTCTAGAGCTTGAAACCTATTTTGACTAGCTCGTTGCTTTTTTGATTGAAGTTGCTTCGATCCCTTTTTGCTTCCCTTTCCTTTCTAGACCATCTTTTGAAATCTTTCAGAATCTTTCATGGTGTTTTCTTTGCCCTTGTTTTCCATTTTGTTGAGAGAGCATTCTCTGAATAGGTGCCCATGCTCATGGCATTTATAACATTTGAATGGGATGTGCTCATAATCCACTATTTGGACCCATTCTTCATCATAAACTTCCAAGATTACCTCATACAGCAAGCCTCCAGAAAGATCCATTTCCACACATATTCTAGCGAAGGATGTGTATTTTCCTCTTCTTGTTGCCTCAGAGGCTTTAACAAATCGTCCTAGTTTGTTTACTATGGAAGATAGGGATTCCAGCTGCCAGTAATCCAGAGGTAGAGAGTAGAGTCTGACCCACACTGGTACCGAGGTAAAATTCTCTCATTTTGGAACAAAATTCATAACCCATGGTCTCATGTACAAGCCTGCTACTGCATAGAAGTAGGGCCCTCCTTCAAACACTCTGTCCTTATCCTCAATATTAGCAAAAACAACTGTAAAGAATCCATTTGACCCCAAATGTAGTTCTATGCTTCCTTTTGGTTTCCGATGGTATTTAATCCACATTTGTAAAGCTTGCTCAGTGGGCCATAGGCCCATGAATTTACAAATGATAGCATAAGTCTGCATGTCTTCCCTATGCGCTTGAAGAGCTGGATTAGACAAAACCACTTTGCGCATGATTGTAGTTTTGGGCTTGCATGGTCCGTTGTTTCCTCTGTCTTTTGTCCCTTGTCCCTTGTCATCTTCCTTGTTTTCTGTAGTGTTATTGTTCTCCCTCATTTTGGAGCCCTCCTCTTCTTTGTTTTTTTGCCTTACATCTGAAGGACCTCTAATTTCTTTTATCGGTTTTTTACCTCTAATGGTTACTGCTTGTTTGTAGGAGGGAGTTCAGCTCCCTCTTGTCCATCCCTCCATGGACAACAAATCTGCGAACTTGTAACCCGAGCTCGAACATCGTCTCTTCCCGCCACTCCTTGTCTCTAAACCTCACTCATCATATTTCTCTGCCAACATATCATTAATTTCATAACGAGAATCAAAGTAGCCATATTATTTTTATGGCATCACTTTGTTAATATGATGATGAAGAATCCACACAATGATGTAATTTAATTACACAAAGCTCCACACTTATTTCTCCCATATTCACGAGTCTTTAAATTATCGTTGAAGATTGTGCAAAGAGCTTTCATTGTGGGGAGAGATTTAATTGCGAGAAGTTTTTTTCTACACTCAACACAACCTTTAATCAAAAAATTAGTGACACAAGTAGGGCATATGCTCCATTGCATCTATTACCCTTGTCTTTTTATATTTTCTCATTGACATACAATTAGAAAATATTTCAACATTTATGTTCATTATTTGTAATAGATACAATATGAGGGGACCAGCCCGTAACTATGGATTAACATTAATTAAACAATGATTAATATATGATTTGGGTCAACACATATGATTATTCTTAAGCAGTTGATTAACGAGGATATTTGTCTGTTGGCATTGATTGTGGAGTTATTGCTAGTGCGCTGGCTTGTACTCGCCTCGATTTTCTCCTTCCCGCTCTTTGGTTTTGCCAAAACCCTCGTTTCACTTCACTTTGGCATTTCCCGGTTTCTCTTTGTCGCGATGAGGGTTTGTGTGCTCTCATCGGCCTACGTGCGACTGTGTAGAGCTCGACTGTAATGCTCTATATGCACCTAGCTATGGGTTCCTCCACCTGGTGGCAAGGTAACTCTGCCCACACTTGTTGTTTCATCACCTGGTTGCCTGGGCACTGTACTGAAGGCTTCGTCGACTTCGTGAGAGGGTTTACTTCGTTCCTCTATTGGCTCTTTAACCTTCTGCGTGGTTACTATGCTTTCCTCTATTCCCTTATCTTGCTCTGCTTCAATTTTTCTGGTTAGGCTTCCGGTTATTGGTTCTCTGGTTGATGTATGAATGTTTTATGTTCTGGCAGGTCTCAGTCACAGTGGACTTCCTCGGCTTCGCTTGGTCCTGGCAAGGTAAGTTCACTCGTCCATGCTATAGCTAGTCTTCTTCGTTTTTCTTCGACACTAATGGCAGTCGCTCCTTTGTCTGCAGGGTTTTCACTTGTGACTGTGACTCAGTTGGGGTTTCATTCCTCCAACACCATAACTCTTCAGGTAAGTCGACTCTTCTTGCTTTGCTTGTCAACTTTCACTTCCAGGTTGCTCTTGGCATACATTTAACTGACATGGTTCTGCTGGTTCTCTGTGGCAGGTTGGGGTTTGCTCCAGGCTTGGTCTCTGAAATGGTTACAACCCAATGACTCTGGTAGGGTCGTTCTCTGCTACTGTTACTTAATTTGTAATTGTCTTTTCTCTGTCACGACACTGGAAAAGTCCCGGTGTTCCTCTGTTTATTTGTCCTTTGCTATTGAGTGACCTTCGGCTCTAGTTGTTTGTAATTTCACCTACATTTCGGGCTTTGGTTGTTTGTAATTTATTTTGTTTACTCTCTCGTGACTGACTAGGGTTCATCCCTAGCTCCGTGGTTTGTTTTTGTCTTACCTTTTCTATTATTATATAGCACTTTGAACTACTATTTATATAAGCCAACATTATATTTATGAAGGAGGGATTAATAAGAAAATTTCGTGGAAATGGTTACCTCTGTTATATTTGCATTCTACAGTAGTTGTATCCTCGTTCCATTGAGAACTGGCTCGTAGTTGTTGTCTGCTTTCGTATATTTGGGAACTATGGCTGTTGCCGGAACTCCGTGTTAGGAACACTTTGTTATGGCTTCATTGTTTGAACTTAGGAACTATATCTCTATTTACTAGGAAAGATAAATGGAAACACACAGTGCTATTTAATTGACACATATAGTAATTAGAGGGAAGAAATAAATATCATAGATAGACTGTTTGCAGATGGATTCAGATACTCAGGTGTTTGAAAATTATTTTCTCTTTTTTTTGTATTCCTCTTCTCGTGCATTGAACCCCCTCAAAATGTATTACATTGGTCTTTGTATTGTTATCAGACAGTTACCCGAACTGTTCACAGTTATTCTTCAGTTGCTTTTATAGTTACATAATTGATAACTATTTCGGGTTTTCTTGTGCTGTAAGGTTTACAATATTTTTTTTAAATGAAAAGACAACTGTAAGATAAATTAATGAAAAGACAAAACAATGTGGTGGTAATGACCCTAACCTAACTATATTGTTCCTAAACATCCCTTAACTAATAATGAAATAAAAACAAGTTCCTAGACACTGTTTTGATCAACAAATGTAAATGAAACTAAATGATAATGAACCTGTCCTCCTTAGCTAAGACTAAACACCCGGTCATGGTACCCTCAGCTGGATGCTCCTACAACAGGCTCCCTGGATAAGAAAAAAATTCATGACTCTAGTTCATCAGCTTCTCGACTGAATAGCCTGACTAATGTATTTGTCTGGAGTCAAGCCATAAACTGTCCTCAATGGGACAGTTCTTCCACTTGAACAAATACTGCAGGTATTCTTTCCACTGAGTTCGCTTGGCCACCTGAGTGTCGAGGATCCTCTCGATCTCAAGGGGCTGAGTTGAAGGCATTTGTCTCATCCAAGTCTCACTTCCTTCTTGTGTGTCCCATGTAGGTCGTGATGTACTATCTTCCTTAGGACTATAAATATATGGAAACAGGTCTCCCACATTGAAGATGGGCAAGATGCCTATTCCTTGTGGCAGTTGTAATTCATAAGCATTGGTTGAAAAGTTTCGCATAATTTTACAAGGGCCAATATTTTTGTATTGTTGTTTGTTATATGCACCTCTAGGAAAACATTCCTCGTGCAAATGCGCAAGGACTTCATCCCCCACATTAAATTGTACTTCTTGCTGTTTCAAGTCTGCCCACTGCTTATACTTTTGAATTCTCTCCTGCAACTTCATCTTCACCTACACGTGTAGGTCACTCATTTCTTTGGTGAAATCTTCCCCATCAGTACTATTTCTTTCCTGCTATCCTAGATCCCATAACTCATGCACTCCATGAGGATGCATGCAATATAAGATCTGAAAGGCTTTGTACCCCATGTTGCGATTGGGTGAGTTGTTGTAAGTGAACTTCGCCTGGGCAAGTACACGATCCCACATTCATGAATTCTCACTGATCAAACTTCGTAGCAGGTTCCCCAAGCTCCTGTTTACCACCTTTGTTTGCCCGTCGGTCTGCGGGTGATAAGCGGAGATGAAACTTAATTGTGTGTCCATATTCTTGCACAAGGTGTGCTAGAAATGCCCCGTAAACTTCACATCTCTGTTGGAAATAATGAACTTAGGCAGGCCATGTAGCCTGACGATCTCTATAAAAAATAAGTGGGCCACGTGAGTGGTATCACTGGTTTTTTTACAAGGGATGAAATGTTCCATTTTCGAGAACCGGTCTACTACTACCATCACTGAATTGTAACCCTGTTGCGTCCTTGGTAGACCTAAGACAAAGTCCAAATTGACTGAGTCCCACGGTCTACTTGGAATAGGCAATGGTGTGTAGAGTCCCGTATTTTGACTGTGTCCTTTTGCCAACTGACACATTTTACATCTGGTCACAAATATTTGCACATCCCTTCAAATTCTTAGCCAATAATAAAAATGGCTGAGCTGATCTAATGTTTTGTCTATGCCGAAATGCCCTACTAGACCTCCACTATGCTTCTCCTGAATGATATTCTCTCTCATCAAACAATCGGGAATGGATAACTGTCCCCCTTTATACAATAGCTTCTCCTATAAATTATAGTCCAACCATGGACTATTGTTTCTTAGCAAAGGATTTTGACAGGCTTCATACGCCTCTTTGAAATCTGCGTCGGTTTGATACAAGTCTTTCAAATGCAAAAAGCCCACTACTTGTATCGTACTCTCCTACAAGAGCAAGGCTCTTCTGCTCAACGCATCTACCACCTTGTTGGCCTACCCGCTAATGTGTTTCAACACAAAAGTGAAACTCTGTAGATGTTCAACCCACTTAGCATGCTTGTGATTCAGCTTATCCTATTGCATCACGTATTGCAGCGTAGAATTATTAGAAAATAAAACAAACTCACTCCCTAGTAGATAGTGTCTCCAATGCTTTAGTGCTTGGATGATAGCATATAATTTTGCCATAAGATGAATAATTCTACCTGATGTCATTCAAATTCTCGTTGAAAAGCGCAACAGGTTTGTCTTCTTGGCTAAGTATAGCTCTAATGGCCGTACCGCTTGCATCACAGTGAACCTGAAAAAGCTTGTTAAAATCTAGCAATCTCAGAATTGGTCTTTCTATGATCTTCTTCTTCAGTAGCTGAAAGCTTTTCTCTGCTACCTCAGTCCAATGAAAAGGTTAACTTGCCTTCTTTATAGTATCCAACATAGGTGCACAGATCTCATTGAAATTCCTTATAAATTTGTGATAAAAACTTGCCAGCACATGAAAACTATGTACCTCAAACAGACTTTTTGGGGATGACCAGTTAATGATTTTTGCAATCTTCTCTGGGTCCATCTTCAACTCATTCTCTACAATCAAAAAACCCAGATAAACCAATTTTCTTTGAAGAAAAGTACATCTTTTAAAATTTATCAGCAGATTATTCTGCTGCAATTTCTCCATCAGACTTCGAACATGTCGAAAGTGTTCCTCCTTAGTCTTGCTGAAAATTAATATATCATCAAGATACACTATCACAAACTTTCCAATGAACTCTTTCAACATTTCGTTAATCAGTTTCATAAAGGTACTAGGGGCATTACTTAATCCGAATGGAATTACTAGCCACTCATACAACCCTTCATTGGTCTTGAAGGTTGTCTTCCACTCATTCCCTTCCTTGATTTGAATCTAATGATAACCACTCTTCAGATCGATCTTTGAGAAGTATGCTACCCCACTCAGGCAGTCCATCATATCCTCCATCTATGGTAGTGGAAATCTATACCTGATGGTAACTTTATTCATGGCCCTCGAATCTGTGCACATTCGCCATTCTCCTCCTTTCTTGGGAGCAAGAACTGTTGGAACTACGCAGGGGCTCAAACTCTCCCTTATCAACCCTTTATCTAGCAATTCCTGCACCTGTTTTCTGATTTCCTCATTATCTTTGGGGCTCATCTGGTATGTTGCCTTGTTCGGTAGACTTGCTCCAAGTATAAAGTCAATGTGATGACTTATACTTCTCTTAGGAGGCAATTTATCTGGTAAATCGTCCACTACAATATTGCTAAATTCCTACAACATTTTCTGAATTTCTGCAGGTAAATCAGACATTTATGTGTGCACCAACACTATTTTTTCCCTTCTCACCATAGCATAGTTCACTTCACTATCTTCAATCTGCTTCAAAAACTATTTTCCACCCATTAATAACACTTTCGTTCTGCTTGTCTCTACTGTCTCCTCCTCCTTGATGGGAACAAGTGTGTGCTTAATCCCACCTTTGACAAACTTGTAACAGTTTGTCTTCCCATCATGCACTACCTTCTGGTGATACTGCCATGGCCGTCCTAGCAGTATATGACATACGTCCATTGGCATAATATCACAAACAACCTTATCCTTATACCTGCCAATATGGAACTCAAATTCACACTGTTCATCCACCAACAGCTGATGGCCTTTCTACAGCCACGATACCTTGTAAGGAGTGGGATGCTTCAGCCGCTTCAAACCCAACTTCTCTACCATCTCTGTTGCAAGCAGATTATCCGTGCTTGCACTGTCGATAATCAACTTGGAGCATTTTCTGTGTGACTTACAAACTATCTGGAATAATGCCTTCCTTTCCTTGGCTAGTTTCAATAGCATTTTATTCAGAACTAAGGCTTCCCCTGTTTTCGACACATTTTCTTCTTCCTGGGGTGGTGCATCTGCATCCTCTAGCTGTGTAACATACACTCTCCTTTGACCAGCTTGTTCCGCTTTAGGACACTCAAAATATTTGTGCCCGCACTTGTGGCACATGTAGCATTGATAGGTAGCTCCTCTGCCTCGGCCATTTCCTCTTCCTCTCTGATATGGCCTTCCACCTCTAGTGCTTTCTCCTTTTTCTGTTGTCCCTGATGTTTTGGAACTACTGCCCTCTTCACTATTATTCACAGTTCATCCTTTTCCATAGGACTGTCCTCTTCCTCTGCCGGTTCCCTATCCTCTCCTATCATTTTGTTTTTTGGTGATCTTCTCCTCTGCCTTCATGGCACTCTAGTAGGATTCCTCTATATTTTTCAGGGAAAGAATGCTTATCTCATCTAATGTTTCCAATCTCAGACCATTTACATACCTTGCCATTTTTTTCAGGGTGTCCTCCGTGTAACCAGCTCTTAAATTTACCCAGTAGAATTCTTCAGTATACTTTCTCACTGTCATCCCTTTTTGCCTCAGATTCTATACTTGTCGATGTAGTGCAATTGAGTAATCTTTGGGCAACAATCTGCCCTTTAACTTGGCCACCATTCTTGGCCATTTCTTTATTGGAAACTTGCTCATCCTTCTTCTTTCTGCTTGAACACTATCCCACCATAGGGTTGTGTGTCCTTTCAGCTTTGTTGCAATGAACTTAACTCTCATCTTCACTGACCTTTTCACATTCGAAATATTTGTCCAATTCACTGATCCAGTCCAACACAAATTCAATGGACAAGCTGCCATCGTAATTTGGAATCTCTGGCTTAGGCTTGCTGCTAGCCAATAGGACCAACCTCAAAATCTAATTTCTGGCCCTTCTTCATCTGATTCATTTGTTGCAACTATGGGTTCTTCTTCGTCGTCATCTCCTACATCCGGATCCCTTCTCCTTCCTACTTCAACTGCCTCCAAACGGGTAGTAAGGATCCTGATTTCCTCCCTCAATCCTTCCTCTACTACTCTTCGAGCACCTCTTCCATGACCTCATCTTCCAACTTCCATTTCTCATGAAAGCTCCAAATCCTGCCCCGATACCACAATGTGATGGGACCAGCCCGTAACTATGGATTAACGTTAATTAAACAATGATTAATACATGATTTGTCTCAACACATATGATTATTCGTAAGGAGTTTATTAGCGAGGATATTTGTCTATTGGCATTGATTGTGGAGTTATTGCTGGTGCGCTAGCTTGTACTCGCCTTAATTTTCTCCTTCCCACTCTTTGGTTTTGCCAAAACCCTCGTTTCACTTCACTTCGGCATTTCCCAGTTTCTCTCTATCACGATGAGGGTTTGTGTGCTCTCGCCAGCCTGCGTGCAACTGGGTAGAACTCAACTGTAACGCTCTGTAAGCACCTGGCTATGGGTTCCTCCACCTGGTGGCGAGGTAACTCCGCCCACACTTGCTGTTTCATCACCTGGTTGCCTGGGCACTATACTGAAGGCTTTGTCAACTTCATGAGAGGGTTTACTTCATTCCTCTGTTGGCTCTTTAACCTCCTGCGTGGTTACTATGCTTTCCTTTGTTCCCTTATCTTGTTCTGCTTCAATTTTTCTGGTTAGGCTTTCGGTTATTGGTTTTCTAGTTGATGAATGATTGTTTTATGTTCTGCCAAGTCTTAGTCACAGTGGACTTCCTTGGCTTCGCTTGGTCCTAGCAAGGTAAGTTCACTCATCCATGCTATAGCTAGTCTTCTTCGTTTTTCTTCGACACTAATGGCAGTCGCTCCTTTGTCTGTAGGGTTTTCACTTGTGACTGTTTCGTTCCTCCAACGCCATAACTCTTCAGGTAAGCCTACTCTTCTTGCATTGCTTGTCAACTTTCACTTCTAAGTTTCTCTTGGCATACATTTAACTAACATGGTTCTGTTGGTTCTCTGTGGCAGGTTGGGGTTTGCTCCAAGCTTGGTCTCTGAAACGGTTACAACCCAATGACTCCGGTAGGGTTCTTCTTTTCTGTTGTTACTTAATTTATAATCATCTTTTCTCTGTCACGACACTGGAAAAGTCACGATGTTCCTCTGTTTATTTTTCCTTTGTTGTTGAGTGACCTTCGGCTCTGGTTGTTTGTAATTTATTCTTCTTGCTCTCTGGTGATCAACTAGGGTTCAACCCTAGCAATGGGGTTTGTTTTTGTCTTACCTTCTCTGTTATTATCTAGCACTTTGAACTGCTCTTTATGTATGCCAACATTATATTTATGAAGGAGGAATTAACAAGAAAATTTCGTGGAAATGGGTTACCTCTGTTATGTTTGCGTTCTACAGTAGTTGTATCCTTGTTCCGTTGAGAACTGGCTCGTAGCTGTTGTCTACTTTCGTATATTTGGGAACTGTGGCTGTTGCCGGAACTCCATGTTAGGAACACTCTGTTATGGCTTCATTGTTTGAACTCAGGAACTATATCTCTGTTTACTAGGAAAGATAAATGGAAATGCAGAGTGTTGTTTAATTGACACATACAGTAATTAGAGGGAAGAAATAAATATCATAGGCAGACTATTTGCAGATGGATTCAGATACTCAGGTGTTTGAAAATTATTTTCGCTTTTTTTTTGTATTCCTCTTCTTGTGCATTGAACCCCCTCAAAATGTATTACATTGGTCTTTGTATTGTTATCAGACAGTTACCCGAACTATTCACAATTATTATTTAGTTTCTTTTATAGTTACATAATTGATAACTATTTTGGGCTTTCTTGTGATGTAAGGTTTACAATATTTTTATTTTTAAATGAAAAGACAATTGTAAGATAAATTAATGAAAAGACAAAACAATGTGGTGGTAATGACCCTAACCTAACTATATTGTTCCTAAACATCCCTTAACTAATAATGAAATAAAAACAAGTTCCTAGACACTATTTTGATCAACAAATGTAAATGAAACTAAATGATAATGAACCTGTCCTCCTTAGCTGAGACTAAACACCCGGTCATGGTACCCTTAGTTAGATGCTCCTACATCACAAAATTAAATTATACAATACAAATGCATCTCTAATGTCATTTTTTTATAATACCTTACAACTTCTCGCTAAGTTAAATTCAATCATGTAATAACTTATACAAATTTATACCAAAGTGATTAGAGAATGACCTTGAAAGAAATGGAACCATGTATATACAAAGTTTATTTATTAGTTGTGTCTACTATCAAAGATACTCATTATAAATCTATTATAAAAAAACTATTATAAATCTTGCTATTTTGAAACTCAATATAATGTTGTTAAGAAGAAAATACGTTTGAAATGAAAAAATAATATTTTTATCTCATAATTATATTTATTACAGTTTAGAGTATACTTATACTTGGCTATATTAATACATTTCTACATTTACTAAGAAAAATAATAATTATTCAACTACATAGCATTATAGCATTTGATATATTTTTATTATTCGAAACTAGTTTATCTTTTTGTTATAAACTCTTTTTTTGGTAGAATTGCTACGATAGTAACCATTATTATCAAATTTGTTTCATTCTCTATCTATTGTTATATTAGTTTTTTATCTATTATTCTCATTCTCAAACTTATTATAGTTCTTATAATATTCTCATTTTCATTCGGTATCTATTTTCTCGTTATTGTTATATTTTATTCTTGTTTTTACATTTATTTTTTTGAACCTTAGTCTTGGCCTCATTTTCTCCATTTGTATCTTTATTTTTTTTATTCTCAATAACATTCTGTATCATGTTCATATTATTTTTGTTCTCGTCCTATATTTAATTTAAAATTAAGATGTTTTTTATTTATATTAAATTCAAAACTATTTTTCATATAATATTTATATTTAAAAGTAGTAGAAAGTTATAATTTTATATTTATATCTATTTTGAAGCTAATCTAAAATTATAGTTCTCCTCTAATTATTTAGTTTTTTCAAAACTAATTGAAATTATTGTCAAGTTAATTTCATGAAAAATTATGCAAATTATTTAGTTTTTTTCAAAACTAATTGAAATTATTGTTAAGTTAATTTTATAAAAGTAATGCAAATTTTCATAAAAGTTATTGTAAAAATAATTTAATTGAAACCACACAAAAATCATAAAAATAAATATATAAAAACATCATTATGCACACTATTGTTCTATAATAATTATTTATTTATTAAAATTTCTCTATTATTTTTATTCTATATTTTATTTGATAACGGATTTATTCTCTTTTTATTTGTTTGCTCAATTGCTCTGATCCATTATTGTTATTAAATATTTCTCTATTTCCTATATTGTTATCTCTACTCTTCTTATTATATATTCTAAATTATTGTCTAATTATCTTATTATATTATTTATGGTAAATATTTTTTTCACTTCGTTGTATATACCATTGTCTATTATTATTCTGGTTCTACTATTCCCTTTCTAAACTCAGGACTATGATATTCTCATTCTAAATTATTAAATGCTTTATTGTAGTCCATTATAATCTAATCTATTTTATATTGCTTCCCCATTTATTCTCATTCAAAACTATTGTTGATTATATTTTAAATTATTATTTTAATATATTCTCGTTTTATTATAAACTATTTTATATTGTTTTCTCATTTATTCCTATTCAAATCTCTATTTTAAATGATGGTTTTAATATATTCTAGTATTTTCACTTTACTATTTTATCATTCTAAGCCTTTGTATTCTAATCATAATATATTATTATTCTAATTTACTATTTATTATTTATTATCTTCTAAATTAGTCTATTTTCCATTTTCATCCTCATGTACTCTTACTCTTATTCTATTATTCTTTCATTTAATATATTATGTTTTAAACTACTATTATTATTTTTAAGCTTGATTGTATTTTTATTTTAAATTATTATTATAATATTAAAAACTGTTATTTTATTATGTTGTGTTTTAGTTTAGTGCATTTTTTTCTCAATTAATATTTATTGTATTCTTGTTCTCAACATATTTTTTGTTTTTATTTTTTTTTAAGAATTTTATTTTGTATAATTATTTCACACTTTCAGTTTTATATTTTTTATTTTTATAATTAAATTCTTGTTTATTATATTTTCATTGAAAAGTATGGTTATTATTTTAAATTATTGTTTTTGTTTTCAATTTTTTTTAGTGTTTCACTTATTCAAAATAGTGCCTTTTATTACTATTAAGGGAGGTTTTTTTGTCATTCTAATATTTATTATCTTTTAAAATAATTTTTTTTTTCTAAGTTATGGTTTTTCCTATATTATTTTATTAATATTTTTTTTGGGCTAATAACTAATTTTCTCTATTATTATATCTTTTATTTTTATTTTTTTATTTTCTCTATTTTTTTAATTCTCATTCCCTAATGCCTTTTTTATTTTCTATATGGTATTTTTCTCTCTTGTCCTCATTCTTTATTGGTATAATTTTTTAATTATATAATTTTTAAATTAATTTTTATTTTTCTCTATTTCTATAGTATTCTCTATTGAGACTTATTATTTATTATTCTCTTATATCTCATTGAATTAAAATATATGAATTGAAATTTTAGAATTGAAATGCGAATAGGATGATGATGATGATGGTTAATGTCCATTGAGACCAAACTTTGGTGTATCGGACCTAAAGAAACAAATTATTTAGTTTGATTTAAGATTTTATTCCTATGCTCAAAAAGATGATGATGATGATGGTTAATGTCCATTGAGACCAAACTTTGGTGTATTGGACCTAAAGAAACAAGTTATTTAGTTTGATTTAAGATTTTATTCCTATGCTGAAAAAGCTTGGAGAGAAGCCTCTCGAGCTCACTATAATTTTGACAACGTAAAAGGCTAGGAAGGTCAGTATTGCAACAAATATTTTGAAACTGAGATCTAATGTGGTTGTAAATGGGGCACTCTAAGAGAAAGTGATTTTCATCCTTGATGTTCGTATTCTCACAAAGATGGCAGAACCTTTCCATCCATGGTGTTTTAGGAACTGTCCAATGACATGTTTCACTATGGAGTTCATGAGAGTTTGTTCTAATCTTGGCTATATTAATTTTCTTCTTTGAGCTAGTTAAAATAGAGAGATACTTTTGATCTTCTAGGGTGGGGTCGATGACCTCCTTATAGTATCTTAATTTTCTTTTAGCTAGTAAATCTTTCTCACACCACATTTTTTCTTTGAACTTAGAAGTAACAATATTCTTAATTTTATTAATGTTTTGCAATGCAACATTCTCATCGATCTCCCAATGGTTTAACCAGGCCCTAGTGTCTTTATACCAAACTCATATGAATCTTAGGTGGTTTTGGCTGGAATTTAAAGCTAGCTTAGGAAGTCTATGGTCTCCTATGTTATTGAGTTTGTGCTTGTACAACAGAAGCCTAGTCATAGCTAGGCTCTTGATAGGGGAAAGACATATTTCTATAAGGAGAATAGGATAAGGTGTGTTGCTTTTAATTTTGAGGTTATACCTTATAAAACGCTTATGGATTTGCTCAATCTTTCTCCAGGATTCTCTAGAGATGCTACAACCTCAATCCTCACATCCATATAAGATAACCAGAGTGACTAAAGTTTCAAAGAGGAAATTCTTTCTATCCCACATTACGAGGTTTGTCGTTTTACAATTATGTTGAAGACCAAAATAAGTTTTCCATCCCCATTAATCATTTTCTCAATGGTATAGTTCCAATTGAGCTTGTGATGAATATCAATTTCTAGGTACTTGTAGAGAGACACTTCCTTCAAATTACTATTATCATACATATAATTAGTGTAAATATCCTTCTTAAATTTAATAATCATAATTTTTATTAGTTAAAAATTCAAAATTTAAATACAAATATAAAATATATTTAAATTTATAAAAATAAAATGAAAAAACAAAAAATATTTAAATATATCAATTGAATCAATTAAAATGCAAACACAAATGACATACCTATTCTCAATTAAGATTATTACGGACTAGTTACCATCACCTAATTTTTTTTTAAAACCCAACAATACAACTTTTAAAACAACCATATAAAATTTGAGTGATCTACTTCCATGAGATTGATGCTCATCCTATAACTCAATCCAACATAACAATATGTAATGTTGTAATACATGCAATTTTTTTATACAAAAACCAACGTGTAGGATTCCAACGAAACGTAAGGTAATATACAGCATATAAGCTCCAATGCAAGATTCACATGAATTGATGCCATTATACAACTAAGGCTTAACATAACCTCAAAGGAAATGAATATGGTTCTTTATTCCTCCCATGGAAAGTTCAAATATTAATCAATACTATTATTAAATGACATAACGACATTGTGCAAATTTATGTTTAAGTTGAAATATTAATCAATATTATTATTAAATGATACCGTGTAAATTCACGTTTATATTTCCATTTATGTAAATTTATATTTACATTTTTCATGTTTATTATTTATGAAATTACCATAAAAATTATCAAAAAGCTTCACAAAAAGTTTCAAGATAAATTAAGATGGAAAAATATAGTTTATCACTCAAAAATAGATAAATAAAGATGGGAAAAATATAGTTTATCACTTAAAAATAGAAAAAAATATAAATATTTTCTCCCTAATACAATATCTAAATAAAATAAATAAATATGAAAAAAAAGTAATAATATATTATTTTTAAATAAAATAAAGAAACGAAAAAAAGGAATCATTATGTCACAAAATAAAAAAGGTAAAAACACGTTCCCAATAAAATTAAGCTATCAAGAATCTTAACTATATATTTAATTTTTATTAGTTAAAAAACTTATAATCTAGAACCCCTATTATTAATTACTAATTGAAAAACCTGTAATCAGGACCCTTATTATTACATAAAGGAGGCCTATCAGTGTAAAATAGTGGGGATCTCTACGATTAATTAAAAAACAGATAATCAGAACCCTTACTATTATATAGGGGAGGCCTATCCGTGTACAATAGTGGGGATCTCGACACCTCAAACCATTATTTCTATTACAATTACAATAACACAATAATGAGAGTAACTACATTACCAACTTTGTCTTTACAAGAAGTTGTTTTCCAAATTTTTGATATTTAAGTGGAGACAATAAGGACTAGAGGTCTTTTAAGGATTGAGTAAATGAAGAACTAGATGTCTATATATATGACAGAAGGACAAAGTTACACTCATTTATTATTATTATTATTATTATTATTATTATTATTATTATTAGTGATTTAATTATATTTATTGAAATGAAATTTTATGGTATAGTTGAAACAAAATTAAAGTTAAGGGTAAAAAATAAAATCAAATTAAAAATTAAGAAAGAAAATGACTAAAATGGAATTGGAATTGAAAATAGAGAAAAAAAAACATAGAAAAGAACAAAAATAAAAATATAAGTTAAAATAAAAATCAATGAAACTAGATATTGAAAAGAAATATTAGATTTTTTTCTAATTATTTCTTCATCTTAAATTGAAAATATAGATAAAAAACTATATTTCATGAAAATGAAAACAATAGAAAAATGGAAAAGAATAAATCAAAAGTTAAATAAGACAAAAAACTAAGATAAAAAAATTAGTAGAGAAGTTACTAAAGAAGACAATAATAAGACCTCAACCAATCACCTTACAAATAAAAAAATTTAAACAATAGTAAAAAATTAAGAAAAATTGTATTTCCAATGTTAAACTACGGATACGCTGCAACAATTTCTTGTCAAAAACAAAGTAATATGTAGTGAAAGGAAAAACTCAATGTGTATAGATATAATAATATTATTTGTATTTATATAAATTTGATTCCATTTTTATTTTTATTAAAACCTTGAGAATACATATAACAACATATATATAATATTGATATTTTTCTCATATATATATATAATGTGGAAACCCATCGTAATTTCATAGTCAAACTATTAGTGGAAATAGCCATCACTTATTGTTATTAACCAGTGAAATTGACTCATCACTTTTACTAAAAGACACTATGCCACACACTTTCACTTTTTCAAAATGCCTCTAGGCCTTGTGCTATTATCCTCTAGGCCGCAAGACAAATGAAAACCAACTCCTAACCAAACAAAACCAATTTTAGCAAATACTATATGAGAAAAATAATTTATAATTTTAAAAATTTAAAAATTTTAATGTTTATAAAATTTTAAAATATAAATTATTAGTTGTAATAGCTGCTAAATTAAATTCATTATTATTCTTATTATTTATTATTTTCTTTAATTTAATATAGATTATATTCTTTATTTAACACTTATTGTAAAGCCTAAGCACAACATCTTATGCATTAGACTATACAACGTTCGTATACACAATAATAAAATTTAATAATAAAATTTAATAGGAAATCTTCTATTGAATGCTCGTGGGGATAATTCACTAACTTGAAGTACGACCACGAAATGCACGGTCATGGCCACAAAAGTTAAAAATCAAACATGAGCATATCTTTCGAATCACGAAGGTCTTTGCAATAAAATTACAACGTATGTTTTATAAATACCGATTTATAAAATTTTGAAGAAGAAGAAATACGAGAGGAGGGAGAAATCTAAGCAACGTGTTGCAAATAATCTTGCTATCAGAGGTAGAGAGCTTCCATTGTCTATCGAGACTCCATCTCTATTGTCTACACTACCAATGACTCCACATGTTCTCACATTTACGAACGCTGGAGCAGGATTTCCTCTTCTCTATCTGTTGCAGTATCTCACGAGAGGATGTTGTAAGTATTAAAATCTTGCGTATTACAATTAGATCATTTTCATTGGAGTTTTTTATTTTATTACTAACCGAGCGAACTTGAGGAAGTAAATTAAAATAACAGGGAATGTTGATCTATGAAGTAAATTAAAACAACGGGGAATCTTGATCTTATTAGCCATTGTAGCATGGAGCGCTTTGGGTGGCCTTGGTTGATATAGATGAACTCTATATTTTTACAACATTTCTCACGCGAGTTATGGAGAAATTGTATTGAATGTTTACATTATTGCGTTTCTTATATGATATAAATAACAGTTTTCAGTTAAAATGATCATTTAATAGCTTCAATTAATTATGTTAGCACTTTGTAATTCCTCCCTATTAAGGAGCGGAACCTAAAGGTAATCAAAAATCACTTTAAAATTGGAATCTAGTCCTTCCATCTTGAGAGCGGGCTCTCTCTATATGATTCTTCAGTCACTTAGATAACTCGTTGTCATATGTTTTAGGCTAGGTATTGAGATCAAACGGAAATGTTTAATAGCTTGATGACAGAAAAGAGGGAAAGTCCATTGGGCATGGAGTCATATTGAGCTAATGATTTTCAGTGATATGATGGGAAAATGAGGAATCCTTAGATAGGGGCAAAGGAGACAATCTTTATGGTGTCTTTGCTAAATTTCGTTGTAGAGGTGGTAAGCATAGGAGGAGTGGAATTCATAACATTTAAAGCACCTAGGTGGGTATGAATTTTAGATATTACAATGGAAGAAAAACACTAAAATGTTCAGTGAGCCATAACAGAGCACTTAAAAGTGAATTCTGAAATAATTTTATCTTAACTAAACATTGAAGACGTGACATTTAAGCATGGAAATAACATAAGATAATGAAACAAGAACATGATATAAACATCACCATAAGAGACTCACAGATCAATCCCTAAACAAGTAGACTTTAGCCTTCATTATTCATTGAAACTTTTTAATGAAAATGTACAATGCTCAATGTCTTCTCTATCAAACTGTGACCAACCAACCCTTTGCACACTGAAATCCATGAAATATATACACTTAGCTCATCCTTGGAATTAGGGGGTCGAGCTCAACCATTTCCCCAAAGATAGAGTCAGTTACATTATATTTAGAAACTGTCTACTAGGAAATAGGGACTAAATTTCTGGAAAATAGAGGTCAAATATTAGAGAATATATATTAAGAAGTGATGAAGGTTACCAAAACAGAGGTTTTCATATATGAGCTTGTGTTTGAGAGACACCTCTCTCAATTTTTGAAAATTCTTCTCCATATCCTTGGAATCGAGAAATGACAAAATAAGAAAAATAGGTTGTGACGATTCATTCGCATATTCAAATATATGACACATATTACAAAACTAAGGGAGGCTACTATAATATAGCTCATTTAAAAAAAAAACCTCTTACATATTTTCACAATTAATCTACATTTCATTAGAAATAGATTTTGATCTTAATTTCTGAAACAATAAAAAACACAGCAAACCCCCTGCAACAAAAGCATAACAAGCTTCCTTTTCATATTATATGGTCAATGATTTAATCTTGAACCTGCAAGACACTTAAGTACAATTTTCACAATCATGAGAGTCAATTACATTAGGTCTAGATACAAATTTCATGTCAAACTATTGACTATGTGGAAGCACAATGAATTCATGATTTGCATGCTTCTGATCACCTCCTACGATTATGAATGCTCCAAATAGGTGCAAAATGACTCATAAATTATCAAATAGCTATTAATAAACACCTGACGAAACTACAAACCTCCCTTTGAAAATTGTTATCTATAGCAGAAGCACAGCGCCAAAGCGCAACGTATTTCATTGGAGTGAATCTAACCAGGAATTAAAGTTTTTCACTTAGAAAAATGGTTGATTGATGATATTTACATTCAAAAATATCTCCTTAAACCTCCATACATAAGAAATAGTACCAAAAATCTAATCTGCTATTAAAACTTCATGCCTTTGACAATAGCACAACAAGAAAGCATAGCGCATTCAAGTTTACGGGGGTTGTGAGATTTTATGGGTGTTCTTCTCAATGAATAAATATGAAACTGACATAATACAATGTGAATTATCTTAGATAAGAGAAATTTTGAACGTAAGAATGATTGTGTCACAAGAAAGCCTCCAACTTGCAGAAGCACAGTGAACCCCTACAGAGAAATCACAACAAATCTGTTTGGCTGTTATGAACATTTGAGGAGGAGGCAATATTGTTTTGATGACTTTTTGAGTACCGAATGCATGCATTTTTCACCTTGCATGTGTTCCAAGCCTCCTTTATTTGTAATGATTAGTTGCAAATTCAAATATGAAAGCATAGGGCAAATGTAGAGTGCAACACCAACTTGTAATGATGATGATTTGATGATTTAACCTTACAACTAAATTGGAAAGAGACTTCTTGATTCGAATCAATGATTAAGAAACGGAATCTGTTATTATCTTCACTCAAAAGAATAATAACTTGATCTTTAAGAGATCATAGAAAAACTTTTTACAAATTGACCAGAATGATGAAAATATTAAGCCTGACTTTGACTGCTATAACACACGACACTAACATTGGCTACAATGAGGATGTCATCCTCCCTATGAGGTGCCAAATAACACCATATACTAGTAGCATGATCCATTGGGCTACTCCCACCCTCGAAGACCGTAACCTGCAAACTGTGACTTGCAATCTAACTGACCAAAACTATACATTGTGGAAACTGATAATGAAAGATGAAATAAATAATTGCCGAACAAGCTTATTGCAGACCATTTCCTACTCTAACCTGCTAAATAACTACTGAAATCATGTGATACAAAAATGTCAGTGAAGTCAATCAAGTAGTTGTTGAAACAAGTAGATTTCTTCACTGATCTTGCACCATATGCAAATCAGATAGTGTAATGGCAGTGGAAACTCGTGATGCATCCAGTCTCCATATTAAAAACATGTCTGAAAACCAAAGCTAAAGAAACCTTCCATATAGTGAGCTACACGGCCATAAAAGACATGATTTGTTTGATGATGATCAAGGTGTTCAATGACTCACTTGTCATGGCTGAATTTTTTATATGTATTCACTATGTCGAACCATGACTTCAAATGTGCATTGTCAAACTTGTGCTCAAAATCAGAACATTCCTCAATCTGAAAATAACAGGGCAGCACTACCACATATCGTTTTGGCTGGACAAGGTTCTTAAAGGACTGATTTTGACATTGGAAATTGTGGGACTGTATTTGAACCTCTAATGCCTCACTATCTTTCTTAATTTTTTTAACAAATGATTATAAAAAATAGCTCTTCTCCTCAGAACAGATGCATAATCTTAAATACCTAGGAAAAAAAATGAAAAAGATTCATCCACTTGATCATCGTCAAAGATATCAAAATACTCTATAAAACTTTCGATAGACAAAGGATCTTCAGCATTCCATGTCATCTCATTTGGCTACGCAACTCGATCTACACTTTAAACTCTGAATTTTTTGGATATTGGAGTCACCATAGATGTTGTGAACTCTGGACTATTTGGAAATGGAGTTTGTCGGTGAATAATGCACACCCTTCTTGTGTATGATCACTCTTCACCATCAGAAACCAGATCTGAAACTTTTTGGTTCTTTCCCGAGTAATATGGAACCCTTCGCTCCTTGAGAACAATGCCACTATGTTAGCACTTCGTAATTCCTCTAAGTTGGGGAGAGGAACCCAAAGGTAACCACAAACCACTTTAAAACTTGAATCTAGTCCTTCCATCTCTAGAGAGGGCTCTCTCTACATGATTCTTTAATCACTTAGATGACTTGTTGTCTTAGGTTTTAAGCTAGGTATTAATATTAGAGGGGAATATTTGATATAGTTTGATGGCATGGAAGAGAAAATCCATTTGGAATATAGTCATAATGAGCTAATGATTTTTAGTGATATGATCAGAAAATGAGGAATCCTTAGACAGGGCCATGGCATATAATACTTATCATGTCTTTGTATAATTTCGTTGAAGAGGTGGTGAGCAGAGGAGTAGTGGAATTTATAACATCCAAAGCATCTAGCTTAGGATGAATTTTAGATATTACAATGGAGGAAAAACACTAGAATTTTCAGTGAGCCATAACAAAGCACTTAAAAGTGAATTCTAAAATACATTTTCCTAAACTAAAAATGGAATACGTCAAATTTAAGAATGTAAATAACATAATATAATAAAACACGAACAGGAGATAAAAATCACCATAAGATACTGACACATGAATCCCCAAACAAGTAGACTTCATCCTTCATCATTTACTGAAGCTTTTTAATGAAAATGCAGAATGCTCAATGTCTTCTCTATAAAACCTTGACCAACCAACCCTTTGCACACTTTAATTCACTGAATATATATAATTATCTCATCCTTGGACTTAGGGAGTTGAAATAAACCATTTCCCCAAAGATAGAGTCAGTTACATTAGATTTTGAAACTTCCAGTTAGGAAATAGGGACTGAATTTCTGGAAAATAAGGGTCAAAGATTAGATTATATTTATCAAATCATGATATTTGTTACAAAAAAGAATGATCTTTTTCAATATGAGCTTACTTTTTAGGTAAAGCTCTCTGAGTTTTCAAAAATTCTTCTCCATATGCTCGGAATCTGCACCAAAATATTATGACTAAAATAGCAAATGATGAAATCAGAAAAATAGGTTCTAAATATTCATTTGAATCTTCCAATATATCACACATGTTACAAAACATGAGGCATTTATTTTAATTTAGCTCGTGTTTGACAAAACCCTCTTTCACTTTTTCAAAATTCATCTTTTGGTCAAAAATCAATTTTGAAATTAACTACTAAAACAGTAAAAAATGCAGCAATCGAGCTTCATTTTCATATTATATGATCAATTTGTGAATGATGAACCTGCAAGAGACTGAACGATGCTTTTAATAATCACGAGATTCAATTACATGAGGTCTAGGTACAAATTTCATGGTCAAACTATTCACTGTGTGGAAGTGTTGAGCATTCGTTGCGCTACTTCAAAAGCGCAGTGAATCCATGATTTGCATGATTTTGATCACCTCCTAGGCTTATAAATCTTCCAAACATGTGGAAAATGACTCTTGAATCATCAAATATCTTTTAAGAAACACTTAGCCAAACTACAATCCTCCCTTCATTGAAAATCATTATCTACAACCGAAGTGTAGAGCCAAAGTGTAATGAATTTCATTAGAGTAAAACTAACTAGGCGTTGAAGTTTTTCACTTGGAAAAATGGTTTATTGGTGATATCTACATTCACAAATATCTCCTTGAACCTCCATACATAATAAATAATATCAAAACCCTTATCTTCTATCAAAACTCCATGTCTTTGACAGTTGTGCAATAAGAAAGCAGAGCACATTCATGTTTATGAGGGTTGTGAGCTTTTATAGGCATTTTTCTCAATTTATAAATATGAAACTGATAGAATACAACATGAATTATATTAGATAAGATAAATTTGGAACCTGAGAATGATCGTGGCACAAGAAATCCTCCAATTTACAGAAGCGCAACAAACCCATATAGACAAAGCGCAACAACTCTCTTTTGCTATTCAAAACATCTGAGGAGGAGGAGAATCTATTTCGATGAACTTTTGAGAACCGAATGCATGCATTTGTTAGCTTCCACACATTCCAAACCTCCTTTTACAATTATTAGTTACAAATTCAAATATGGAAGCACAACAAAAATGATGAGCGCAAAACCAACATGTAATGATGATGATTTCATGATTATACCTTGCAACTAAGTTGAAAAGATGCTTCTTTTTTCAACTCAATGATGGAAAGCCCAACTCCATTATTATCTTCACTCAAAAGACTAATAACTTGATCTCTAAGAGATCATAGAAAAACTTTTTACAAATTGACTAGAATGATGAAAATACTAAGCCTGACTTTGATTACTATAACATGAGGACACTAAGAACTTGCGCTCATAATGGTGACTAGGATGATTGCCACATATTTGTTCTCTATCTTTTTAGTATTCGTCCAATTTGTAGAATTGCATTTGTTTTATCTGCCTACAATATATCACTATGGGATGTTCTAAGTATTGGAATCCTTCATACCATAAATTTATCATTCAAATGCAATTTTTTTTATTCCTTAAGTAAAAGAGGACCTTGTGAACTAGAATAACATGGAATCTTAATAGAGGAAACCTAGTGATGTAGAATAACATTGAATATTGATAGTTATCATTTCGTGGAGGGATTGTGCAAAAAATATGAACTCTTTATAATGTACTAACATTTTGTGGAGGAGATTGGGAAGAAGTATATTGAACATTCATGTTATTATACCTGCCATATGCATGGTATTATGAACTCCTCTCTTTTTTTTGATTTTGTATTAATTTGTGGTTCACCAAAACTTTGTGAATTCAATTTTTCTTAATTTATTATTATTATTTAAATTTATTTATTTTTAATGTAATTGGTTGAGATATTCTCATATGTGTTTTTTAGTAACTTACATTTTTCTATTAGTTACTAATTTTTTTGTCTTTAGTTTTATTTCCTTATTATTTAACTTTTTTATTTTATTTTTATTCCTTTTTCTGTTATTTACATTTTCATGAATTATAGTTTCGTCTCTATATTTTTAATTTAGGATGAAACATTCTAAAGGGGAAAAACAATTAAAAACAATTTTTGCAATAAATTTTTTCTTTTCAGTTTTATTACATTTTAATTTGACTTGTATTTTTTCAATGTTTTTATATAGATTTTTCTCCCCACTTTCAACACCAATGCCATTAATCGTAGTTTTTTTTCTTATTAATTTTCAATTTGACTTTATTTTTTTCCTTTGGCCTTACTATAACTTACTTTATTTCCGTAGAAGCAAGGACTATACAATAAAACTTCCATTTGAGTGAATATAAATAAATTAGTGAAAGGCAATTATAAAAATAAGAAATTAATAAAATTAAAACATAATTTGAGTGTAATTTTCTCCTTTTGTTTTACATATACACATCTCATTCTTCATTCTACTCAAATATTAAAGACCTCTTCTGATTAACATCCGCACAATAATATTAGGGATTTGGAAATTGACAACTTGTGAAATTGAAGTTGCCAATGTGATTCGTGTCATTATTGTGTTATTATTATTCAAGATAGTTGTTATAGTTGTTATAACTAAATATTTGATATATTCATATTTCTTTTATATCTCTATTTCGTATGTTTAATTTCTTTTTTAACATATTCATATCTTAATATGTGTTAATGGGGATTTAGTTATGCTCAAGTGTGTTTATTTATATTTCAAGTGAAATGTCTCTTCATCTTCCATTCCAAAATTGTGCAGTGGATTCCTACAAAAATTGGCCAATAGGCATGTCTTGTGTTACAAATTAGTGTGATATTTTTTTTTTTTTGGACAAGTAGACCTCAAAAAGCTCACCTATTGTAATATTATATAAGCGCTACTATGTATTGGGAATTAATATAATTATTATTATTAATTTAGACAATATCTATATGTACACTGATTTTTATTCAAAGTAATTTGTCTTATAGAAAAATATAGCTCTCATTTGAAAGAGCTCATTGTCAACATTGGAAATTTCATGGGATAGCCATTGGTTGATTGCATATTTTCCAGCCATCTTCTTCGATACACATTGGGGAAACTATGCATAATTTTTCAACTAGAAAATGTGTTTTAGTAGCTAGAAGTTGTATGGTATAGATGGGATTTAATTAATGAAATTTCACTCATCTATTTGCTAAAATATTTTTGATCTTTTGCATGTGCTTTCATCTGAAAATCATATTGTTTATGCTGGAAATTGTATGGGTAGCATGCTAGAAATTCTATGGGGATTTTATGAATTTCATTTGTTTCTGATCTTTGTTATTCTAGGATGTAGTATTCAGTTATTTTCTTATGCTAACATGCATGATTATCTTATCGAGCATTTAAGCATTTTATGTGTCTCACTTGAATATATTGAACAATTTGATGTTTCTTTCATGAAGGTGTTGATATTAGAAAAATAGCTCCCATATGCATTGAGGATTCACCATCGAATTATTTTATTTAATAAAATCATAGTATTTTCAAACTAATATGTGTTTGGTGTGTAGACACGTAAGGATTTGGTTTTTGACTCTAACATATTATTTTTGGAAGAAATTATTCTGGGATGTAGTATTAAGTTATTTTCTTATGCTAACATGCATTATTATCTTATTGAGAATTGAATCATTTTATGCTCACTTGAATATATTGAAAAATTTGATATTTCTTTCATGATGGTGTTGATATTACAAAAAGAGATCCCATATGCATTGAGAATTCACCATTGAATTACATTATTTAATAACATCATATTATTCTCAAACTAATATGTGTTTGGTCTATAAACAAGTAAAGGTTTGGTTTGTGACTCTAACATATTATTTTTGGAGGAAAATTACAAAAGGCCTCTTTTTTGTAGAAGAGAAACTACAAATAATAGCAACAATGATATGGACACACTACAAATACGTTAACACAAAATTTTGCTGTATCTTCCTATGGAAACAATGGTTCAATTTTATTTCTTAATTTTAACGACTTTTCTTCCCTTTAACTAAATCTCACTTCTAATTTTCAAACATTTTTTTAACACATCATCAAACTTTTTTAAAAATTAAAAGACACGTGTTTACAGTATTAGTAGTTAATATTGTTGTTGAATGATGATATATATACAATTTTAGTTATATATTTATTTTTAATTTAATTTAGCTATATTTAAACTAAATAGAAGCTACTAGCTAGTTCCTACGACTTGGTTTAAATATAGTTAAATTAAATTTAAAAACAATAAAGAAGTAAAATTGCATATACCTCATCTCGCAACAACAATATTAATTACTAATATTCTAAAAATGTATATGTTAATTTTTAAATAACTTTGGTGATGTGAAATAAATGTAAGAAAACTATATATTATAAATATCGCAGAAAAATTGGAAGTGACATTTAGTTAAAGGGAAGAAAAGTCACTAAAATTAAGGTTTTTCATAGGTAGCTATAACGAAACTCTACGTTAAGTTGTTTCTAGAGTCTTTAGATCATTGTTACTATTATTTGTAGTTTCTCTTGTACAAAAAAGAGGCTTTGTGTAATTTTCTTCCAAAAATAATATGTTAGAGACAAGAACCAAATATTTTACTTGTCTAGAGACAAAAGATATATTACTTAAACGATGCTATGTTGTTCTTAAATAATATAATTCAATTTTGAATCCTCAATGCATATGGAAGATCTTTTACTAATACAACACCTTCAAGAAATTAATATCAAATTGTTCAATATGTTGAAGTGAAAAACATAAAATGTTTCAATACTCAATAAGATAATCATGCTTGTTTACATAAGAAAATAACATAATACTACATCCCAAAGCAATAAATATCATAAACAAATGAAATTTTCAAAAGCCCCATATAATTTCTAGCATGCAACCTCATAAAATTTTCAGCATAAACAATATGATTCCGAGCCGAAAGCACATGCAAAAGATAAAAATGGTTTGAGGAAAATAATTGTTGGAATTTCCACAATTAAAACTCTACTATACCATACATTCTACAACTACTCAAACACATTTTCTAGCTGAAAAATTATGCATAATTTCACTAATGTATAATGAAGAGGATGAATGGAATAATGTGCAATGAACCCATGGCTATCCCATGCAATTGCCAATGTCCACATTGCCATTTTTCAAGTGAGAGCTACAATTTTCTATAAAACAAACTACTTTGAAGACAAATCATTGTACAAAGAATCATTATATAAATTAATAATAAACCATATTTTAATGCCCAACACATAATGGTAACTCATATAATATTAAAAGCGGTGAGCTAAATGAGGTCGAATTGTGCAACACAACATTATATAGGACCAATTTTCAATACATGAAGTTCCTATAGGGAAATTTTTGCAGGAATCTACTACTCCACAATTTGAGACACAACTAAATAACCACGCCAGTGACACAACTAAGTCCTTGTCAATATATATGAAAATATGAATATCCATTTTCCAAATCTCCGATATTTGAGTGTAGACGATAATGATAAGAGGTCTTTAAGATTTGAGTAGAAGGAAGGAGGAGATGTGTATATATAAGACAATAGTAGAAAATTAAACTAAAATTTTGTTTTAGTTTTATTAATCTCTTATTCTTATAATTGTCTTCTACTAATTTAAATATATTCATCAAAATGGAAATTTTATTGTATAGTTGTTTTCAAGGAAAGAAAATTATAGAAAGGTGAAGGAAAAAAATAAAGTCAAATTAAAAATTATCAAGAAAAAAACTATGATAAGTGGAACTGGAATTGAAAATATAAAAAAATAAAGCCATAGAAAAAGACAAAAAAATATAAGTCAAATTAAAAAGTAATAAAATTAGAATTAAAAAAAATTAATGGAATTTATATATATATATATATATATATATATATATATATATATATATATATATATAGATATATATATATATATATATATATATATATATATATATATATATATATATATATATAAAGACAAGAAAATATAAGTAAAATTAAAAAGTAATGAAATTAGAATTAAAAAAATTAATGGAATAAAGATTATTTTTAATTTCTTTTCCTATTCAAAATTTGTTATCTCAAATTGAAAATATGGAAAAAAACTATAATTCATGAAAATGGAAATAATAGAAAAATGAAAATAAAATGAAAATAAAAAAGTTAAATAAAATGGAAATAAAACTAAAAACAAAAAATATTAGTAAGTAATAGAAAAATGGAAGTTACTAAACAATGCCCATAATAAGACATCAACCAAACACTATAATATACTTATACATAAAACTCATTGTGGAAATATTATTCATGTATATTTTTAACGAAAATTAATCACCAAGAATCTGTTAGGGTTTAGAATTGCTCATAACGTGACAAGCACATTCTAGATTTTACACTATGATATACTTCTGGCACCGAAGGAGAATATGTACTTGGTTCTTTTCTTTTTGGCAATGGATCACGTTATATTAACATGGAAATATACATAAAGCACATAGAGAAAATATTTGTGGGTCTTCAGCCATCACCCATCAAGGATCTCTACCTTTCGGAGGGGAAACCAAAGATTTTTTTTCCAAAGTTTTCAACTGAAAACTTGTGTGGTGCATTAGTGAAATGGTGTTCAAGGTTAACATTACAAAATTCAGAACCAATTTTCTCTAGTGAAACCAATCCACTAATAGACAAACATTGAAATAAGAACAAAACATGAAAATAATCGTTGTTGGAGGAAATGTAAGAGTACCTAGCTAGCATCGCGACAACAAGGGGGCACATAGAATTGCTTCTACTACATGTGTCCATCCCTCATAGGGTCGGTCATATGAACTTCTGAAATCATCTCCTCAATGATGTAACATTCATGTGAGTTGGGATGAGGGGGGAAATCCATTGGAGCCCTCGACAGAGTGTTCTCGAGAAGCGCTGCTACAGTTGTTTTCCTGTCAGTTGGGGAGGGGTGACTACCAATTACTAGAAACATCAAAGGAGATGTTAAATTGATGGGAACAAATATGGAGGCAGATGCTCAAGTGAAGGAGGATGAAGAGATTTTAGCAGGGAATTCGATGTCAAGGTCATGGGAGAGATGTCGCAAGAAGGTGGTGGCATGGAAGTGGATGGAAAAAGTCTTGGCTATCTAGAAAGTGGCCCTTAATTTCTCTTGTAACTGGGAAAGGAGGCAATGAAAAAGAATATTACGAAGAAACCAAAGTTTTTTGTGACCCCGATGAACCCTTTCTACCTCTAATTTAGAAACTTTCCAGTGAATGTGGGATGGAATGATATGGTCATACATGATTGAGTGTGTATTTGATATAGGGGAGGTGGGAAAGCGTCCTTTTCCTCTATTGTGCCTTGTGCGACGACTGCTTCCTCTTTCATGACTCATGTTGAAGAAATTGGAGTCAGAGGGATGAGCGAAAAACACATAGGTTACTATGACTGTGGGAATAAGGTAGGTGATCAAGAGAGGCTAGATTGTGAGTGGAGTGGTCGTTAGAAAATACCATAGCAAGGAAATAGTGTTATGGGTTAATATGCTAAGACATGGAGTGGGATGTGCACTAAAGTCATGTATGTGAATTCTTTACCGGATGTAGGTGATAAAGACTAATGTTAACATGATAGGGCAGTGCAGAGGTGTTGGTCATGAGGATGATGGCGTTGTCATTTTATCCTTGTGCAAGTGGAAGGATTGGTAAGGATACTAAGATCCAAGGATTGGAGATCCTTCTCAGTAAGGTGCTGGAAATGATGAAACCAAGAATTGATTATAGGAGAAGAGGGAGGCCTAAATTCACACTTTTACGGATATTTCACCCCTCTATTTGAGATATAATCTGCCAATGAGTTGGCTTTGCGTTTGGTGTGGAAAACAATTATCGCCTCCTAATGACAAATGAGTCCTACTAATTGTTAAAATCAATATTTCAGGTGCCAACTCATAGTATGTTTGAAGGATGGGGAGCTGTTGAGAATTCTTTGGGTTGCTTCAATTATGATTTGAGAGTCGATCCTTTAGCTAGTATAGGAAGGAAGTGATGTCATTTTTTATGTCGATTCCTTTTATCAATGCCTCCATCTTTGCTACATTGTTACTATCATAACCTATGGAGCCTTTATAGATTTAGAGAATTTCCCATGTGTGATTTCTAATAACTCCACTTATGCCATCTTCCCTGGGGCTGTATTTTGAGGCTCTGTTGATTTTATGCTTGAAGTGATGGAGGGGAGGAATATTCCAGGAAATGGGAAGGGGGTCTTTCAATCTTCTTTATCAGTATGTTTCATTGTTTTTTGGAGGTTTAATATTCCACCAAGAAAGGATATCCTCTTTAGATGGAGGAGCTTGAAATTTGTGCACTCTCCAGTTAGTGAGGGAAATTGTTTCATATGAGGTGACTAAGCCTTAATAGAGTCGTGGCTAGAAATAAAAAGAAGGCGCAAAGAATTTTAGAGAGCATAGTCTATATTTTGTGGTTATGGTCAATAGAACATTTAATCCACGTGAACATACTACATTCATATGGAAATAAAAAGGTTTAACAATTTAGGTCATGGTAGGTGTGGCAATCTAAAAGTGACCATAAATTGTGAGGAATTATAATGTATATGAGAAAGGATAGTGACATAGTTAGTTACAGTTCATGTGCAAACATTATTAGCTACATTTTCAATATCACATGAATGTTGCAACCTACCTCTTCAAGGAAAACTAGATGCATTTAATATGTAGAAGCTCAAGTCACAATAACGAAATCACCCATTTGAAAAAATAAGTAAGTATGCCAATTCTTGGAAAATGATATGTATTTATTTTCAAGTTCATGAAATGCATATGTGTTCATTTTGCACAGAGAAACTAGCTATTTTTTTAAAATAACATGTATTCATATGCACAGTAACAATAGCCATTTCATTAGTTTTCTTGGGAAAGAGATTGCATTTACATTTACAAAAGGAAATAGCTATTGAGTAATATTTTCTTAAAATATAAATATGTGTTTCATGCAAGGAAAAAATGACTAATGTGTTAGAATTATTGAAAATACCATGTATTCACATATGAATGAAAGAATAGCTACTATGAATTTTATTTCTTGAAATAAAAATGTGTTTGCATCCATGCAAGTATAACTACTTACATTTGATTTCTTGAAAAGGAAATATGTGTTGCCATGCATGAAATAATAAAACTACCATGCTTTAGATTTATTGAAAAGGAAATATGTGTTTGCATGCGTGAAAAAGACTATTGTGTTAGGTTTTCTCGAAAAAGAAGAAATATGCATTTGCATGCATAGAAATAATAGCTATGGTATTAGGTTTCTTGGAAATGAAATGCACATTTGCATGCACAAAAGAAATAACTATCGTGTTAGTTTTTCTTGAAGAGAATATGTGTTCATATACATAAAAGCATTAGTTATTGTGTGATGTTCTTAGAAAATAACAAGTGTTGATATGTACATAAGTAATGGTTTTGTTAGATTTCTTAAGGAAGAACATGTGTTCATATGTAGAAGAATATTAGATATGGTGCTAGCTTCCCTCGGAAAAATAAAATATGTTTACAAGCATCAAGATAATAATTTCTAGGCTGAAAGGTGTTCAAAAAATAATATGATTTTTTATGTACAAAGATCATAGCTAACATGGTAATGTCCTTTAAAAGAATATGAGTAGTTGTAGTGGTTTCTCTTTGGAAAAATAATGTGGTTTTGTGTAGAGAAATAATAATAGTTGTGATGTATATCATTTGGAAAAATTTTCCTTCTTCTTATGCGAAGAGATGGTGATACCCATGGAGGTTCTTTAAGATATACTTTGTTCTTGTGGGTAGAAGTAGAATGTAATTATTTCCCTTTCTCATGATACATGTGAACTAGGGAGAAGTGTGCATGCCTTGGTAGTCTATAAGTATTTTACCTTATACATGTGAGTTATGGATGGAAAGACATGTTTCATAACCATACATATGTATAGATAAATAAACATGTTTGGCAATTATGTACTTTTAATTAATACATGTGCATTTTTAATAAAGAATATTTTCTCAATACTCCGTATGTGTTTTAATTATACACATGAAAATATGCTTAAAGAATAAATAGTAAAAAAAAAAAATTATTTCGATGTCAAAGTTTGTTGGAGGTAGTAATTGCAGGGAAGGATTGTAACTCATGTGAATGATGAATTATGTTTAATATTATGGTAGGAAAAGAACAAGTCATCCATGTAGATTGAAGTAATGGCAACTACGAGATAGTTCACAAATGGAAACAACCAGGCCACAAAGAAATAATATTCAAGGATATGTGGGTAAATGATAGCGTGATTAATGTAATAGCTTCTAGAAAATTATGTTGTATTTAATATGATATTCATTTCTAATATTTTTGACAATGGTCACGGGATGGACTCCCTTAGTACCATTAAGTGAGGGGTGAATACCCTCACGAGACGTTTAATAAAATTAAATGTTTACTATTTTCCCATATGAGGTTTCTAGGGTATATTGGTGTCCATTGATGTGTTTTATTATTATGTCATTCTAATGATGTTTCTTCCTTGTACGAAGTTGACAATTACGTCATCAAATATTTAATTAACTAGTCTAATTAAATGAACAACAAAAATGTTGTAAGACTACAATAGGGAGCTTTATGTTATTATGATATAATAGTGATTGTTATGTTAACTTATTATTCCATTCCTAAAATTAATTTATATAATTATGAATATTTTATGTAATTGATAGTGAAGGAATATGGAATAAGGACAATTGCGAATGTTACATGTTAGTAAGCTCCATAGATTTTTTCTAATCCTATATATTTTTTCATGAGGTTTACTGAGGGATGTTACAAGTGGTATCAGAGATAAAATTTGTAGCATGAGTTCCCTTTGGGATCCATAAGTAGAAAAGAAGTAGAGGTATGATGCTTTTGGATATAACTGCAAGTATGATTCTAACAAATTACACAATGATGTATGCAGTAGACTACATTTGATAGTAGATGCATGATGGTATTAGTAACCACATTAAAGAATCACAAGTGGTAATGTTTTATTTAAAACTATGTCCATTGCATTCGAATCTTTATGCAGATAAAATACAATAATAAAATTCTTCTGTATTTATGAAAAAACATGAGCACTCACTAGTGATGGTGTGGATTAAATATGAACCTTTGCATCAATACTCTTATAACAATTCTTAATTTTGAACTTAAATAAAAGTGATTAAAGTTATAATGCACTGCCTATAAAGAATGAATTCATATATTGTTGTATGTTATAACAAATCAATGTAGAAATGTGGGGGATGTCCTTGAAGAGGACAATAAAATATTTTGAAATACATTAAAAGAACCTCTTTGGATGTCAAAGATAAACAATGAGTCAAGTGGTAGGTCCTAACTTTAATGGCTGATTGGCAATCATTATCGATTTTGATTGAATTTAAGATGGTTGGTAGAATTTATTATTTAATATTTCATGACTAAGCATAAATTGGTTTTGATTAAATATTATTACAAGTTGTAAACAATGTGATTGTGGTGGTTCACTTCAAGTTATTGGTCTATTAGAGATAACACACCATCAAATTTCAGGTTGTTTGGATTCTTACCATAATTATTATTAACAATTACTTACTAATGATAAATCAATGTTTCTGTATGATTGAAGCTTTGTATAGCATTTTATGCATATGCAATAAAACTACAAATATTGTGAAATTGGATACTTGTTTAACAACACATACATATGACTGCAAGTTCTTGAAGGTTACAAAGAACTCAAATGATGATACATTAGTGTCGTAATGTGATTGATTTGATAGAAATGCATTGTTATGTCAATGATTGTGGATTTTCATATGAGAATACATAAATGATAATTGACAGGATGCGAGAAGTGAAGATTATTTGATCATATTATAATGCACTGAAATGCATGTGATGAAATATATTATATATGTTCTACTAATTTAATGATAGAACTAGTGGTAATTAGATGTTGTTTATTATGTTGTTTGTTAAAAGCTTCAAAACTCTACAATTTTATTATTTAATGATGAAAGTAGATGGTATGCATCCCATATCTAATAAATATGTTATTTTCGTCTTTCAGAAATTGACCCTATGTGTGTGAATACTACGGTGACAAGATATTAAATCTAATCAATTAATTGTATTGTGTTGTGGACATGTGGTGTCTTTGTTGTCATCACTAAACAAAAATATGGATGGGATTTTGAACCCATTGGAATTACTGATTTTTTTAACCAAGAAAATTTTGTGTGATTGAATTGAATTTGGTAATGTTGCATAATGATTGTTCATTAGATACATATGAAAAAATGAAGTATCATTTTGTCTGAATTAGTGACTATGGTATTTTTGAAGGTTCTATTTCTTTTACTATTTCTAGAAAACAACTTTATGGAAACTTTGTTTTAAAGCTCCTTGGAAGTAGCTTTATTTTTAATGCATGGAAATGGTTTATGAAATATGGATAGGACCAATACCTTTCTACATTCTTGAAATACCAAATTGACAAGATAGTTTGTAAATAACAATATTTTGTAGAAGATATGTTTTATTAAGAGAAGTTATGACTAATGTTGCTAGTATGATTAGGTAGGGGTAGCTTAATGGCAGCATAGTGGCATTCCAATAACATGGAACAAAAGAGCTTGTGAAAGATAAAATGTTGCAATGCTATTTGCAACTACAAATGAAAAGGTATTATGTCATGATATGTATGATATGGTAATGTTTTTCTAAATTTTGTGATTTTTATTATGTGGAAAATTTGAAATGAATAGTGCATGTGTGATATGATGTATGTCATGATTTCCTATCAATTTACTTTTCACATTATAGGACCCATGTTAAGGGTCAAGTATGAATTCATGAGTACATAAATGTTCATATGTTTTCATGCTAATGTGCATATGGTAAATTATGTAGATTATAGTGGGAAAAGGTTCTAAAAGAAAATTTCACATGTCAAACACTTATGGGATAGTTATGAAAGGACCATCGAGGGCTATGGGATGAGGCGGTCACCTACTCATATTTCCTCACCCTAGAGATAGATGATCTCGGTAAAAAAAAGACTTGGCTAAGATGGTGAGATGGGGAAAATCCTGAGAAAACTTTGTTGGTTTTGGAGCCTATTTGAGGAAGCCCAAATAGTGAGTTGTTGAACTCTAACTGCTTATAGATAGGAAACTATAAGAGGAATAGGCATGATGCTTCTAAGAGGAATACTATGTTGGATTCTATGTGGTTAGTGAAATCCTAGGATGGATCAGTTGTGGTCAGTGAATTTCTTGGTTGGACTCGGTGTGGTCAGTGAAATCCTAGGTTGGACCTCGTGTGGTCAGAGAAATCCTAGACTGGACCTGGTATGGTCTCTTTTATAAAATTATTATGGATGTGAAATTAGCTCAATATAGTTGTGGAAACTAGTTCTTATTGGTTGGGAGGAGAATTCTTTTGACCATTGTGGTTTCATGGAAAACCAAGTTAACTAATCATATAAGTGATGTGTTAAAAATGAATTTTCTATATGATTGTGTAAGAATTTTATGTACAACTTGACAAAAAAGGATCCTAGTACATGGAATGGAATTAGTGGAATTTTATTTCCTATATTATAATACCAATATTGTTGATGCATTTAGCGGGACTATGACCATAAGCACTTGGTGCAGTAATTGATCATTTTGATGATTAGAGAGTTAAGTTCTCTCTCACTACTGGTACAAGTACTTTGTGGATGACTTTAGTACGGACTAAGACAATATTGACATGGTGCAGTTATTGATCATTTTTATGATTATAGAGTTAGGTACTTTCTCAATACTTGAAAAAGTACTGTGACAATCATTGATAGTTAAAGTATTGCAAATATCATTTGACTGAAAATGTTGTAATTAATGTGATTATGTTGGATTTGTTGGTCATACACTATAGGTTTCTTGCCAAGGAGGGTGTGAAACCACCGTAGGTGTTTTTTTTGGGCTATCAAAACACTCTTAAAGTGCTTGCCAAAACTGAGAAACCACTTGTGGTTAAAATAGTTATGTACGGTGACCATGATTTCTAAAAGTAATTTCCAGGTAACAATAAGTCAGTATAGAGACTTGTTTTTGTCTCTATGGAATTGAATAATGGCTAAGTGATTGAAATTAAAAATTGAATATCTTTTAGTTTTAAATTCTTATGATTATTGAAAAACAATATTGGTTTTACTTATTTAACATTAAAAATCCTTCATTTCGAAAGTGAAGGATCCCTTTTGGTTGTCCTGAGATAGATGTCATAAGTACAAGTTAATGATGATCACTAAGGACGATGTTATCTATAAGGCGAGGGAGTATGTAATATCCTTATCTATGAAATTCAATGTGGAAATATTATTAATGTACATGTTTAATGAAAATTAATCACCAAGGAATCGTCAGGTTTTCGAATGGCTCATAACTACCTTGATAAGTACATTTCTAGATTTTACACTATGATATACTAGCATTGGAGGAGAATGGGTACTTGCTTGTTAGGTTGTATTACATTTCCATTTAATATGAGGTCACCAAGACTTAATAAAGGAAAAAAGTATTAAACAACCTGTGTTTGGAAAGAGAAAGAATACGTCAAGAATTTTAGGGAGAATAGTTTGTATTTTGTGGTTAAGCTCAATAGAAAATTTAATCCATGTGCACATGCTTGATTGATATGGAAATACAAATGGTTTAAAAATGTCAATTGTTGCTGGTGTGCCAATCTGAAAGTGACCATCGATTGTGTGGAATTATAGTGTAAATGAGGAGAAATGACAACACTTAGTTAGCTAGTTACAACTCGCATCTTTGAGGAAAAGAAGATACATTTAATACGGAGAAGCTCAAGTTGTGAGAAAGAAATCAACAGTTTTAAAATATAACGAACTAAGAAAATTCTTGGAAAATGATATTTGTTTATTTTCTAGTACTTTAAATGAATATTTGTTCATTTTTCCTGGAGAAAATATCTATTTTTCATGAAAAGAACAAGTATTCATATGCACAATAATAATAGCTTTTGGATTAGTTTTCTTGGAAAAGAGAATATGTTTACATTTACAAAAAGAAATAGCTATTGAGTTAGATTTTCTTAAAAGTTAAATATTTGTTGCATGGACAAAAATAATGACTAATGTGTTATAATTCTTGAGAATAATGTGTTCACATATGCATGAAACAATAACTACTATGCATTTGATTTCTTGAAAATAAATATGTGTTTGTATTTATGAAAGAATCATTAATATGCACTTTATTTGTTGAAAAATAAATATGTGTTTACATGCATGAAATAATAGTTACCATTCTTTATATTTCTTAAAAATAAAATATGTGTTTGCATGCATAAAAGAAATCTATTGTGTTATACTTTCTTGAAAAAAGAAGAAATATGAATTTGCATGCATGGAAATAGTATCTATCGTATTAGGTTTCTTGGAAATGAAATGTGCATTCTCATGCGCAAAAATGATAACTATTGTGTTAGTTTTTCTTGAATAAAATACATGTTTATATACATAAAAATATTAGCTATGGTGTTATCTTCCCTCGGAAAACAAAAATGTGTTTACATGTATCAAGGCTAGTTTCTCTTGGGAAAAGAAAATATCCTAGTTTCCTTTAAAAGAATATGAGTGGTTGTGGTGCTTTCTCTTTGAAAAAAAATGTGCTATTGTGTAAAGAAAATAATAATATTTGTTATGTATATCTTCTGGAAAGTTTTTCCTTCTTTTTGCATGAGGATATGGTGATAACAATTCACGTTCTTTAAAATGTTACAATTTTTTTTTCTTTTGGGTAGAAGTAGAATATAACTATTTCTCTTTCTCATGATACATGTGAAGTAGGGATAAGTGAACATGCCTTGGTAGTATGTAAGAATTGTATCCTATGCATGTGAATTATGGATGAAAATGCATGTTTCATAACCATACATATGTAAAGATAAATATACATGTTTGGATGCATGTACAATGTTAATAAAGAAGCATGTCTTAGTAATTTGTATGCATTTTAACTATTGACATGAAAAGATGCTTGAAACATAACTAGTAAAATATTTAGTATTTGGTTGTCAGAGTTTGTTGACAATAGTAATTGCAGGGAAGGATTGTAACTCATGGGATAGACATATTATATTTAACATTATGAAAATCAAATAACTGGTGGTTCAGGAAGATTGAAGGAACACCAACTACATGATAATCCACTAATGAAAATAACTAGGCCATAAAGACATAATGTTTGAAGATTTGTGGCTAAACAATAACGTGATTAATGTAATAGTTTCTAGATAGTTATATTGTATTTAAGATGACATTTTTTCGTAATACTTTTGAAAATAATCAATGGATAGACTCCCTTACATCAACTGAGTGAGGGGTGAACATCCTTGCAAGATGTTTAATAAAATTAAACATTTGTTGATTTTTCCCTATTGGTTTTCCAAGGTATACCAGTGTTCATTGATATGTTTGGCTATTATTTCATTCTAATGATCTTTCTTCCTTGTATGACATTGATACTTTCATCATCAAATGCGTGATTAACTAGCCTAATTAAATGAATGATGAAAATGATGTAAGACTACACCAGGGAGATTTATGTTAGTATGTATAACAATGGTTGTTATGTTATGTAACTTACCATTCTGTTTACCCCAAGAGTTAACTCAACTGGTGGAGTTCTCATTGCTAATTGCCTCGTTGATCAGGAAGTCACAGTTCTCCTTGACCTGCTTGGGCTCAGACCCTACTAGTTTGACCGGTGGGATTTGTGATTCCCTTTGGGGTTGATCTTCTTGTATTTTCATGTGGATATAGTGGCACTGAGTGTCCATGAACCAACTAAAAAACAAAACCTTACTATTATATTCATAAAGTTACTTTACGTAATGATTAAGATTTTATCTAATGGTTAGTGATGGAATATGGAATAAGTAATTCAGAATGTTACATGTTAGTAAGTTCCGTAAGAGTTTTCTAATTTTATGTATTTTTTCACAAGGTTTATTGGGGGATGTTACAATGACCTTACAAATAATCTAAATAATAATAATAATAAATAGAAAAAATTGAAATCCCAATGTTAACCTATGGATAAGTGGTAGAAATTTTTGGTCAAAGACAAATTAATATGAAGTCAAAGGAAAAAATGAATGTGTAATACAATACTTGTCACATAGTTTAAATATAGCTAATACATTTAATATAATGGAAAACTTTCTAGTGAAAGTTTAAATTGGTAATGTCTCAAAGGCACCTACAATTTACATGGCTTTAACATCTAATAGTAAATAGAAAACAAATATATATGTTTTTTTTTTGGTAAGCTTGGTAGGACTACATTTCATCATGTCCAACTTATCACCTTGATTAGGGGGATAGCACAATATTTTAGCCCAAGACTTTCGATTCAGCGAGGCTTCATTTCCACGGCCATTACCAATTGAGCTACCCCAAGCGGACATGTATTTTTAATTTTTAGATTCACCATTTAGATGTTGAAACGAATAATATAAAAGTATTAGATAAAAAGTTATAATGTAATAGGGCATATAAAGAAGCTTGTGAATACAATTTTAAAATTTTAATTTATCTCATATAAATATTTTATATGTATGAACAAAGGGAAGAAATCCTAATTTTTACGCGTATTGTTTTAAAATGCATCAGTTAAACTTATCTTTCATTAATAATTCTATTATGATATTAAATAAAACTTTACATATATATCATTTAAATTTATTGTTTTATAAATAAGCATCTTATTGTTCATGTTTATTTTCTAAAATATGTTATTCTGTAATAATAGAATTGAAATTTATCTGTACATTCGGAATTTGGTTATATTCACATGATAAAATATAGAAAGTGATAATGAAAATATATAGTATTTGGGTTATAAATAGAATATTGGTGTTACACTTTAAAAACATTTTTTTATTTTATATAATAATGTTAAAACTTAAAAATTTAATTATAAAGAGAAAAAAAAACATTTAAATAGTTGATCTCAAAATTTAATTTAATATTTTTCTTCATATAAAAGAGATTTGATGTAGGTTTGGAAAGTTATTTGTTTAGAATGTTAACATAAATAAGAAAAAGAAATATCACATATGCATCATGTAATTCTAGATTATTTTCCCCAAATTAGTACTAATGTTATTATAAAATGATTTTCCTCAAATAAAAATTAAATTATACTAATTATATACTTACAGTCATAGTCACAAGATATTGAAACATTAGTCATAAGAAATAAATAAAATTAAAACAAAATTTAAGTGTACTTTTCTCCCCTTCTCTTATATATACACATATCATTCTTCATTCTCCTCAAATATTAAAGACCTTTGGTCATTATTGCCTACACTCAAATATCAGAGATTTGGAAGATGACAACTTGTGAAGTTAAAGTTGGCAATGTGATTATATTGTGTTATTATTATTCAACATAGTTTTTATAATACATGTGAGATTATTTTTTTATCTTTATTTAGAACTAAAATTCTAATATATTCATATTTTTATTTATTTATATGTTGTATGTTTAAAAAAATGTTTAACATATTCATAGTTTCATGTATATTGATGAGGATTTAGGTGTGTTGTGGTGTGGTTATTATATCCGCCTCAAGCATGGTATTACACATTCATTTTTTCCTTTGACTGTGTATTAATTTGCCTTTGTTAATATTTTAGTAGAAATGCCTCCCCATCGACCGTTCCGGAATATTATTTTGTGTTGCACAAGTCTACCTCAACAACCTCACCTCTTTTAATATTATACATGCTACCACTATGTATTGGGCATTAATACAAGTATTATTATTAATTTAGCTAATAATTAATTGTATAATGTTTTATTTTCAAAGTTGATTGTTTTACAAAAAAGTATAGCTCTTATTCCAAAGATGGAATTGTGGACATTGGAAATTTATGGGACAATCATGGGTTGACTGCAAGTTTTTCCAACCATCTTCATCATTATACAATGGTGAAATTATTCATAACTTTTCAACTGGAAAATGTGTTTTAGTAGCTAGAAATTATAGGGTATTTCATGGTTTTGATTGCGTAAATTCTAACAATCTATTTCCTAAAACATTTTTTATCATTTTCACGTGCTTTTAGTTGAAAATCATATTACTTATGGTGGAAATTCTGGGGGCAACATGCTAAAATTGTATGGGGATTTTGTGAATTTCATTTGTTTCCGATGTTTATTGTTCTCAAATGTAGTATTATGTTATTTTATTATGAAAACAAGCATGATTATTTTATTAAGTATTGAAGAATTTTATGTCTTATGGTTGACCATATTGAGCAATTTGATATTTTTCAATTTTTACTTGGAGGTGTTGACATTAGTAAAAGAGTTCCCATATGCATTGAGGATTCAACAATGAATTATATTATTTAAGAATATCATAGTATTTTGTTACTAACATGTTCTTGTTCTTGAGACAAGCAAAAGATTTGGTTTGTGACTCTAACATATTATTTTTGGAAGAACATAACAAAAGGCCTCTTTTTTGTATAAGATAAACTGCAAATAATAATAACAGTGATCCAAAGACTCTATAAACAAGTTAAAACAAATTTCTAATGTATCTACCTATGAAAAGAATGGTTGAATTTTATCTCTTACTTTTAATGAGTTTTCTTCCCTTTAATCATATCTCACTTCTAACCATTAGATACTTTTTTAATAAATAATTTTCCTATATTTTTCACATCTTCAAACTTTTTTAAAAATTAATAGACATGTACTTACAGTATTAGTAGTTAATATTTCTATTGCAAAATGAGGTATATGAAATTTTAGTTCTTCATTGGGTTTTACTTTAAATTAGCTCTATTTAAACTAAGCAGCTTGAATTTCTACTACCATACAATTTCTAGCTACTAAAACACATTTCTAATTGAAAATATATGCATAATTTCATCAATATATAATGAAGAAGATGGTTGGAAAAATTTGCAATCAAATGTTGGTTGTCCCATGAAATTTCCAATGTTCACAATGCCATGTTTCTAATGAAAGCTACAATTTTCTATAAAACAAACTACTTTGATGACAAATCACTGTACAAATAATTAATATGTAAAATAATAATAATAATACTTATATTAATGCACAATAAATAGAGGTGGCTTGAATAATATTAAAATAAGTGAGCTCCTTGAGGTTTAATTTTGTAGCACAAAATGATATCAGACTAATTTGTAACTCACAACGCACCTATCAGAACAATTTTGCGCGAATCTACTACTTCACAATTTTTGGAACAATCAATGAGGAGACATTTCAGCTAAAGTATAAACAAAGAAAAACTAATACAACTAAATGTGTAATACAATGCCTGGGGAAGGTATAATAACCACACTAGGATATGACTAAATCCTAATGAATACCGATGAAACTAAGAATATGTTAAATATTTTTTGAAAACATACAACATAGAGATATAAATAAAAATGTGAATATATTAAACATTTGGTTCTAAATAAAAACAAAATTTAATTTTACATGTATCAATTATAAAGCTATAACAGCTATGTTGAATATCAATAATGTAATAATCACATGAATCACATTGCCAACTTTAACTTCACAAATTGTTATTTTCCAAATCTTTGATATTTGTGCTCATTTAATAATGATAAGAGGTCTTTAACATTTGTGTATAATGAAGAATGAGATGTGTATATATAAGACAACGAGAGAAAATTAGACTCAAATTTTGTTTTAATTTTATTAATTTTTTTTTTTTAGATTTTTTTTTTTTTTTTTAAGTAATTGAATTAGATTCATTGAAATGTAATTTTTATGCATAGTCCTTGTCTCCAAGGAAAGAAAATTATAGAAAGGTGAACAGAAAAATAAATTAAAATTAAAAACTAACAAGAAAAAAACTATGATCAGAATTGGAATTGAAAATAGATATATATATATATATATATATATATATATATATAAACCATAAAAGAAGACAAAAAAGTATAAGTCAAATTAAAAGGTAATAAAACTAAAAAAATAAGAAATGATTGGAAAAATTTATTTATTTATTTTTTCCTCTTAAAGAATTTGTCATCTTAAATTGGAAATATGGACAAAAAAATATAATTCGTGAAAATGGAACTAATAGAAAAAACGAAAACAGATAAAAACAAAAAATTTAAATAAATGGAAACAAAACTAAAAACGTTTTTTTTTTGTAAGCTTGGTATATCATTCTTTTTCATTAATAATAAGAAAATTGATACCACATAAAATAGGTTCAGTAGCCTCAACTTGCCCAGCGGGAAACCAAGTCTGTTTGCCACCTAACTGCATGATAAGCCATCTAGTAGCAAACAATTCTAAGTCTTTCTACCCAAGCTATATAAGTTTGATTCTCATGTCCACACCCATACTCTAGTTTCCTATATTCATATATAGTTTCATATTGAAAATTAAAAGCTATCTGCATATGTACTAAACAAAACTAACACGAACCAACATTCTAATCTTCCTTCTCAGTAGAGGCAGAATCAACTAGAGTTGGATCTTTGAGATTAGAGCCTAGCACCTCTGTCAATGAGAGAAAATAGGGAAGGTGTTTTTAAGTGCAGCCAAGGTGTCCTTCTTGTTTCTTCATTTGGAATTTAAACTTCTGAAAATCTTGTTTCTAGTTTGGAAAATCTTGCACAGTCGTCATCATGCTCCCCGAAATCACTCCATGGCCTTGCCCACGAGACTTTTCACTAGCCAATACATGTAAAGGATCTTCTTAAACTGAGTCACTCACCTACGGGTATGTCCTAGGTCTGGCACGAGGATTCTCCAATCTTCCATTTCTATCTTAATGGCGCTCGCCTGCTGGTTTAGGTTAGCCTCCCATTCTTCTATCAATCTCCTAATCTCCTCGCTGACCCCCTCCCGATAAGTTGTTGTCACTTCATTAATGAGGGTCTTGATAGGCTTTCTACTGCATTTTCCTCCCAAGGAGCTAAGCTCATTTCCCTACTCAAGCCCCCGCGAGCTCTTACCTTGGCCCTTGGTCTTTGCGGGGTGATCCATAGCCACACTAACCTGACACTTAATACTCTAATGAGAGCTGGAAAATCCCTGAACCGATTATGGGGTAGGCCTTGAAACACTCAGGGGAGGTTTACCACTTTGTTTACCTGTCATGGTGTTAAGAAACCAAATTTAGCAGTCAATTATACTGCATCGTTTCATCACCCACAGGCTCTACTACCCACTAATGTCCACCATCCCTTTTACACATGTAATATATTCGCCCCCACCCTGCCCTCTTGCATCACAAGAAGTATAGACAATCGTGAGTCTCATATTCCCCTTTCCTGCACCCACTTGGGAATTCCTGTACCCTAACTAATGCACCTGTACAATAGCTATTTTGAAGATATTGCAACATAGGACATGGTAGTAGCACCCCAACAACCACCAATCCATAAGCCCTGCAGCATGGAAACCCAACTCGCAAATTTCCGGCCTCTCACACCTAGTTCTGGCCCTTATCATACCATTTCCCAAGCTAAATTAAAGAAACATCCTCTCGACACCCTTACAGACCCTCCTCTAGCACTCCCCAACTATGGTGACCTTGTGATCATTTTGGTGCAGGTTGTGGTTGCCCAACCCTGGGAGCCATCTTGCCAAAGACCCATTAACATTATGGACTTCCCTCGTTCTTCTAATTCTACAATAACCATCCCCAATACCATGTCAATTCCCAAACCCCTAGCAACACCTCCTCATAACAGCAGTCACACAGACATTTTGACTCAGGCCTTGGGTATCCGCAACCAGAAGCCACCTCATCATAATATAGCAGGCTTTAGTGTTAAGAAAAATATCAATACTATCCCAGAATCCAACTCTCTGGACTCTGACCCAAATGCATTTCCATTCCCCAAGGTTATCACCCTCGCCCCATAGCCAAATTAACCCTTTATGAGAGAGTAAAATCTCATATAAGATTGAAATTGGAGGCGTTCTTTTGGGATTCAAGATCTTATTACAAACTACCATAACCAAACCATTCGCCCATCCCTAATTTCCCCTGTACGATGGCTAGGTGCCCCAATCTAGAACCCACAAACCAAGCCAAAGATGAGGGAGAATAATTGGGGGGGAGAAAATAGTTTACGTACTTGAATTCCTGCAGTTGGAGGTGATGGAACCTTCTTCGCTCCTGAAGATGCTACACCGACCCAATTATAGAGTCCCCTTACCTCACACATTCAGCCACATTCATTGTGTCATAAAAACTACCAAATTTTTCACCACTGCAAGTGCTACTACTTGGACAACTTCCCTTCATAACTTTGCCACCTTTCTTTGTAGCATTAATGGTATGCATGCCTAAGGCCATTGCACCCATCGCCTTGAGTGTGTGGGGGGCGGTGGTGTTGTACCTTGGCGTAATCACCACTAAATTCATCTTGATGCAACTATCCTATGGTTTGCACCTCGATCGTGGGTTTGGCCTGACGTTTGGCCACACTAGGAGCTTTGTCTTCGATCTTACTCCATGATTTATTCCAAGGGCTCGAAGTGATCATCCCTAGGTTGAATCAGTCATGTTTTCTCAAAGGGGTCATTTTGTTGACTACATACCCAATTGTTTAGGAAGTTTGTCGCTCGATTACCCTCCCTCCTGATATGACTAGTCATTATATAGTCAAAGTTGTGGATCACATCACCTATTTCTTGGATTAGTCTTGCAGTTCTCTAGCTGTAACTGAGTTTATCCCATTTCATTTCGTGGTTCAATTTTTTCATCATATTAATAACGAGATTGGAGTCTTGCCAGAATAGGGTCGTTTTCCCATTTCAAATTTCGTAGAAGGCATGTTGTTGTATAAGGTCTCTGTTTTGAGATACCATATTCAAAATAGCTGATCCATTGGGAGGATCACAGTATCTAAGAATATCTTCAGTTTGAGTTGGAATGCTATATTTTCGACTCTGTATTTGTTTCGAAAGGTCTGGCCCTCCTCCTATCCATCGCCACCATAGTCTAGCACCCATTACTTGGTTCAGGGTGTATGGATCCCAGATACCTAATCCACTTTCCATATTATGTTTCGTTATATTCAAGAAACCAAAGCCTAATTCCTTACTTGTTGGGCTACTCCCCATAAAAACTTTTGAAGGTGTCCACCATTTTTGCACAAGAGAGTTTTCGTGCTACCATCCCTAAGAGCTAATATATCTAAATAGATTGAAGCACTGATTTGATAATGACTCTCCAACCTGCTAGGTTTAAAAATATGAAGGTCCAAATGCTAAGTTTACCAATTATTTTATGGAGAAGAGAGTACCAACAAGAGGTCTTTAGGGAGCTCATCGACAGGGGCATTCCCAGATATTTAGAAGGAAGAGAGCCAATGCCAAACCCCAAAACCTGGGCAAGGTAAGACTGAATGGGCCTCGGGGTGTTAAAAATGGAAATACAATATTTTTTATTGTTTATCATTGTCCTAGGAGCCTCCATAAATGTGTGAAGAACATCTTTTATCCAGCAGGCTTCTCTCAGAGATACATGGCAAAAGATCATAATATCATCTAAAAATTTTTCATGGCTAATGGGAAGGTCATTGTCGTATAGCCTTCGGCCTTTGAGTAGAGAATTTACGTCTTCATTCTTAATATATTAGCACAGGCCTTCTGCTACAAGGATAAAGAGGAATGGGGATATAGGGTCACCTTGGAAGAGGCCACACGAAAGGTTGAAATTATGGGAGGGGGATCAATTTAGTAAAATGGAGAACACGGGGGATTCAACCAATCTAGAAATCCAGGAAATCCATATTTGATTAAAGCCAAATGAATTAAGGAAGTTGTTAAGGTAATCCCAAATTAGGTGGTCATAGGCTTTGGAGAGATCTAACTTTACCATCATACCTGGGAGTTTTCAGTCTTTTAGGGAATAAACAATTTCTTGAGAGGTGATAAAACCATCCATGATCTAGCACCCTTCCACAAATCTGGTCTTCTCACATGATATGAGGCTGGGGAGAAAGGGTTTAAGGCTCTTGAATATCACAGTGGCTATAATTTTATAAATGACATTGCAGAGAGAAATGGGTCTAAAGCCCTAGGGATCTTAAGAGTTTGAAGATTTAGGAATAAGAGCTATGAAACTAGCATTTAGGCTAGGACATACCTTTTTGTTCTGGAGTGATTCTTCCACCACGTCTAGTATATCATCTTCCATAAAACTCCATGTTGCTTAAAAAGATTCTGCCATAAATCCATTTGATCCTAGAGCTTTTCTTTTTTTCCATTCCTCTGACTATCTCCTCCATCTCTTCTAACGTTACAACTCTCATGAGTGTTAGGTCCTGATCTCTCGAGATGAGGTGACGAATGTTTCTCATAATTCTTTGTATAACTTTTAGGAATTCTTGGGGTGGTTCTATTAGGATGGATTTAAAATGATCCACCAATATATCCTCCATATCCTTATGATGTACCTTTTCATTCCCATCTGCAACTTTCACAGACTAAATTCGTTTGTGTTTCCTATGATGAATCATAAATTTGTAGAAGAAACAAGTACTCCATTCTCCTTCTCACGTCCAATTTACTCTTGCTTTCTACTTCCATAATATCTCTTCGTGCTTTCTTCATTCGTCCAATTGATTGATTGATTATCCTTCCTCTTTTACCAAATCGTCATATACGCCTTGCTGAATGATCTCTTGTTGTATGTCTTGGATTTTATTATTTAGCTGGTGTTGATATTTCATAATATTTTTTAAATCCTCCTTATTCTATTTCTTTTTCTTGTGTTTGATCTCCTTCAATTTTAGTTGTAAGGTATGCATACCATTTATCCCTCCCTCTTCACGTTTCCTCCACCATTCTTCGATTTTTCCTATCAAGTTAAGGTTTTTAACCAAAAGGCTTCAAATTTGAATGGGTGATTCTTGACTCTAATTTTTAAGTCCATCTCTAGGCATATAGGCCAACCATCATATCCCATAAAGGGAAGAATCTATGCCTTAAAGAAGATTTCCCTATTTATGAATTTTTCGGAGATCAAATACTTGTCCAGCTGAGAGGCGATTTTGTGGCTTCCACCCTGTCTTTATTTCCATGCATAGACTCCATTGTTCATTTGCAGGTCCACTAAATGCAGATCTGCTATAAGATTCCCAAATTATTCCATATATGCCTCTGTTCGATGAGTCCCTCCCTTCATTTCTTCCAATGATGATATCATGTTGAAATCTCCACCTACTATCCATAGATCTTTAGGGTATGTTTTTCTCAACTTTGATAGGTTATGGAGGATAACCCCTTTTTCTCCTAGAATGTGAGGCCCATAAACCCCTGTCAATAGGACCCAATCTCTGGATCCAATGTGGTGAAATTTTCCTAAGAGTATCCTTGGTAGGCTGACCCAGTCCTCTAGGATTATTTTGGCTGAATACCAGATGAGAGCTAGGCCTCTAGCACTACCCCTAGAATCTTGAGCTATTACTTCATACTAAGGTTTGTAGATTTTGAGGATTTCGTTCAGCTTTACCTCAGCAACATTTGTTTCTTGTGTTATTATGATGCTTGTCTTATCTCTTTTAAGTCTATCCTTTAGATACCTTTGCTTTCCCCTGTTGTTGAGGCCCCTACATTCCAGGATGTAATGGTCATTTCAAGGGTTTAATGAGTTTCTGGAAGACTGTTGATAGCAGTAGCACCCTTCTAAAGTTTACCAGCATTTCTTCTACCATCTGGATGGATTCACTCAAATTTTTCCTTCCCCGCTTCTTTTTCCCTCTCCCTTGAGTTCCTTATTCCAGAGCTTGGCTTGTTTAGGAGGCCAGATGCTATGGTTGTTCCATGGCTATCATTCCTTGCATGGATTTGTATTGTTGAAAATTTTCTTTGTATAGATATTTGTGATCCTCTGGGATGAATCTCTCATCTAGATGCCACCATTCATTCAATAGTGTTTTGATTACTTGTCCTTTTGTACTGAGATCCTCCTTCTGATTATCAATATCCGTGTAAGCTTGGTCCATCGTCTGCATGGAAACTTCTTTTTCCTAAGGTTCCTCCTTCTCTTTTATTTTAGTATTGTTCCCCCCCTTCTGAGGGATTGGATGATTTTCCAAATTTATCTTTGTGTTGGCAGTTTCCATACCTTCCTCTTCTTCCTCCAGGACTTCGTAGCAGTTGTGGTTTCAAGGGCATTTTCCACTATGTTCCTCTTTGGGGTTTGGATGGTTTCTCTGCTTAATTTTCCTTCTTTGGACTTCCTGGAAGCCCTCTACATATTCTTTTGCTTTGTTTTAGCCATTTTCATTGGATGCTTCTTGTGCCTTAGTCTAGTTTAGGGGGCATGCACTAAACACATTCCCGTACTCATGGAATCTACGACATTTGAAAGGTATATGATCATAGTGCATAGGTTGTTGCCAAACCTGGTCATGATATTCTGGCTCTATGAATTCATGTAAGGGCTCTGTGATATTCATATAAACACAAATCCTGGCATATGAAGTATACCTTCCCTTTCTTGTGGATTCTGCAACCTTGAAAAAGTTTCCAATCGAGTTTCCAATCCCCTCCAAGATATTTAGATCCTAGAAATCCACTATTATAGTGAATAAATGAACCCACACTAGTTCTACTAAGAGATTTTCCTTATCATAGTTATAACATTCCTCCCAATGTCTCATGAAAAGGCCTATGTTGTTAAAATAATACGAACCATCTTGGAAAACTCTTTCTTTGTCTTCCAGATCGGTGAAGATCTCTATAAAATGCCCTTTTTCTCCTAGTCTCCTCTCAATACGACCTTTTGGCTTCCATCTATGTTGGATCCATCTGGCCAAATCCTTTTCTACTGGCCAGACCCCAATAAATTTACATATGAGTGCATGATCCTTCATATACTTCTTGTGTGTCTCCAATTTGTTGTTCAGTATGACAATTCATGGTTTCTTGGCTACCCTTGGCAAACCCTGAGCTCTTAGCCGTGCTTTCCATTGGGCTCCTAGGACCAAATGTCCTTTGTTGTTAATGTCGTGGATGTCTTCCATCGTCACTCCTTGATTGCTTGTTTCCCCTACCACTACATTCTGGTAGGAGGGGATATCTCTCTCCCTATTACACTACTCTTACCTTTGTCAGAAGAGTTGCGAGTTGTAGGTATGGGTGCTAGAGTCTCCACCACCAAGGTGTTCTACAGGGATGTCAGGGTTTACATACTGAATCCCTAGCTAGAAGGTTTAATTGCTCCTCGATCTAATTGGTTCTCTATTTACCCTTAAAAAAAAATAGTAACTATTAGAAAAATGGAATTTACTAAACAACACCCATAATAAGACCTATACCAATCACCTTATGAATAAATCAATTCAAATATAAAAAAAAATAAAAAAATTTAAATTCCCAATATTAAACTATTGCCTAATCCATAGACATAGTATTGCAACTGGAGTTTTTCATTTGATTGTGTGTTAATTTGTCTTTGACCAGTAATTTATGCTGCTTTTCCATAGTTTAAGATTGAACATTCCATTTTTCTTATTTTTCTTATTATTTGAACTTATGCATTTGTGAGGTGATTGGATGAGGTCTTATTATGGTTGTTGTTTAGTAGCTTCCATCCTTCTATTAGTTACTAATTTATTTATTTTAGTTTTATTTCCTTTTTATTTAAATTTTTTATTTCTATTATCTCCATTTTCATGACTTATATATTTTCCTCCATATTTTCAAAAAAAATTAAAGATTAGAAAACAATTAAAAACAAATCCAGTAATTATTTAAAAAAAAATAGTTTTATTACTTTTTAATTTGAGTTGTGCCCTTTTTTTTTCTTTCTCTATGGTTCTTTTTTCTTTACCTTCAATTCCAATTTCATTAATCATAGTTTTTTTTCTTGTAAATTTTTAACTTGACTTTATTTTTTCCCTCCACCTTTCTATAATTTTCTTTCCTTGAAAGCAATGGCCATACAATAAAACCTCCATTTTAATGAATATAATTAAATTATTAAAAAACAATTCTATTAAGAAGAAATTAATAAAAATAAAACAAAAATTTGGTGTAATTTTCTCCCGTTGTCTTCTATATACACATCTCATTCTTCATTCTACTCAAATGTTAAAGATCGCTTGTCATTATTATCTGTACTCAAATATCATACATTTGGAAAATGACATCTTGTGAAGTTAATGATGGAAATGGGATTCTTGGTATTATTCTGTTATAGTTATTCAACATAGCTATTATAGTTAATATTACTAACATAGGTGAGATTAAATTTTTTTTCGAGCTAAATATTTAATATATTCATATTTTTTTTATATCTATATGTTGTATGCTTTCAAAAAATATTGAACATATTCATATTTTATGAGGATTTAGTTATGTCCTAGTGTGGTTATTATACATGCACGAGACATGTTATTACACATACATTTCATCCTTTGTCCACGTATTAATTATTCATTTTTTATAGTTTAGCTGAAATGTATCCTCATCAACCATTCCAAAATTTTGAAGTAGTACATTCCACAAAAATTGTCCCATAGGCATGTGGTTTGTTACAAATCAGCCCGATATCATTTTTTGCTACACAAGTCGACCTCAATGATCTCACCCATTTTAATATTATACGAGTTACAACTATGTACTAGACATTAATATAAATATTACTTTTTATTTAGATAATAATTATTTGTACAGTGATTTTCCTTCAAAATATTTTGTTTTATAGAAAATGGTAGCTTTCATTTGAATGATGGCATTGTGGACATTTGAAATTTCATGGGATAGTCATTGGTTGATTGCAAAATTTTCTAGTCATTTTCTTTATTATACATTGGTGAAATTATCCATAATTTTTCAACTAGAAAACGAATTTTAGTAGCTGGAAATCTTTTGAACCGTTGACCGGAGAATCCATAGTATGAACATTTTTATACCAACGTTTCAAATCCCAAATGGGATCCATCATCAGGGTTTGAGAATGATGATAAAAGAAGAGCAGAATGGATAGAATAAATACCCATGAGGATAAATTTTTTAAGGAAAAGCACAGGTCGGCTTGAATCTAAATTTATTTCAATTTTAATTTTATTTTTATTTTTAATTTATTTTTCTATTTTTAAATTATTTTTCATTTTGATAAATTTTCTTATGCTTTATTGAAATTTAATTAAAATTTTTTAATTAATATATAATAATTAATATATTTTTTTAAATTTATTTAATATATAATAATTAATATTTAAAAAAAAAAATTATTTTTCATGTTAATAAATTTTTAAATTTTTTTTTTTTATTTAATATATAATAATTAATATATAGTATTTTTTAAATATATATATATATATATATATATATATATATATATATATATATATATATATTAATTTATTTTTAATTTATTTTTCTATTTTTATTTTTAATTTATTTTAGATTTTAATAAATTTTCTTATGTTTTATTGAAATTATATTAAAATTTTTTAAATTTTTTAATAATTAGGTTTATAACCTAAAGATAGAATTGATATTAATTTTTTTTTTATTTAGATAATAGATTCAACTAAAATATATTAATTTCTATAAATTAATTTAATATATCAATTCATATTAATAATTATAAATAATATTTATAATTAAAATATTTGAACCAAATTATATTAATTAATTATATTAATTAATATTTTAATATTTGTAATTAAAATATTTGAACCAAATTATATTAATAATTAATTAATTAATTATTAATAAAATTAAATTAAAATATTTGAACCAAATTATACTAATTAATTATAAATAAATAATATTTATAATTAATTAATATAATAATTAATATATTAATTAATAGTTATGAAAAGAAAAAAAAAATTAATGTATTAAAGTATTTTAATGTTAAATTTGTTTAATTATGATATAAATAAAAAGCACTGACCAATAGAATAGGATAGGATAGGGATAACTTACCTGTTGAAGGCTTACCTGGGATGGGTTGACGCTTTTTGATTTCCCTGATCAGGGGAAGCCAGCTCCCGCTAATCTCCATACCATTGTCTCTGTTCAGATTACAAGGATGCTTAATAATTTCAAGTGCTTCTCTGATCTTTTGTCTCTGATGCTGCTCTTCCCTTGCGATAATTGATGCGTTCTCTAGGCAGATGTGGTGCTTAGTCTTCGAGGAGTGTTCTGCCAATGCTGAGGTACGAGATCTTCCATTCCTGATGTCAGCGCCATGTTCCTTGAGTCTTGTCTGGAGGGAGCGACCTGTTTCACCTATGTAGCTTTTTCCACAAGAACAGTCTATTTTATAGACACCTTTAAGCTGATGCTTGTCAATATCATCTTTTACAGACTTCAAACTTTGTCTGATAGTACCAGGAGCTGAGAATTGAGTAATAATGTTTTTCTTTCTTAGGATTTTAGCGATTTTGTCTGTAACCCCATGGATATAAGGTAGAAAAACCTTACCACATTGAGGTTGGTCCTGATCCTTAGGCTTGGGAGATGACAACCTTCTTTCAGCTTAATTAGAGAATCTCCAACCATCTATTTAAACATAGTTATTGATCAAACGAGAAAATCACTGATTACCCATTTTCTTAATGTAGCAAAAAAATCACCTAATTTTGAAAAGTAGTTATTCATAATACACATTCTTTTGGAGCATATTTTTGGCACTTTAAATTTTCTTATAGATCAAGTATGAACATTTTTTTTAAACTGTTACTAATTTTCATATTGATTTTGGAAGGTGTTGATGCAACATCAACACATTTTTCTAGAGGGCTTATTTTTTACACTTCAAATTCTTTTATGTATCAAGTATGAATATTTTTTTTTAAATGTTAGTGATTTCCATCCTGATTTTGAAAAATGTTGATGCAACATCAATCCGTTTTGTTTAGCAGACTTATTTTTTACACTTCAAATTTTCTAATGAGTTAAGTGTGGATATTTTTTTTTAAATGTTGGTGATTTTCATTTCGGTAATAAAACATAAAAATTAAATAAAAAGCATGAAAAAAAATAAAATATACAAAAATATATTTAAAAAAAAGATCATAAAAATTTAAAAAGAAACTAAATTAAGTTGTAAAAAAAAAAATAAAATTAAAAATTAAAACAAGATAAGGAAAAAAGTAAATATAAAAAAGGAAAAGAATTTCAAGAAAACATATAATTTAAGCAAAAAAAAATTAAAACTTAACCCAAAAAAAACATCAAAATAATTCTTTTTTAAGTTAAATTGTTTTTAATAAAAAATGTATACTTATATATAATTATATATATATATATCTTAAAATTTTAAGTTAAAAAAAAAATTTAAAAGTTTAAATTGAAAAAAAAAAAAAAAATAGGCCCTGGGCGACCTAGGTCGATTCCTGGAATCGATCTAGGCCGCCCTCGGCCCTAGTTGCCCCCACAATTTTCGTTATAATGAATTGAGTCTTCCCCCACAATGTGTCAATATCATCATTAGCCTTTAAGTTTTCATTAGAATGGATCGAGTTCACCTACACTGCGTGTCAATTTGATGATTGATTTTTAATTTTTTGTTGCAATGTATCATGTTGTCCTGGGCTAAGGTTTTAAAATCGCTATATGTTTAGCATTTAAAAGATAAATTAGTATTGGCATAATATTTCTTTCATTCAGGTGTTAATTTTTAAAGTTTCTTTAGTCATCAAATTTTTCCATAATGTCATGCTAGAAATCTTTGAAAAACATAAGATTTTTAGTAGTCATAATCTTTGGTTTTAATTCCATGGTTGAAAAATTGTCAAGATTTTAATGCTTTTCTAAGTCACGATATTTTATCTTTATTGCTATGGTTGAAATAGTTATCAGTATTTTTTCTTTAGCAGCATGCCTGAAAATTGTTGGAATTTAAAGGTCTTTCAAAGACATGATATTTTGTATTTAATGTCATGCCTAAAAATAGAGACATGATATTTTATCATTAATTTCATGCTTGAAAATAATTGGAAATTTAATATTATTCGAAGTCATGCTATTTTATGTTTAACATCATTATTAAAAAATGTTGAAAATTTACCTTGAATTTTTTTTTTTTAAAGATTAATAAATAAATAAAATAAAAATGTTATTTCAGCATCAACACTTTTCGTTTCCAAGGTGTCTTTTTCACAAAAAAAAATCTTTTTACTGCCATTAAAAAAATTGAAACTTTACCCTAAAAAAAATGTTATTCTAACATCAACACTTTTCATTTTCAACCTATTTTTTTAATTTTTTTGGGTCTTCATTTTCTCTTAAAGCCTCCACTCTATCCTTCTTATGGGTAAAAGTTTCTTCTTAATCTTAATTTTGGTTCAAGAATTGTTCTTTGATGGGTTTGGTAGTGTCAATGTAGAGGTGTTTAGTGGGATCTTGGTGTATGATGAAGAAGTTGTTGGTGGAGGTGGAGGCTCAGTTATGGCTCATGTTCTTCACCCTAACAGTATTTTATCTCTGCTCAACTTGTGAGGTGGCGGGTCTGCCAAATAAGGAATTTTGATTTCTCGTATGGGACTGGGGAGCTACCTAAAACATGGGGGGGCCGAGAGGGGACAATAGATTTGAATGTTGTTTGTAATTAGTGTGGGTTGTTGCTAGCTTTTACTAGACTGGTGGGAAAAACGTGCCCATCATATAAATAGTGGGCAGTCCATTGTTTTGTATTTCACATTCTGTTTCGACCTTTTTTGACGATGAGTTCTAGTGGGGCTTATCCTAACACTTGGTATATCAGGCTTAAGGTTTTGAAATGGGGGTGTGTGGGAGATAACTGGGGATGCATGCAACACTAATTAGGAAATGTGTGTAAGGGTGCAGTCACTTGGTGCCAAGATGTTGGTCATTGCATGGAACATTGGAACTTTGGTGAGGAGGTGGACCAACAACTTGGCAACTCGCCATGGAGAGTAGATTTAGCCCCTCATTTTGATTCTCTAGAAGCATATATTTATCAAGTTACCCTTCTAGTTGAGTAGCTAGCTCAAGATCAATGTGAGGACCATAATGAAGTTATTTCTTTTATGAACGACCTCCAACACAACCAACAACATATGATGGATAGGTTGATCGCACTTTGTATATGGCAGAAGAGGATACAGGAGAGGTTCGAACATTTTGACGATATTGTGGCTCACATGAAATTTCACATTCATGAAGCATTTTGTCTTCCTCCGCCACTTGACATTGGACCAGACACTCCATCTCGAGGTAATTTAGCTGATCAAGGATGAATTTTGGTTTTATTTCTCTATTTGGTGTTTTTGATCAGTTTGGGCCATCTGGACGTGGCATCTCAATTTCATTCTATTGTTATCCATTTTTTTGAAATTAATTTCTAGCCAAAAAGCCTGGTAGGAATGAGACTGAATTTTTTTCTCTCACAAGATTCTCATGATGTATTGTTAGAATGAATTAATAGAAAAAAATTGACTTGTAAAAAAATTATAATAAAACAAATTATCTAATTTACTGAATATCAATAAGAAATCAGTAAAGAATTGTTAATAATAAATTAAAATGGTTATGAGTTCAAACAAAAAATATCTATGTAAATAAAGAAACTACATTTTTAATATATATATATATATATATATATATATATATATATATAGATATATCTCAAAGAATATATTCAACATATATATTCACTGATATATATAGTAAGAAAAATTGCCCTTTAAAATATATCTATCTATACTTTACATCAAATATGTAAAACCTTCTACACAACCTTCTCAATAAAAAATTATCACTACAATATTTTTTTCAAGAAATATTTTCAACATATCTTTCACCGATATATCTTGAAAGAAAAACTACCCTTAAAATATATCTATCTATACTTTACACAAAAAATGTAAAACATTCTAGACAACCTTTTCAACAAAAACATTATCATACAATAAGACATTGTTATTGTCTTTAGGTAGGATTGGATTCTCCACCACCATAATACAAAATTATAATTAACAAAATACCTCAATCTACCAATTAGTAAACCTTAACTGACTCGATTCTAAACCTTAACACAAACTTGAATTTGGAATTTATACATTAATCTAGCTATATTTAAGCTAAGAAGTAGGTACTAACTACTATGTAGCACTTGTTAATCATTTTCTAGGAAGGACTTTAGCAATATATTTGCTTGCTAACCAATGTTAGTTTAGCATTGACGAGTACAAGTTATAATGTGTAACTTTAGAAATAATTAATGTACTTTTATTTTAATTAAAAAAACAATTCTTTAATGTTCCATTGGACAAAAGATTGGATCTCTTATTTTGGGCTTGGTGCCATTTGTCCCATGTCACCCATAAAGTTTGCTAACTCTAAGGAAATCTGTGCTATAGTTGGAAAATTTCTTGGCATTGGAAAGTGGGTTTTGTCAATAAGTTGACACATCAATATTACTATATTTCTAGTCTTCGCTAGTAAATTCCACACCTCATTCTCTCCTCCTTTATTTAGGTATAGGTCATATATATTTTTATTTCTTCTATACTCTTTTATATTTTGAAGATTAGATACATATTTCATCCTCAATCAACCTGAGGAGTTAGTGTTTCGTTGAATGTTTTGATTTATGCAAGAAAAAAGTTCAATAAGTCTGAGACATTTCTAAGCTCTGCTGGCTTGGTTGAGCATCATGTAAGGTTTTTTCAATGGAAGTACACAAACCTTTCATCCATATAATCAACCTTGATTTGTCCTTTATCCTTTTACATTCTCCTCACCTTTTTTCTTCCACACTACACCTCTACTTTCTGCAATGTTGGCAGCCACCATCATGAATTGTGAAATCATGTTGCATCTCAATCAAAAAAGAGGATAACGGTTCTTTCATCTGTGGACGAAAAATAAATATCATTGACCTCAATGAGTGGGCATTACTGTGAGTTTTGTTATAAGTTTATATGGAAGATTCATTATAGTTATTGATTTTGGATTTTTCCAATTCAAAAAAAATGTAAATATCATGTTATATCACTTGAGTATAATTTACTTATAAATTTTTGGATATTTAAAGAAAAAATAACAAAATATTATAAAATATACTATAAACATAAAAATTATATAGAAAATTTTGAAGCTATAGTTTTTCATTCTTTGAAACAATTTTGACTCACTCGTTCGACTTGCTTACATCGTGCTCTTATTGCTTTTGTCTTAACTTATTGTTTCAGATTCAATCAGACCTACCAATGCATTGTGGAAGTTTATAATTTTTAATAATTGGAGACAAAAATCTCACCTGTCACTAGTTATATATTGATCGATCTGTCTTGGTTTTTGGCTTCATCAAATCATTATATTCAATCTTTCATAACACATTAATCCTCAACATACTTTTTTTATTCAATAACTTTGGAATGGAAACAATATCACTATGATGATGTTATTCTTATGTTTTATTTGTAAGGTGTATATTAAAGTATTTTAAATAAGTCGATTCATTGCATTAGAATACAAAATTTGTCCTAGTAACTATATTTGTATAGTTACATAAGAGGAAATAAATGATGTAAATTTCAAGTAAAAAATAATACAGGATATGCAATTTGAATCCCAAGCCAAGATTGCAAATGAATGCTAGATTTTGTAATATTTAATGGACATAAGCCAAGAAAAACAGTTGAATTTAATCGTTTATATTAAACATCTGATCTTAATGATGAACCACAAAGATTAGTTTGCAATGTCATACATTATACATTAAAACATAAATTTGATGACTTTGGAAGACATCACTACACATTTATATTAAATTTCTAAAATATTTTAATTTCCATGAATCCACCAACAATGTTTTGATGGTGTATTGAATAGAGAAATCAATGTTCCGCCACTTCATTGTTTATCGATATAAGATCGATATTTGGTCGTCCTCTTTTGTATTTTTTTTTTTTACACAATGTAATCAAAATATCAAAAATATGTCTACGATGATACAAAAAGAGAGACATGGACTAGGGATCATGGTAGAGCCTTGAAAATTTTCCAAGCCTTATTGTTGGAGTTTGTGAACCAACGCAGTCTGAGCTAATCATGCTCTTCCATTGTAGGGGTTCTCTTGTAATACTCCATGTATGTTAGGATATACTATCGTCTCAAATATATCTCATATTGTGGCTTTCACTAGTATTTTCATAAACAAACTAACTAATACATAATAATATAATAGTGTTTGTATATTTGCTTCCCATGACCTTGCTTTATACAGTGCTTTTTTTATTTCCAACGAAAAATTTCAATGAGATAATGATTTAACTTCTACATGTCTTATTATATATATATATATAGTCTTTTAACTAAATTGAATGTAGGTATACAATTTAAGTGTGTCTTATTAATTCATTGTGATGAAACTTCAGAAATAGGTTATATATTACGAATTTGAATGTGAAGGAATGCTTATTTTTATATTATTAAATTATATTGTTAATACTTTTTATTTTTAGCCTAAGTAGCTATTTATTTTTCTTAAATATTACATAATCACAAATTAGTAAGTACTTATTCAATTTAAAAATTTAGCATCCTTGTTTTTTCGAGATTTTATTTAAAGAGTCAAAATTTGAACTTGATTGTTCAATACTTTTTTTTCCTAAAATTTCATAGATATTTCATTGGTTTAATAATATATAATATAAATCATTTAGTAAAATACGATTTAAGTTGAAGAAAAATTGTATCAAAATAACGAAGTTGATTTTTTTTATGTTTAGTGTTTAAAATTTTAATTATATATCAATATCTCAATGTATTAATGTGAGAAGGCTAATTTTGGATTTTTGGAAGAATTAGGTCTCGATCATTATTGAAAAGAAAATCAGATCCTTGATAATCGTAGAAGTTGTCAGTTGTGGCATGATGATCAAGAATATCTTGAAAGACCTTTAGCCTATGTTGAGATGACCATTATAAAAATTGGTTACTTTACCTTTTACTGAGGGTGACTTGTCAATATCTTGGATGAATATTATAGTCCATCTTGACCTTGGTGCCCAAACTAATTGGATTTTTATCATTTTCAATAGACATACTGTAAGTGTGGTATTATATAGTATCGTTTTTCTATTCGAAGTACAAAATAGGAATATTGGACTTATACATTTTATGTTTGTAACTATACAAGAAAACTCTAATTCATGGAAAATGGTGAAAATTATCTAGGGTGCCAACTCGGATTTCAACTACCCTTTCAGTGGTCCTCTCTATTCATTTGAAAACTCTTTCCAGTAGAAAAGTGCTCATCTAAACTAGTGTGATTGCATAGACGCAATACCCTAAGGTAAAAAAAAAATTATGGATTTTATATTGAACATGTGAGTGAAAATTCAAAGTGGGATAGGTGGTATAATGTGACAATGTAAATATTTATTTTGATTAAAAAAAGAAAAGAAAAACAATTCTTGTGTGTTATTATTCTTGGAATTACATTAAAGGTTTATATGTGAGATTAGACTCCTAACTACTTGGAAACATTTTGAATCAGTTATTCCCCAGAAGTGGTAGAAACACAAAAGACAAAAATCCTCTTTTTTGTCATTTAGTTCAACTATTTGGAAGGACAAAATACCAAAAATTTCATGACTGGAGATAGATGTCATGGGTGCAACCTATGTAAAGGGGACTACCAAAGATAAAAGCAATCATATTTTAAAATAAAGTCTAGTGGAAAAGAAATAATGGACCTGAACCCTAAATACAACAAGATGTTTCTAACAGTTTAAGGATGTGAAGTTGAAGAAAGAATCCTCAGTTCTTTTCCTAGCAGGGAGGAATAGATCCCAGGGAGAAATACTGGAACATGTAGTTCATGGTTGTGAGGAATGTGGCATAATTCAATATATTTTAGGAATACTTAGATAAGTATATATGGTTACCTAGAAATGAATATGTGACAAATACATTTATTTTTTTTAAGTTAAGATCTATGAGTAAATTTACGTAGGAAATTCTTGTATAACTCTTTGTCTTTCCTAGATGTATTAAAGTAAGTCATAGATAGATTTTTCTAACCTTTTGTGAATGGGAATGTTTGTGTATATATGTCTATTTTTTGTAACTTGTTACACGAAACATGAAGACATTAGAACAATGGATGTTATTTAGGGGTTTAATCAGAAAACCTAACTAGGGACTAAACCTCATAACTAATGTATAAGTGGATATGAAAAGAAAATAGAAACATGTTATTTAGATAGAATAAATGCCAAGGAAGTAGCAATATACATACACCTGTTTTAAAGAATGAAATTCTTATTTTAGTAGATTGTGTTCTTGGTAACTGGAGGAAATGGTATATATCTATATATATATATATAGATAGATAGATAGGGTAACAAAATAAAATCATTATAATACAATAATTAATATGGCTAAAATAAAGGAATAAAGTTTTATGTCAAGGATATCTATTTGCAAGCCACGATAAGGAAAACAATATTGAAAACTAGCCAAGCAGCGAGAAATATTGGAGAAAGGAATATAAGGGTTTAGAGAGAACCTTCGGTGGTTCCCCATGATGGGAGTCTGCTAATAATTTGTCCTAGTTTATATCTTCTAAACTAATTATTAAACACATAGTACATATAGATATAAAATCATAATAAATTTAAATTGTAGTGTATATATGTTGGTTATATAAAATAAAATGAAAGAAAAATGTAAGAAGTTCCAGATTTCACTGATAATTGTAGACAAGAAAATAACAAATTACCCTTTTATACATGCATGTTGAACAAGAAGGAAAATATAACTATTAAGGGAATATAATCCATAACCAAGAATATATTAACATGCCAAAGCTCAAAAAGAAATATATAATTTGTTTTTTTGTTGTCAAAATCTAAGATGATAAATTTTCCAATTCCGGCCATATTGGCTTCGACCGTAATTCATATACTAGAATACATGATTGTGAGCTAAACAAAAGGAAGCAAACCATTAATAAAGCGTATGTATAAATATTAAATGTATAACTACAGGGGCTCCCAACCTAACGAGTCATAATAAACATTGAATACAATTATAGTTGAAACCCTGGCCAAGTTAAGGTCGTAACCCTAATTATAAATAATTATATGTGGCCAAAAACAAGATAAAAGCCTATGGATGGCTTATAAAACATGTAAGAGAATGGATATAAATGAGAACTTGTAGATGTTGAGGCATAATAAGAAAATTGGAACAAAAAACTAACTCAAAACTACCTCAGCCCAAAGACCCAATTGCAGCCAAGAACTAAACCGGATATAACATCTAACAAACCCTTAGTTTGGTCGCAATGGGGTTGTTATCTCCTCACAAGAATATATAAGAGGAAAATTTGACGGATATTTTGAATTTTGAGGAAGATAGTTAGAATCCTCATGACCATATTCTCCTGAGGCAAAAACATCAGTTAGTAACCATAATAAATTTAAAGGGCCCTCTATGGAAGAAACATAGTTAGGATTATAACTTTACATAAGGCTTTTACCAAGAAATTATCAGCACATAAGTCTCTTCGAAATATATGTCAACACCATAAAATTTGTTGTGGATGGTAGCCTCATTGAACCTCTAAAAGGGTCACAGTATGACCTACTATTACATCAAAAATAAAGAACATTAGAGATGAAAAAACCACGTAAATAATTATCAAAGATGTATAGAGATTTAATTAAGAAGAAAACATGAAAAGGAAAATGAAAAGTTCGATTTTAACGACCTGGAATTTATTTCCCTGTCTTTTCCATCAAGCCTTCTCCATTCTTGTTGACTTTCCCAACATGGTAAATAGAATAGAGTAGAAATTCGTTTGAGTACAACGTAGAAACCTTTGTATTACCAAAGAAACCCATTGTTGCAGATCTTGGCTTTCCACCAGGCCAATAAGAAAATTACTTCATTGTGGAGGGAGGCTAGGTAGGCGGTTACCCTTATGGTGACTAATTAATCCACACCATGAATTATCCTCAAACCCATCACTATTGTCGCATGTAACACTTCTAGGGTTTGTAAAAATTTTGTGGGGAACTCGTCCACATATTCCCATCATATGGAATATGTACAAAAGGTCAGCACTAATGGATAAGGTTCCATGAAGGCCAAGGCATAGAAAATTCCTTTCACCTCATTATATATGTACAATATTTTGATGGAGTGATGTAAGGTTGAGGAAAATATAAAAAATATATATAAGATGTGTAAACCTTGGAATAATAAGATCAAACACTATTCTGGCCATACAATATCGGTGGATAAAAATTAAAAGTGTTAAAATGTGATATTGTTATATACATGCTATTAAAATGTTATAGGAGTTGCGTGGTGGCATAAAAATCATAATATTACCCAATACCTTTAAGATATTAGTGTACGTTGGCTAAACCAACCCCATAATTTGCCATAGAATGGAATATGAATGAAGGGACCATTGTGAAACAAAGAGAAACGAATAATGTTGTATTCACTTAGGTGACAAGCTAAACTCTCATACATATATTATACCATACATTTAATTAATAATAGAAAAAGGGATAGTATAGAAATTAACATAGTGGTACCTTGGCGAATTCATATACTAGGGATAGCCAACCAATAAAATGAATCATGAAAATAGTATATCTTTTGAAAAAAAATTATGGAAAATTGTAGTTAAATTTTGAGTTATTTGTAGAGGGATGTTACATATGGTATCATACCAAGACATGTTGAAAAATTATAGCCTTTTAGCTGACCACAATTTTGTTAATAAAATAAATACTTGTTTTTATACAAAATAAGAAGAAGCGTAATAAAATGGAATAAAGGGTGGAAGAACGGTATGGAGACAATGATATAGGTGAATAATGAACCTATGTGCATCTACGTTAACAAGCACAAGTACCCATCATGGAATTACTAAATATGGTGATAGATATGAGGATATAGATACTAAGTCTCCATACCAAACATGAGCAGTTGTAGAAAGTTAGTGCAAAATAGGAGTAGCGCATTAAAAACTTGATAGAGAAATCCAACCCCAATACTGTGGAAGTAGCAAGGGATGAAGAAGAAAAAGGAGATATGTCCAAGAGGAATACCTCTGAAGATGTGGTTGAAAGGAAACAAGTAACGTCTAAAGTGGAGGAAGAACATAATTGACAAGAATTTCATTCAAAACATGTAAACAAGCCAAAAATGGAACTATAAGGAGAGTTCAAAAATATAATACCCCTAACCTATGATGGGGAATATAAGGAAGTGTCAGAAGCATGGTTTCTTAATATCAACAATTATTTTGAAGTTTATGACTATTCTATTCAATTAAAGGCTAAATTAGCTACCTAACAGTTATACATAAAATCTTCCTTGTCGTGGGAAGAAGTCAAAACAATGGATAATTTAGAGAATAAGGATGTTGATTGGGAAGAATTTTAGTGAAATATAAATAAAAATACTTAATTGAATGCTACTTGACAACAAAGCTAAATAATTCCATGACTTGAAAGTTGGCAAGATGTCAATGGATGAGTTAGTGATGAAATTTATTCATCTTTTGATATGTGCACCATATATAAGAGAAGAAAAAGCTAAAGTATGATGCTTTATAATTTTTCTTCCTCTCTCTTTTAAAGAAAAAATCGAGTATGATAATACAAAGACACTGGATGATGGCATTAAGAAATAAATAATATTATATTAGCATGCCAAACAAAGGAATGGAAACCTGAAATCATGACCTAATAAGAAGGACATATTTTCCTAAGGTTGAAAAGTAGGAAAAATTGGACTCTTTAAGGAACCTCCTAAGGGCATTCATAGTTAGAACTCCACCAAAAACATCAATTATACCCAAAGAACACAGACTCGGACTCAAACTAGGTCTAAACAGACAAAATTCAGTAATGAAGGATTTAATGGAAAGGAGAAAGAGCCCTTAAAATGTTGGGGTTGTGGAGAACCACATATTTTACGAAATTGCCGCTATAACAAAAGATCTATACAAAACCTGCAAAACATTCAAGTGGCCGCTAATGTTAATGATATGGCCATAAACTTTCCTTGTATTAACACGATCATGGAAGAGATCCAGGAAGAGCATCAATCCACTATGGTGGATATAGAAGGTATAGTTTTAAACCAATATGTCTCTATTTTGATAGACCCTAGTGCCAATTTGAGTGATATTAGTCCCCATATTGTAGAAAAAAGTAAATTAAAGTCTAAAAATATAAAAATTCACGGTTGGTCAAGTTAGCGACTAGCATAAGAAGACAAATTATCAATTGTTTGTACACTTTCCTAGCCATATTAAATTGAAATTGGCCCACTATGAAATTGAACATTTTTCCAATAGGTTCATATGATATTTTGGTTGGGATGGATTAGTTGAAGGTGCATAAGGAAATTATTAATTTCCTTAATAAAATTGTTGCATGTACTTTGGAAAAAGGAGAAACTTAGATTATAAAAGGCATACCAAGGACCATTTCTATGCCCCAAATATCTACTCTACAATTAAGTAGGGCTATAAAGAAAGAATGTTAGCTTTTTTCCATTCAAGTGGAGGACTACTCACAAGATAACACAACTAAATACTTGAATGATTTAAAAAAAAAATGAGACTACCAAGATGTATTTGCCGATGATATTCTTGGTTTATTTCCGAAGATATGGATATATTTTTCTATAGAGTTAATACCGAGAGTAGCATCGGTATAAAAATAACCTTACCATATGAGTGTACCATACTTGATGGAGTTATAAATGTAGTTACATGGATTATAAAATGAAGGGTAAATCAGACCTAGTGTTTCACCAGGGGGTGCACTAGTCATATTTGTGAAGAGGAAATATAGAACATTTAGGCTATGTATTGAATACTCACAATTGAATAAATTGAAAATTAAAAATAAGTATTCCCGGCCCAAAATCGATTATTTATTTGACCAACAAAGTGGAACAACTGTGTTTAGTAAATCTCAGATCTAGTTACCAATAGCTAAGAATTAAAGAAGAAGACATTTCAAAAACAACTTTCCAAACATGACATAGACACTATGAATTTATAGTGCTTCCTTTCAGACTTATGAATGTCCCTATTATCTTCATTGGTTTGATGAATAGTGTCATTAGAAAATTCTTGGACAAGTTTGTGTCAATATTTATAGATGATATATTTATTTATTCAAAGACACTCAAGAAGCACAATTTTTTATAGAAATATTGCTTCAAAAATTGCGTGAACATCCGTTATATGCTAAGTTCAACAAATGTGAATTTTATTAAGGAAAAATATAGTATATGGGACATGTGATATCTAAGGATGGGATAGGTATGGATATTGAAAATGTAAAGGCCATTTTTAACAATCAAATTCCCAAATATGTGTTGAATGTGAGGTCATTCATGGGTATCACATGATACTATTGTACACTCATAGAATTCTTTTCTAAATTATCTTATCCCATAACTTATTTCTAGAATAAAGGTGAAAATTTTGAGTGAAGCTAAAAGGGTCAAGAAATCTTTCAGAAGTTAAGCATTTTACTTACTGTTGCACTTGTGCTAAAAATAATATACCCTAGCAAGGATTTTGTGATATGTATTGACACTTGTTTAGAAGGTTTAAGAGGTGTGCTCAAGCAAAAAGATCATGTGGTGGCCTATGAATACATCAAGCTAAAATAGAATGAAATAAACTATGTATTTTACGACCTTGATATCCTTGTGATCATCCACACACTCAAAATGTGGAGATACTACTTAATTGGTAAGAATTTTACCTTAGCCACTAATCATGTGAATTTAAATTATTTTTTTAGGTAACCTCACATGAATGCGAGGTAAGCTAGATGTATTTCATTCTTGATAAAATATGATTTTAACATTAAGCATATAAAGGAAATGAAAACAAGGGGGTGAATGGGGTGAGTTTAATTCTAAAACAAATTTGAGAAGTAGTAATGAGTAATGATTTAATAGATTTCATTCAACAGATTTAAATGACATCATTAAAAGATAAGAGTTATAATTAGATTTGTGAAATTTAGAAAGTTAAAATCTACTAAGGAAGACTACTTGATTACGCAGGTAATGAAAGTCAGTCATTATCATATAAAAGAAAAATTTATGTTCCATAAGTGGCTATAGTTAAACAATTGATATTAGATAAATGCCAGAATAGCCCATTCTTAGCTCACTCAGGTTATCAAAAAATGATCACCACTCTTAAAAGTGAATTTCGTTGGCCTGGTATGAAGAAGGACATAGTTGAATACTTGGAAAGGTACCAATAATGATAACAAGTGAGAGTGGAACATCAATGCCTATTATGATTATTAATCCCCCTTCCTATATTGAAATGGAAATGGGAGATGATTCCATTAGAATTTATTACTAGGTTACTCAGGACTCGGAAACAACATGATTCTATTATGGTTGTGGTACACAAGTTATATAAGGCTTCCATTTTCATACATGTTTAGTCTACTTATAGATTCTTGTAGGTGGTAGAAGTCTTCATGAAATAAATTTTTAAATTTCATGAAATACGAGATTGTTATATCAAACATGGAAGGAAAAATCCACTTCCGGCTTTTGGAAGGATTTCTTTACTAGAATGGATACAAAAAATCATTTTAACACTATGTACCATCCGCAACTAATAAGAAAATAGAGAAGGTTAATAGTGTCCATTAAGACACACAATGCATGTATGTAATGTACAAACTCATGAAATTGGAAGACTACCTACATTTAGTGGACTTTTCCTATAAAAATTCTTATCATGCATCACACAATATGAGTCCTTTTTATGTTGTGTATGGAAAGAAGTTCCATATTCCCCTAGGTCTAGATTCATTATAGGAAGTGGGAAAAATGTTGAAAAAAATGAAGTAAAAGCTAAAAGAAGCATAAGACAAATAAAATTGTTATGCATATTTAAAAATGACACATAAAGAATTTAAAGTGGGTGAACATGTATATATTAAAGTATGATCAAAATAAAGTTCCTTAAAAGATGGGAACTATTCTAAACTAGCCCCTCAGTTTTATGGGCCTTTTGAGATACTAGCCACTGTAAAGTTAGTGGGCTTTCAACTAGCACTACCAACCCACATTAGGGTTCATACTGTATTTCATGTGTTACTTTTGAAAAATCATATTCATGACCATGCTCATATTATTGATTGGAATGTTGTACAACTTGAACTAAAAGGTGAGCTTTAGGTCGAGCCTCGACAAATTTTGGACTTGAAGGAAGTTACAATCTAGAATCAAGCCATCCCGTAGGTTAAAGAGGAATGGAAGAACTTTGGGCCTAAGGAGGTCACTTGGGAGATGGAAGATGAAATGAAAGAAGCCTTTGATATCATGCCCATTGCAAATGGAAGCAACAAAACACCGATGACAATGTTACCCTTTTAGGGGAACTAATAAATTTATTTTTATGACTTTTATATTGAACATGTGATGGAAAAGTCAAAGTGGGACAAGTAGTATGATGTGACAATGTAAATAATTATTTTGATTAAGACAAAATAAGAAAAAATATTTTTCTTTGTTATTATTATCAGAAATATATTAAAGGATACAATGTCATATTAGATTCCTAATTTCCAAGAAAATAATTGGAATAATTTATGCCCACGAGTGAGAAGTAAAATAAAAATAAAAATTCACCCTTTCTATCATTCAAATGAACTATTGGTAAGGACAAACCACTTAAGATTTCATCACTAGAGATATATTTCATGGATAGAACCTATGTAAAGAGGACTAGGCCAGATAAAGTCAGACATATTTGAAAATAAAGGCCAGTGGGAGAGAAAGAGTGGGCCTGAACCTAAAAATAGAAAGATGTTACTAAAGGGTTAAGTGAAGTTGAAGAAAGAATCGTAAGTTGTTTTCCTGGTAGGGAGGACTAGATCTTAGGGAGAACTAACGAAAAACGTAGTTCATGGTTGGGAAGAACATGGAATCATTTAATATATTTTTTGTAATCCTTAGATAAGTATATATGACTATGTAGAAATGAATTTGTGACAAATATATTATTTATTTTTAGTTCAGAACTATAAGTAAATTTAAGTAGGAAATTCCTATATAACTCTTTTTGTTTCATGCATGTATTCAAGTAAGTGAATGAATAGGTTTATAAGTTCTTTTAACCTTTTTTGAAAGGGAATATTTGTGTACATATGTGTATTTGGAGTAATGTGTTGTAGGAAATCTAGGGGCACTAAAATAGAGGATGATATTTAAAGGTTTGAACATAAATCATGACCAAGGAACAAACATGGTAACAATTGTATAAGTCGATACGAATGAAAAATAGAAATATGTGAATCAAGTAGAATAAATTCTAGGGAAGAAGAAATATACATACAACTTTATTGAAGAGTTTCATTCTTATTATAGTATATTGTGTTCTTGATAATTGTAGGAAAGGATATATATATATATATATATATATATATATATATATATATATATATATAGACACACACACACACACACACACACACGTTTATGGTAATAAAATAAAGACATTTTAATATAATAGGTAATGCGGCTGAAATATATGCAGAAAGTTTTATGTCAAGGTTACGTTTTACAAGCCATGATAATGATGAAAACCTTGTTGACTAGCTAAGCATCAAGTTGTCCTCGATAAGAGAATAGTAGGGCTGACAGAGAACATTAGGTTGTTCCCCAAGACAAGAGTCCATTAGGCTTTTGGCCTAGTCTATATCTTCTAAACTAATTATTAACACATAGTACCTATATATGTACAATCATAATAACAATAAATTGTTGTGTGTTCATGTTGATTAAAGAATATCAAATTAAAGCAACAATGTAAGAGGTGCCCATATTGCACTAATAATTCTAAACAATAACATAAATAATTACCCTTTGTGCATCCATGGTGAAAAATAAGGAAAATAAATCTATTAAGTGCATAGAAGCCATAACTAGGAATATATTAACATGTGAAATCTCAAGAAGGAATATACAGTTCATTATTTTTTCAAAAATTCAAAAAGACAATTTTTCCAATTCTGGCCATGTGGGCTTTAGTCGTAATTCATATAGTAGAATATAAGATTGTGAGTTAAAAATAGGGTTGAAAACCCTTAATAAAGAGTATGTATAAATATTACACTTATGACTATAGGGCTCTTAGCCTAAAATAATATTAATAAACCTTCAATACAATCATACTGGAAAATGTGACCAACTTTTGGGCATAACCCTAATTATAAACAGTTTTATGTGGTCGCAGACAAGATGAAAGCCAAATAATTTCTTATAAAACTTACAAGAGAATGACTATAAATGAGTACGTGTAGATATTGATCCATAATAATCAAATTGGAATGAAAAAATAACTCGAAAACACCTCGGAGGAGAGACCCAATTGAGGCTATGTACTAACAAGCACATAACATGTACCAACCCTTAGTTCGGACTCAATGGTGGTTGTTAAATCATTAGAAGAATATATAAAAGGGAAAAATATTGTGATTGATATTTTTACATTCAAGGAAGATGAACATAGTCCTTGTGACCATATTCTGTGGAGGTGAAAAAACTCAATAAGTAACCATAATAAATTAAAACATCCCACCCTAGAAGAAATAAAATTAGGGTTAAATTTTAGAAATGGTTTTGACCAACAATGTTCAGCATATAAGCCTCTCCCGAAGATATGCCAACACCATACAATTTGCAATGGATGGTAGCTTCATCAAACCTCCAAAAGAGTGAGGATGTGACTTGTAGTTACATAAAAAATCAAATAAATTAGCCATGGAAAACCATGTAAATCATTATCATAGATGTACATATATTTCATTAAGAAGAAAAAAGGACAAATAAAATGAAAAGATTGAGTTTGAATACCCAATGTTCATTTCTCTATATCGGCCATCAAACCATATCCATTCTCATTAAGTTACCCAACGAGGTAAAAAAAATATGGTAGAAATTCCTGCGGTAGAAACCCTTGTATTACCAAATAACCAGGTAGTGGCATAGCTCAACTCTCCACCAACCAATGTAGTGAATGACTCCATTGTGGCGAGAGGATGGGTAGGTAGTTACCCTAACGGTGACTAATCAATCCTCACATCGATTAACCTCAAACCCATCACCAGTGTTGCATGTAACACCTATCTACTGTTTGTACAAATGTCACAACACCCTCATCCACATATTTCCACCATGTGAACTATATATACAATACTATCGCATATGCATAAGGTGCCAATGAATACAAGGCTACCAAAGATGCATAAGGTGCAAATGAATACAAGGCTACCACAGATGCATAAGGGGCCAATGAATACAAGACTACCATAGATGCATAAGGGGCCAATGAATACAAGGCTACCACAGATGCATAAGACTAAGACCTAGAACATTCCTTGCACCTCATTATATTTGTATAAACTTCCAATGGAGAGAAGTAAGGTTGAGGAAAATTTATATAAATATATACTATGTAAACCTTGGAATAATAAGATTGGACACCATTATGAGATACAATATTGGTCAATAAAGACTTAAAAGGGTTAAAATGTGATATGATTATATGCATGATATTAAAATGTTATAGGAGTTGTGCGGTGGCATAAGAAACATAATATTAACCTATACCATTGGGCTATGGGGGTAGGTTTACTAAACCAACCAAATAATTTTCTATAGGATGGAATATGAATCAAGGAACCATTGTGCAACAAAGAGAAACAAATAATGATGTATTCACTTAAGCAAAAAGCTAATATTTGATATAGAGACTATAAAATACTTTTAATTAATGAAAAAACAAAAAGAGTCTGAAAATCAACATAGTGGTACCTTGGTGAAGTCATATATAAGAGTCATCCAACCAACAAAATGAATCATGCATATATTATATCTTTTGAAATAAAAATTGGTAGCTAGTAGTTAAATTGTGAGTGATTTTTAGAGAGATGTTAAAATAGAATTGACAGCCTAATACTACATTCATATTCAATGCCAACTTTTAAATTGCAACATTTCTTTTTTTACTACGGTTATAAAGAGTTGTTTCTTTTCTAGCTAGTATAAGGACTTAACAATATGATTTAGATTACTTATTGCTACAAGTATGAAAATTATACACACGAATATTGAAGATTAAGTTGTAGGAAAATGCAAACAACTTAGCTAAATAAATTCTTAAGTTGTTACTAATATAAAATTTGAAGATTTTTATTTCACATACTGTTGTGGTCACCAACAACCCCCCTCTTCATTTGATATTAGTAATAACATCAATCAAAGGGGGACCCTTAGCCAAAATCCAAAAAATATTTTTGTTTAAAAAATTATTTTGTATCAGCTCCCTAAAAGCTATATCGCGTCGCAACGGAAAAAGGAGCGCTTGCCCAAAGCGCATGAATACACTAAAAAAGAGCGAAGCGAGAACCCATCGCATCGCGCGCATTAAGAGCCTTTGAAAAAGGAGAACCTAAAGAAACGCCGACGGCCGATATGCGACGTCGCACGTCGCAATGCCACACGAGCAGCGCAAAATGACAAAGTGAAAACCTTGCGATGTTGCGATCTGCGATCTGCGACCTACGATATCTGCGATCTGCGACAACACTTAATAACGTCGCAGCCATCGATACTATGATACCAATCGCAGAAAAAAATCATCGCAAGAATTCTCCGACATACACGGTAGATCCAAAAATGAAAGCACGCCTTAAGGGAAATTAATGACCGCATGCTCGAATATCCAGAAATGATTGCATCACATTTATCGAAGAGTCAAGTTATGATGAATGTCATTAATTTCGCATTCATTAGAATTTAATGCTTTCATGTCAATCTTTTCGTCATTTCCCTTCTTCTTTGCGTAAACTGAAATACATGCAACTTATATAAATCTATATGCAGGAAACATCTAAGGAGAAGGGAAGAGCGCCATTAAGACAACAGAGAGAAGATGCCTCCGCAATTGGATGCCGCATGCAGCAGAACCGCGGATTCCAGAGTATCGCCCAACAGGCACTGATGAAAATAGACTGTCCAAGACTCAGAGTCAAAGGCACACAAAAGAAGAGTGTTTACAAAAGATCCTGAAGCTCAGACTTGGTAAAGCAGAGAAAGAAGCGCAAGAGAAGAAAGACGCTCCAGAAAAGCCTGGAACAAAGAACGGTAACAGTTCTCGAAACAGGGGATTTTCCATACAGCGCAGCTTCTAACTCACTGAGTCATTCGCACGACCGGAAACCGAAATAGCAACAGCAAAATCAGTTCGAAAAGAAACTGGGTTGTACTAAGTGTGCGCACAACGAATACACCCAGCTAGAGAAAGGTTTTCGAAAATATCTTCTAATCTAACAGAAAGAGGTGCCAGCGCTTGTTGTTTCTAATTTTCAAGATCGAACAAAAGGAAAGGACAACCAGCCGACTCTTTCAGGGCGAACAGCGCATTGCTTACAGCACTAAGAAGCGGATACAGAAACGGTTAGAAATTAGATTCAGTTTTTAGAAATAAATTTATTTTTAGAAAAAGGGCGGTCATTTGAAGCCGTTCCCTAAATTTGTGTAAAGTAAAATTAGTCGGTTACTAGTATTTAACCCTTGTCGTTGCATTGGAGAAGGGTCCGAAATTTTGTCAAAAAACTTGTCCTCAGAACATGCACTTTTGCACCCTCGGAGGGGGTTTTTGATGAATGGATGGATCAAGATTTATTTATGTTTGCATTTTAATACCTGCTACTGATGTTGCACTTCTGTACTCTTAGTAGGCATTAGAAGCCAGTAGAAATAGATCATTATTGCTTAAGGTATGTAAGTTTAAAATCAGTCATAAATGGTACTTTTATCTCTTGACTAGTTTCTGCTTGCATTCTTAGAGTAATATACAGCTGATGTTATTTATATGTTAACGTATGAATGAGTGGACTACCATTTGGCACTTTTGTACGGTGGAGTCATTGATTTGTGCTTAATACATGAATAGCTGATTATGAAATATGTTGTTCACAACCGTTTTTCTTAACTTCTTACGCAAGATGGTTCATCTCAATTGATTTATATTCTCATGATAGCTGAATAATCTTCATTACCAGTTATTCTGTGAAATCTTTCTAGATTGCATAATGGAAAAATTCTGTCCCGGGTTAGTGTAGATTAGATGTATTGTTTTTGTTAGATTAAAGTATTATAAAGTCATTTCAGAATTTAGAATTAGATTAGTTAAGGAACAATTACTTATTTTTTACTATCATTTTCCACACACACACATCACCATTTTCTACACACACACACACCCCTTAGAACGGGAAGCTGGTCCCGTCATCCCCAGTCGGACCCGCTACACTAAACGGGCACGGAGCCGCCAACCAGGTTCCCGACCGGGTGGGTATCCCCCTTGTTTTTGACCCGATTTTGGGGCCCTGAACATATTTGGCGCTAGAAGGAGGGCACGAACTATGAATGACACCTAAAGCAATATCCAAATACCATTCTGAGAGTAATACACCCTCATCAACTCCCTCGACTTCTCCAACACGGTTAAACCCGGAATTTGAAGTCGCTCGAGTATCCACCACTGCTACATATACGAATATATCAGACCGATCTATTATTGAACCCCCTGAAATTCAAATTTTGATTCGTAAACTCCAGGGATTCTCCATTTTTAACCAGAAGTCTGATAAATCTAAAAGTAGCGTGACTTCGCAGTACAACCCTGCTCATCCCCTTACTAGATTAAAGAGTGAAAAATTTGGCATACAACCAAGTGAACTCCCTCTTCCTACCAAAAAAAGAGCAAGGAAAACACCTCAAGAGTCTGACGGAGAGACTCTCTCATCCACTTCGTCCATATCAACTCCCTCACCGCGAAGTCAACCACCCACTTTTCCATTCCAACTCACTCACCCGTCTTCCACAAACCTTCCTCTTCGAACATCAAAGATCCTGATTTCTTCACCTTCTCAGCATCAGGGGTTAGTTTCTACACTTCCATTGGCTAGCAGCTCCACGATGGCCCAATCTCCATGGAACAATCCTGGGGCGGTTTTAATGCCTCCACCCCTGATCCCTATACCGGCCCATCCAGAGAAGTGGCTACCTAAATTCAACCCAGAAGCAGGTATGCTAGCCGAAGAACATATCAATAATTTCATGCTTTTTGTTAATCTCAATGGAGTTACTAACGAAGACGCTGTTGTCTGGCTCTTCCCTTATACAATGCAAGGAACGGCCGGGGCATGGTACTTTTCGTTACCTTCCGGATCCATCACAAGCTGGAACATTTTTCAAAGTCAGTTCCTCACTAAGTTTGGTGATGACCGATCTACGGCGACATTGATTAATGACCTATCTAATCTTAAGGCTGAGGCTAGAGAACCCATTAAAGACTTTAACTTACGGTTCAATAAGATCCTCAACAAAATCCCCGCTGCTTCACAACCCAGCGAGGAAGTAAGATGTGAATGGTACATCACGGCTTTACCTCCAAACTTGGCTATCTTCGTAGATAGGGCAAACAAGACCACATTAGTTGACAACTTGAGAGAAGCGTTAGTAGTGGAAAGACACATGGTAGCCCTAGAAAAGAGATCTGCTATAGAAGAATGCAAATCAAAGAAGATCTCTTTCAAAGAAGACACCAAGAAGAAGCAAACGAAAGATCCTTTCGATTTGGAAGGATTACAAAAAGTTTTGAAAGCCATGTCCAATGAGATGGTCGATATCAAGAAACAAGTAGCAGAGACTTCTTTGAAAAAGCCCTTTAGGACTTTTAAAAGAAATCCTCCCATGGACATAAAACCACCCAGTGTTGTCTCAAACGTTGAGTCTGAAGAAGACGAAGAAGAAGAGAATACCACTGAAGGGTAGACCGACGAGGAAGAAGTTGTAGAACTTCAAGGAATGTGGGATTTCATCCTCCCACAGGAAGAGGATCAAGAAGCACTTCCTGTTAGCACGAGAAGCAAAAATCAGCTTGATCCTCCCCAATCTACCCCGAAGCAAAAGGGCGCAAGCCCTGCAACAAAAGAAAGGGTCGTAACCAAAAAGACAACTGCTAAAGCGACCCAGTTTAGCCCAGTCCAATCTGAACAAGCACCTCCATCAAGAACACTAATAGTGTCGGATGAAATGGATTATAACATTATTGACGACATGAAGAAGACTAGGGCTAATATCACTCTGTACGAATTGAGTAAACTGAAACACCAGCAGAAAATCATGATGAACGAATTACATGCTGTGCCTACTACATCTTTACCTACAGCTGTGGCTTCCCACAATCTGGGAAGACCTCCAACCAATACGATAAATAAAATTGATCCAAATGACATCGCCTTGATTGGAGGAAGATCAAGGTCTCATACTCCTCCTTTTCTGCTCACATATGAAATCTTCAACAAAAACGTGCACAATTGCTTGGTCGATTCTGGTGCTTCAACGAATATTTTACCCAGGTCAATATGTGCCAAATTGAATGTGCAACCTCAAAAATCCTCAGTACATATCGTTCAACTTGATCGATCCCAGGTCGAAGTGATTGGTGAACTTAATCAGGTGACCATAAGATTGTCGACTAACCCAAAAGTGTGTCAGGTTATCGACATCCTGGTAGCCGATATCCTTGAGTTTTATGGCTTAATTCTTAGCAGGGATTGGTCAGAGAAACTCCACAGATATTTCTCAACCGATTGGTCGCACATGTGGTTACCATACAATGGTAAACCAAATCAGATAAAGGTTGAACGAGAGTTGCACCAAAAATACATAGTGACAGAGCTGGAAGGAGAAAATGAAGCCATCACATACAATAGCAGCATTGTAGGCAATTACGCAATAGATTCTTTCCTAGGCAATTTCAGTGCTCATATTTCACCATACTTAGAGAATTCATTTTTATCCCAAGTTGAAAATTTCTCCCAAACTGATGACTCAAAATGTTTTAGTTTTTTAGATAATTCTGTAAATACTTCTTTATTTTGGAAATTATATTTTGACGGATCTAAATCCAACGAAGGGGCAGGAGCAGGATGCGTTCTGATCAACCCAGACGGGAACAAGATTATGCTCACATGCAGACTTGAGTTCGATTGCATGAACAATACAGCGGAGTACGAAGCCTTGGTTCAAGGCCTATACAAAGCAATCGGATTGAATGTTAAGTATCTTCAAGTCTTTGGAGATTCTGAGATTGTCGTAAAACAGGTATGTAACACCATACATTGCCTGTCTAGTCATTTAAAGCATTATCAATCGTTAGTGCAAGATCTCACTTCACATTTCATAGCATTCAACATCTCGTCAATTCCAAGAATTCAAAACGTGAGCGCAGACCTGTTAGCTAACGTAGCCTCTCGACTTATCCCTTCCGAAGATTTTAGTCCTGATAGGTTTTCAATAGAATTAATTTTTAAACCTTCCATTCCTGACAATATCACCAACTGGAGAGTGTTCAACGACGACCCAGACATCGTAAGTTTCCTCATCTCTGAAGGATCTTACACAAACCAGATAATTGACGAAGACTGTCCTGATCACCAGATATAACAAAGTAGCACTGATAATGCTATACCCAAATCGGTGGTCAAATTAGAAGACTTATATGACTTAAAAAGTCGGTTCAAAAGGTCGGCTAATGCCAAGCTTTATAGTTCAACTCTGAACTACGAATCAGTCAACCTAGGAACCGACGAAAAGCCGCAAAACGTTAATCTAGGCTAGGGCTTAGCCCCTGAAGAAAAATCAGCATATATCCGCCTTCTGAGACAGTACAAAAACGTTTTTGCCTCGAACTACGATGAGCTGAAGACTTACAACACTTCCATCATTCAGCATGTTATCCCTATGACTGACAACGAGAAACCTGTCCAGCAGAAGCTCAGGAAAATACACCCTAACCTAGAAAACCAGATAAAAACCGAGCTTAATAAGTTGTTGAGAGCCAGAATAATCTTCCCTATTAGGAATTCCAAATGGGTATCCAATATGGTGCCCGTTAGGAAGAAAAACGGAGACATTAGAATCTGTATCGACTTCCGAAATCTCAACAAAGCCTGTCAGAAGGATAACTTTCCCCTCCCACCTATGGAGCAAATTCTACAGGCAGTAGCAGGCTCAAAATTAATGTCATTCCTGGATGTATTTTCAGGATACAATCAAGTACTGGTGCATCCCGATGATCAGCTAAAGACTACGTTCCGAACCAAATGGGGCACTTATGCATATCGGAAGATGCCATTTGGTCTGATCAACGCCGGAGCTACCTTTCAGAGAGCCATGGACATCGCGTTTAAAGGATTGGTCAATAAATCAGTAGTGATTCATCTGGATGATATAACAGTGTACTCCAGAAAACAAACAACCATCTCCAAGATTTGAAGCAAATCTTTCAAAGATGCTTGAGGTATGGGATTTCGCTCAATCCAAAGAAATCTTTCTTTGCATTAAGAGAAGGGAAATTGCTCGGATTCATAGTATCTAAATCTGGCATTCACATAGAACCCGACAGAATCAAGGAAATTTCCGAAATATCCATACCTCATAACAAGAAAGCCATGCAATCCTTCCTTGGACAGATCAATTTTGTCAAAAGATTTGTCCCGGATTTTTCACGTATTATTTCACCCTTACAAAATATGATAAAAAAGAATTCAAATTTCAAATGGGGTCTAGACGAGCACGAAGCATTCAACTTAATCAAACAAGCCATCATCAACGCTCCATCTTTGGCTACCCCAAATTTTTCAGAACCTTTCATCTTATACACGTTTGCCTCAGAAAGATCTTATGCTGCGATTTTAACTCAAGCAGATCACGAAAAGATAGAAGCCCCAATCGCATTCTTTAGCTCGAACTTACAAGGTGCTGAACTCAATTATTCTGACATCGAGAAACAGGCATATGCCGTTTTCAAAGCAATCAAATATTTCAGACCTTTCTTGCTAAAAGCCCATACCAAAGTCATAGTACCGTTTCCAGCGGTAAGAAACCTCCTGATACAGAAGGATGTGGGCGAGAAGAGAGTGAATTGGATCACCGCCTTACAAGAATACGACCTTGAGATCAAACCGGCACACATCGTAAGAGGCCAAGGCTTCTGCATGATGTTAGCTGGAGCATCGCAAATCCCTGAGAACTCGTCTGAAGAGGTACATGCGTATGAGGTAAGCCTAAACGACTCAGAATCATTATATGCTGACACCATTTATTTTCTTAAGAACGGGTATGCTCCATCACGTCTAGATCATACCAGGAAAAGAGCTCTGAGATTAAAAGCTAAGCAATACCAGCTCATAAATGATGTCCTGTTTAAAAGGAATTATGATTCTGTACTTCTTAGGTGTCTTGAGAAAACTGAAGCCGAAAAAGTTTTGCAGGAACTCCATGACGAACCAGTAGGTGGACACTATGCCGGAGATGCGACTGCACACAAAATCTTGCGTGCAGGATATTATTGGCCCACGCTGTTCAAAGACTCATACAATCATGTAAGGAAATGCCAAGTCTGCGAGACTGCTACAAGAAAACAAAGGAAAGCGTCCATGCCGCTACAGCCGGTCAACATCGACCAACCATTCAGTCAATGGGGCTTGGACATAATAGGTGAGATCGTTCCTCACTCTTCTAAGCAGCATAAGTATATCCTTATGGCAACTGATTATTTTACCAAATGGGTAGAAGCAGTTCCTCTCAAGACAGTTCATTCTGAAAACATTATTGAATTCATAGACCAATTTATCATAACTAGATTTGGATTGCCAACGGCCTTAATGTTTGATAGCGCTTCATATTTTTCTGGAAATGCTATGACTGAGTTTGCGCTCAAAAGAGGGTTCAAACTGAAATATTCTGCCAACTACTATCCGTAAGGTAATGGATTGGCTGAATCAACAAACAAGAACCTAATCAGAATTATCAAAAGAACAGTCGACCAAAACCAAAAGAATTGGCACAAAGCACTGGTAAATGCTTTATGGGCTGATAGAATCACAAAGAAAGCTTCGATTGGCACTTCTCCCTTTAATTTAGTTTACAGGCGGGAAGTGGTTCTTCCGACTCACTTAGTCATTCCCTCTTTGTCTTTAGTACAGTACATCGATGAAGTACCTACTTCCTCATTACAATTTAGACAAATGGAAATAATCAAACTAGAAGAACAAAGAGAACAAGCGAGGAAAACCCATGCACATCACCAAGCGCTAATAAAATCTTCTTTTGAATCAAGCATCATAACCAGAAAAAACTTTCAGATGGGTGATTTAGTTTTGAAATGGGATAAGGCACATGAAGAAAAGGGCAAACATACGAAATTCCAGAAGCTGTGGCTTGGCCCTTTTCAGATTGTAGAAGTCGTAGGCCCGTCCACATTCGTGTTGCAGGATCTGGCAGGTAGGAGAGATTCTTTACCTGTCAATGGATTGATTCTCAAATTATATTTTCCATAGAAGAGAAATTCTTCTAATTTTTGTAGGATAGATTTAGTTTTTATATTTCAGTTTGTTCTGTTTTTCTCTTTTTATGAATAAAACCCATTGTAGATGATCATGTGAAAAGGATTCATGAAAAGAGCACGCCAAATTCTCTATCAGATTTTGATTTCGCTTGTACAAATAGCAAATTTTTTGAAAAATATGAATTTTATTATTAACAAATAGAGTTAACTTCACCTTGATTACGATATTAGTTTCAACCTCAAAGAACTTTGATGAAAGCAACCTTTGGTGAAAAAATTGTTTTGTATCAGCACCATGAAAGGTATCATCAATAATAAAATAAGTACTCTCTGCAAAGCTGTTGTTTTCAAAAAACTCTATTATTTTCGTCCAGATCTTTCTTAAGGAAAAACAATGACTTCCTCCCTGCTAAAAGGGAATTGCAGCATTCAGAGAAATAATCCAAGCAAAACACTATATCTCAAAGAATAAGAGGTCTCATCACGAGCCGGCTTATCATGATCACAAATATTATAACTTGCTGACTTTGCCAATACTGTCTATCAAAACAGGGCAATGACTTAAGATTGTTGCAATCAAAAGACAAGAGGTCTCATCACGAGCTGGCTTGTTCAGCAAAAGTGTAAATCAAGTGAATGATTGTGTCATAATTTGGCCACCAAACCAAGACATTGTTCTTTAGAGAATTAAAAAAGGAAAAGTGTGTCAAAAAGGACTTTTCTCTAGAATGTTGCGAGTAACCTCAAGCAGGAAAAAGGATCATTGTTGGATAACATGGTAACCCTGTTGAGGCTATGGACGCTTGCGGGCAGCAGAGGCTCTACCTATGACAAATGAGTATACTTTTAAGCCAGTACGCAGAGAAGACCTTATTTTATCTTTAATCAAGACCAAGTAATGTCTGGTGCGAATGCAAGAAAAGCCTGAGGAAGCAAGCAATTGAGATTAAAAGGGTTGAGACAAAGTATCGTTGACAAGGTGAGGGGGTCTACTCTATCTGTTCATAACAAAATTTTGACATATAAGAATTTTGCTGTTTCGGAAGTGAACGGTCAATAGAAATGCAGAGATAACTGGTTCTTCACAGTGAATCGCCATTGTTGTGGTCACCAACAACCCCCCTCTTCGTTTGATATTAGTAATAACATCAAGCAAAGGGGGACCCTTAGCCAAAATCCAAAAAATATTTTTGTTTAAAAAATTCTTTTGTATCAGCTCCCTAAAAGCTATATCGCATCGCAACGGAAAAAGGAGCACTTGCCCAAAGCCCATGAACACACTAAAAAAGAGCGACGCGAGAACCCATCGCATCGCGCGCATTAAGAGCGTTTGAAAAAGGAGAACCTAAAGAAACGCCGACGGCCGATATGCGACATCGCACGTCGCAATGCCACACGAGCAGCGCAAAATGACAAAGTGAAAAACTTGCGATGTTGCGATCTGCGATCTGCGACCATGCAAAGCTGCGATCTGAGATATTAGCGATATCTGCGATCTGCGACCTACGATATCAGCGATCTGCGACAACACTTAATAACATCGCAGCCATCGATACTATGATACCAATCGCAGAAAAAACTCATCGCAAGAATTCTCCGACATACACGGTAGATCCAAAAATGAAAGCGCGCCTTAAGGGAAGTTAATGACCGCATGCTCGAATATCCAGAAATGATTGCATCGCATTTATCGAAGAGTCAAGTTATGATGAATGTCATTAATTTCGCATTCATTAGAATTTAATGCTTTCATGTCAATCTTTTCGTCCATTCCCTTCTTCTTTGCGTAAACTGCAAGACATGCAACTTATATAAATCTATATGCAGGAAAAATCTAAGGAGAAGGGAAGAGCGCCAATAAGACAACAGAGAGAAGATGCCTCCGCAATTGGATGCCGCATGCAGCAGAACCGCGGATTCCAGAGTATCGCCCAACAGGCACTGATGAAAATAGACTGTCCAAGACTCAGAGTCAAAGGCGCACAAAAGCAGTGTGTTTACAAAAGATCCTGAAGCTCAGACTTGGTAAAGCAGAGAAAGAAGCGCAAGAGAAGAAAGACGCTCCAGAAAAGCCTGGAACAAAGAACGGTAACAGTTCTCGAAACAGGGGATTGTCCATACAGTGCAGCTTCTAACTCACTGAGTCATTCGTACGACCGGAAACCGAAATAGCAACAGCAAAATCAGTTCGAAAAGAAACTGGGTTGTACTAAGTGTGCGCACAGCGAATACACCCAGCTAGAGAAAGGTTTTCGAAAATATCTTCTAATCTAACAGAAAGAGGTGCCAGCGCTTGTTGTTTCTAATTTTCAAGCTCGAACAAAAGGAAAGGACAACCAGCCGACTCTTTCAGGGCGAACAGCGCATTGCTTACAGCACTAAGAAGCAGATACAGAAACGGTTAGAAATTAGATTTAGTTTTTAGAAATAAATTTATTTTTAGAAAAAGGGCGGTCATTTGAAGTCGTTCCCTGAATTTGTGTAAAGTAAAATTAGTCGGTTACTAGTATTTAACCCTTCTCGTTGCATTGGAGAAGGGTCCGAAATTTTGTCAAAAAACTTGTCCTCAGAACATGCACTTTTGCACCCTTGGAGGGGGTTTTTGATGAATGGACGGATCAAGATTTATTTATGTTTGCATTTTAATACCTGCTACTGATGTTGCACTTCTGTACTCTTAGTAGGCATTAGAAGCAAGTATAAATAGATCATTATTGCTTAAGGTCTGTAAGTTTAAAATCAGTCATAAATGGTACTTTTATCTCTTGACTAGTTTCTGCTTGCATTCTTAGAGTAATATACAGCTGATGTTATTTATATGTTAACGTATGAATGAGTGGACTACCATTTGGCACTTTTGTACGGTGGAGTCATTGATTTGTGCTTAATACATGAATAGCTGATTATGCAATATGCTGTTCACAACCGTTTTGCTTAACTTCTTACGCAAGATGGTTCATCTCAATTGATTTATATTCTCATGATAGCTGAATAATCTTCATTACCACTTATTCTGTGAAATCTTTCTAGATTTCATAATGGAAAAATCCTGTCCCGGGTTAGTGTAGATTAGATGTATTGTTTTTGTTAGATTAAAGTAGTATAAAGTCATTTCAGAATTTAGAATTAGATTAGTTAAGGAACAATTACTTATTTTTTACTATCATTTTCCACACACACACATCACCATTTTCTACACACACACGCCCCTTAGAACGGGAAGTTGGTCCCGTCATCCTCGGTCGGACCCGCTACACCAAACGGGCACGGAGCCGCCAACTAGGTTCCCGACCGGGTGGGTATCCCCCTTGTTGTTGACCCGATTTCGGGGCCCTCAACACATACATATATATATTATAGATAAAAATTGTGCTGCATCTAGCCACACTTGTTTAATTATCCTTTTTAGTACTCTTTCCTTCTCACTTCTATCTCCTTTCTCTTAAATTTTTTTTTTAGTATTTACATTTTAACCTTTTAAACCACCCCACTCCATTCTTATTTCTAATTTCACTAGATTCATTGTTTTACTTTGGTTGCAACCTCTTCTCTTTTACATTCTCTAATTCATTTTATTCTAATTTATTTAATGTTTAAAAAAACTTTTATTTTATTTTATTCGTTTTTTATTCTCTCATTTAAAATTAATAAATTAATTTATGTTCATCCTATTTTGATATTACTCTTATTTTTCAATCTTATTATAAAAAAATATTTTCCCAATTGTATTATTGCTTTAATGATCATACACTTTAATTGATGTTACACCATTTGAAGTGAGTACCACTGTAGAAAAGATAGGAGTTTTAATAAATAAACGAAACTCTAACGGAAGAGAATGGTAGATAAAGGCTCCTACTCATCCACTCTCTTTCTTATTCTTTGGATTAAAAATTTCAACCTAACATTTTTTTAAAGAAAAGTCAAACATAATTGGAATAATTGTTTATTCTTTATTTTGAAGTTGTTGGGAACAAATCTATTTTTGGTGTATATTTTTATTAATTAATGATGTATGGGGAAGTCCATCAACATGCACAACTAGGATAGCTTTCTATTACACCTTAAATTTGATACTAATGTACGTAATGATTGCTAAAATTTAGTAGGAGATAGTATTTCAATGAGTTATTGATTCATGATGATATGGGAAAATAAAAATTAGTATGCAATAAGTGTTTATGAATAACAAGGAATAAATATTAGGTAATGGTAGATAATAAATTCATATCACCAATAAGAAATTAATACTTAGTAGTTGTTGATGAATTAATTTTTTTTGGTTGGTATTTAGTATGTAGAATGAGAATACCTTTATGGTTTTCTAGGCATATTTATTCAAACTAAATTTGGAGGAGAACAATGTTCGAGACTTTTAAATTATGATTATGCTACCAAAATTCCTTCAATATCCTTAAACTTATACTAAGAACATTTGTTGAGAGCCTAGAGCATATTTAATGTGTTGTAACTACTTATTTATTGAATAACACTTTGAGTGTGTTTTAAAGTGTAGGATTTTCTCTTGGAAGGGTTTTCTTTTTTATGAAATCTTTATGTAATGGTAGACTCAAATTTAATGGGATAACTAATTTTTCTATAAATTCCAAGGAAAGTGTGGGAACGACAATGAGGTCAAGAATTAATTAATGATGTATGATGTATGAGGAAGTCCATCAACATGCACAACTATGATAGGTTTGTATTACACCATGAAATTTGATACTAAAGTATTTAATGATTGCTAAAATTTAGTAGAAGATAGTATTTCAATGTGTTATTGATTCATGATGATTTGGGAAAATAAAACTTAGTATGAAATAAGTGTTTATAAATAACAAGGAATAAATATTAGGTAATGATATATAATAAATTCATATCACTAATAAGAAATAAATACTTAGTAGTTGTTGACGAATTATTTCTTGTTGGTTTTTAGTATGTAGAATGGGGATACCTTAAAAGGTTTATGGTTTTCTAGGCATATTTATTCAATACTAGATTTGGAGGAGAACAATGTTCAAGACTTTTAAATTGTGATTATGCTACCAAAATTCCTTCGATATCCTTAAACTTATACTAAGTACACTTTTTAAGAGCATAGAGTCTATTTAATGTGTTGTAACTACTTATTTATTGAATAACACTTTGGGTGTGTTTTAAAGTTTAGGATTTTCTCTTCGAAGGGTTTTTTTAATGAAATCTTTATGTAATGGTAGATTCAAATTTAATGGCATAACTAATTTTTCTATAAATTCCAAGGAAATGTGGAAACTACAATGAGGTCAGAAATTTTAGAGGAGACTACCAAGAAGAGGAATAGAAGGAAAAGAATGATTACAATTATAACTCTAAAAATATTCCAAGGCCGATGGTGGAAATTTCCTGTTTCAATTAGGAAACCCATGCATGCCAAGTTTTGACGATGATAGATTTTAGAGCTTCCTTACATGTCCTCCCATTAGTTATAGTTTATAGTGTTTGATATGCCATTGGCATAACAAAGTTCAATGATGACTCTCGTTTTAGAATGGTTGGTTGTTTTAGATTCACAGTCATATTTATTGATGAATGAGTAAAGAGGATCAATGGAGTTTTGCACATTCCAAGTTTTCATGGAACCTACTTTTGGTAGGGAAAAATAATGATGCATGTGTGTGGTTATCTTCTTGAATAAAAGGTCTATGATAGGGTGAGGAGATATTGTTCTCACTGAGGGTTTTCATGTGGGAATTTTATTCCAACATGATGTGTGCACAATTTAGTGGGATAGTTCTTCAATTTATAGAGTGGAAAGATATATATATATATATATATATATTCACAATTAGGAAGTATATATGCCTTGGATGGTCATGCTTTCTAGTTACCTAAACATGATATTTCCTTAGAAGACAAGAATCCATCACATTAACATCTTATGCATTGGATGGTCATGCTTTCTAGTTACCTAAACATGATATTTCTTTAGAAGACAAGAATCCATCACATTAACATCTTATCATCTTTGGTTGTAAGGGATGTTTCCATGTACCATAAAATAAGTGGTAAAAGTGGATAATAAAGTTATGATATTTATTTTCATCGACTTTGCCATTGGTGTGAAAGGTACAAGTTTTGGGATCCTATTGTTTGATACGTTTTGTGTAGAAAAAATGTATTTTTAGAGAAGTTAAGCACTCTCCCATAGTGGTGTGAAAGGTACAAGTTTTGGGATCCTATTGTTTGAAACGTTTTGTGTAGGAAAAATGTATTTTTAGAGAAGTTAAGCACTCTCCCATAGTGGCATAACTAGAAGAATATTGGAATAATTTAGTGGTTTAGTTACCAACAAAGATAAAGAAAGACAAATTAGAAAATGAATAAGAAGTCCATAAAGGAAACATTGAGGAGGGTGGTCTAGAGATTTGAAAAGAGGAAGAAGGAACTCCATCTCAAATTTTAAGGATAACCACTTTGGAAAGAAGTAAACTAATTGGGTATAATTATGGTTCGTCAAATTTCATATATACATTTTATTTATTATGTTTGAGCTTAGAATCATGAAATCGAAAATGGAGTTAAAAGATAAGGCGTTGTAGAAATTGGTCATCTGGATGCACTTATAAATAATTATAAGTATGACTTGGTATCATTTTTTGATGGGTGTAAATCCATTAAATGTGAATGAATTTTCGAAAATAACATCATTTAGATAGTAATGTTGAGAAGAGGAAGGTGTGGTTGGTTGGGAATGTATATTCTTACATTGAGTCAACGAACTTTGGTGAGATACATTCCGTTGTTGCTAAGTCAAAATCTATTTGGTTTGTATTATATATAAACAACTTTTGACATAGCATATATGGATATGGAAACAAGATTCCTACATCGTGACTTCATTGAGAAGATCTATATGATACAACCAAGGAACTACGTTGAAATGGATAAAGAATCATTGGTATGCAAATTAAAAACATCTTTATATGGTCCCGAATAATCTCCAAGATTGTGATACCAATCGTTTCATTTCATTTTGTGTTGGCATTGGGATTTTTTGGATTCACATTTGATCATTTTTATGTCCTATAGACACGGTGGTGGTAATTTATTTTTTATTAGTCTATACATAAATGATATATTATTTTTTTTGGTAATAGTGACGATGTGATTAATGATTTAAAATTTGAATGATTAGAAATTTTTTATATGAAGTACTTGGGGTTACAAAATAAATCTTAGGAATAGAGATTATGATAGATATAAAAAATACAAATCTTTAGTTGAGCTAAAGTATTTAAACTCTTTGTTATAGTATTTTTACATGAAAATTTGTAGAGTGTTGAGTGTTTTTAGTTATATGGAAACTAAGTTTCTAGTTTGTAGTGCTCTAAAAAATATTCAAACATGATGGATATGGATTTTATTCCTCATACTATTTTAGTTGGTAGTTTGGCATATGCTATGTGATCAGTCTCAGTATTGCAACAATAATGTTGCAACTACTAAGGCTACCAAATGTAATTATCAACCAGGGGTTTGTACAAACTTAAAAGGTATCGACACTATATGTGTAGCATACAATGTGTCATTATTCTATTGATCTGGTGTAATGGAGTGAATTTCATGAAATTAAAGCCTAAACTAATTGCAATAATGGAATTGTTACTTTATTTGCAAGAAATGGAAATGCTACTTTCTCAACTTCTAAATGTTAACTAATCAATTCATGAAAGGACAAAAGTTAATCTACTTGTGGAAGGAAATCTATTTTATCTTTCATAATTCATAAAAATACCAATCGTAATTTCATGTGACATCTACGTAGTTCACATTTGCTTATAAATCAGTAACCTACTTGCATCATACTTGTGATAAAGAAACTGTCTACTATGTTTTTGCAGTGAAGAAAATGAAGGGTTAGAGTGGCTTAGGAGCTTCCCCTAATCATAAAATCATAGTTGGGGGCCATTATTCATGTAGAATAAGTCATGGTTGTAGAGGGGATAAAAATTTATTAAGGAAAGTTGTCTTACAAGTTTGCAACAAGTGATTGCTATAGGACAAACAAGATTGCTGCAAGAGGTTTTGTTTTGTTATAGGAGGAGATAACTCACCAAATGACCACGTAAATCAAATGAAAACGGGATAGGACAATTTTTTTATTAATTAGGATGTCTTAGGTCTCCATTCCAAGTGGAATCATTCCAAAATATCATTTTTCACAAGTGCTAAAAAATGGAAGAAAATTACTACTCTAAAACCTAGAAATTCAAGAACTAGTGAACTAGTTAACCTATCAAATGCCTAACCTAATCAAGTGAAAATGCAATGGTGTAATTTTTTTTTATTAAATTGAATATTTTTGTAAACTAATAAAGTTGTAATAAACTCAAACGAATCTCATTAACATGTTCTAAACTATAGCAGAAAATTACTACTATTTGCTACAATGGACTTCCCGAAATTCTAGATTTGTGAATAAGTAAAACAATCCAAGTAGCTCAATGATGACTATGACTTTCCAACGCTATTCTCAGGATAAATAATTCTTTTGAATCTATAAATAACCTTAAAAATAAGTCACTTCAACCATTTAACCCAATCCTACAGCAAAAAATTATCAATACTAAATGTAGAAATAGGAAAAAGAAGAATAAAAGATGCATGTGAATAAGAAGTGAAAAGAAGAAAAGGAAATTATACAAAAAAGTCTCTAAGGATCTTGGGATGGCCAAGCCCAAGCATAATTAAATTCTTATGAAGGATACCAAACTTTAGAAGCTAAAAATGGCACAAAACTTCATTATTTGAATCAATCCAAGTACATCCCTGCTAGAAATGAAAGTGGAGATGCAAAAATACAAGCTTTTTCCACAAGAAGACTAACAAACACATACCCTAGAGGAAAATTAGAATTAGTTTTTATAAAAAATGATGAGGAACATTCTCCTATAAAGTATGAAGCTTTCCCCTCCAAAATGTCTCAAATATGGGATTTGGTTCCCAACACTAGGAATCTACATTAAATGACACGGGACACATTCCTAGATTTTCTCAATATATGGAGCTCCAAAATATGTCAATAAATTCATTATATTTTGTTCATTTATTCTCTAATATTGATCCTATTTTAGTAGGGAGAAATTCCCTATGTTATCTCCTCCTCAAAATCTTCATAATATGCCCAATATGCTCACAATATTCTACAAAAATCCATGATATTAGGCACAAATATGCAATTATCTCTAAACCTTCCTAATGAACATACTAAAGCTAAAAAAATGTCATCTAATTCAGAAAAGAGAGGTTTAATGTGTTGAATTATGGTTGGATCGACCTTAATTTATGTCTAATTTGGAGGCCCATCATATCCCCTTTTGAAAGTGTCTCTCATCCTCTGAGCAACTTAGTGACCTAATCGTGCCTCATTCATGGCCCTAGTGGCCTCTGTAACATTCCAAGCTACCTTAGAAGGAATTTTGGCACATATACTCTTTCTCCATTGTCTTCATCTTCTTTTCCAACTCATTCTTCTATAGATCCATCCTTTTCTCCAAGTTCTAATTAGGCTTGCCCTCGTGTCTTAAGAAAAGTCTCCCTATTAATGTTCACAATGTTTTCCCATGATACAAGCTTTTTACATTCTCCACAACATATTCGATAATCATCATCTTTGATGAGTTTGTGGACTCTCTTTAGTTGAAGCCACCCCCCACAATTGTTAGTGTGTTTTTCCAAAGTTTGGCAAACCAATACTCCCAATCTGCTATAGGGGTAAAAGATAAATTTTGTCCATACTGGTTAGAGGAAGAAAAGCTTCATACTCAAATAAAATTTTATTCCATTTCCTTTCTCATATTTCTTAACTCAAAAGAAACATTCTCATTCAATTTGTTATTCTCAAACTGCTATCAAAATTTTGGCTAAAGGAATGAGAGGTTTTGTAGGTTTCTTGTCCACAGATGGCAGAGAAAAATGTGTACTTACCCTTATCTTAGATATATCTCTTCAAATATAGGGTAAAGTTGCTCAAAATCAGGATTTTAGCATCTCTCTGGACTTTCCTGTAGCACACTATCTTCTCTTGTAGCAAATTTGTTTCTCCTGTAGCAATTATGTTTCTCTTGTAGAATCCCTATTTTCTCTTGTAGAATGGTATCTTCTGCTTTCATATGCTTATTTGGGGCTGTTGTAGTGGTTTTCCTTCACATGGATGTCAAACGTTTCTTCCCCTTTGGTTGAAACCTCCCCCGCATGGCTCCTATTGTTGTCTCCTTAAATTATTTGAAAAGTATTTCCAAGGTTTTTCTTTGAATATTATAGGGTGAAAAGTTAGGGATAGGGTGGTTGACTTTTGGTCAGAGAAAGAGAATAATGCTACCCCCTATCTTGGTGAAAGAATTCCATTGCTTTATCCTTGCCCCTCGATGAGCCCCAAAAATGGCTAACTTTATTGGCTCATTTTGTCTATTATTCTTGATTAATCCACCATTCTTCATAGTTTTATGCATTCTTTTGAATATATTTATGTTAATTGATGAATTAGAATAGTCACTTGACCACAAAAGTCTAATACATGCTTATTGCAGATTTTTGGACATCTTTTGGACCAAGGTCAAGCATTTATGAGCAAGTTGATAGCCAAATACGAAGGAACAGGCTGAGGATTTGTAGGAAGGGTGTCTCTTGCACTAAATGACCCCTTCCTCGAGTTCTCCACCATTAGATCGGAGTTCAATAGCCCACCAAAGTTGATTTCAAGGGGCAGCCGAGCAGATTTTGTGAAGTGGCTGATTAACTGTAGTTTTGAGCAGCCAAGCCCCTAAAGTTAAGGAGGGTTGTTGGGAGTCCTCATGGTGCATAAGTAGGAAGGCTTCAAGCCTTCGTAGTTTAGCTATTGAACAGTTGTTTTTCTCACATTAGTGCAGCTTTGCCCTTCAACTCATTTTCGAGCTCTTGTTTAAATAGTTTTGTGACATGATTATTTTTTGAGTAATGGAGATAAATTTCACTTTACACCAGCTCTGAGCTTTCTTAGGAGGCTTTAGCTCTTGGGGTTGGGCCCAACCCAAGTGTCAGTACCTCCTCTATGTACTTTTATGTGTTTTCCTTACGTTCATAGAATAATTTTTGTTATTTAGCTTAAGATCTTTCCTTGTTACTTAGGTTGCTTTTGATGATTAAAATAGTTTTTCATGCTTCAGGTTGATTTGACAGTTTGGTAATAAAAAAAGATCTGAAAAAATGCCATCAAGCAATTCTTGATCTCATCTCTCCCTCCTTAGGACCATGAACTGAGACCAAGGCATACTTGCTGCCACAAAAAAATTGTTTTTGCCTTTCTATGCAATTTTTAGTGTTAGATTTTTAGTTGGAAAAGATGATACCAGGTAAAATTGCATGTTTAGATCTGTTCTTGCTTAGTTTCCATAGCTATCTTGCATGATTTCTTGTCTATAAACTTTTGTTCATCATGTTTCTGGTTGTTAGGTCAGATTAGGTCAAAGTAGATAGATCTTTGGTTTTTCTAGTCTTGGTTCGATCAGTTTTGGAAAATAGTGTGCAGAGCACCTGTAATACACCCATACCTATCCTTCCTCCATCATCCAACCTGTTCCAGACCCTAATCCAAGATTCCTACCCTCCATTCGCTACACTTTCCCAATTTTCCCTAATTTCTATATTTTTGTGCAACATTGCTTTCTCCATCCTTGAGCAAATCCAACTATCTTCATCACTCTTGAGCTTCATTTACCAGGTCCCACACCTCTTAACAACCTTATCCACCCTTCATTTCCACTTCCCTACCATATTTTCTCCATCAATCCTCTAAAATCCTCTTTCGGTTGTTCCTGTAGGACTTCCTGTAGAACATCCTGTAGAACCCCTGCAGACTTCCTGTAGAAGTTCACGTGAGTAGTTTTTCGAGATTTGATCACTGTGAAACTCTCTGGAAGGATGTTAGGGACCCCTTAGGCCCTCTTCTCACCATCCCAACCTCTCGCAAGCATCCACTCCATTCCCTTTCGCCAATCAACCTCTGCATGATCAAAAACAGTTAAAGCACATGCATAATAATTCTGCAAAATTACTCAAAAATACAAAAAGATGTTTTTTCAGATTTTACTTTAGAAGTAGCTTAGTCACATGAATTTTACCTTTCCAAGAGTCAATGGCATCCATTTCAGCAGCTTTCATCTCTTTTCTTGCACTAGTAGGGTTAGTCAGTAAAACTAGGGTTTGCTAGGGTTTGCATTTCCTTTCAGCTTTCAGCTTCTTTCTGCAAGTAGATTAGCCTCCTTCGAGTTAGATTTCATCCATCACAGTTAAAAGCTTCTTCTAAGAGCTCATAGAAGTTGGCTTAAGCTCCTAGTAAACTTGTGCCAGCTAATCAAGTGATAGTTGAGGCAACATCTAGTACTTGTGCATATAGCACTGTTGCTTCCAAGTTTTTTACGAACTACCGGGTCGATAAAAGTGAAGAAGGGAGTCCTAGGAGTTGCAGCATCATTGCTGCAATACTAGAGCCCACCATATTTTTGGCGCTATTTCCGGGGAAGCGTCAGAGTATTTATGATTGTTGCTTTTCTTCTATTTTCTACTACAACCTTCTGCTAAGTAGTTTATTTCAGCAAGCATAGATTAGAAATTTCCCGCTTTCATAGATTAGAATTTCATTTCTACAATTTGAATTCAACAAGCGTAGGTTAGCATTTCATTTATGCAATTTCAATTCTGCAAGCGGAGCCTAGAATTTCATTTATGCAATTTCAATTCAGCAAGTGTAGATTAGCATTTCATTTCTGCAATTTCAATTCTACAAGCATAGCCTAGCATTTCATTTCTACAACATAGATTAGTCCTTTCCTGCTTTCATTTCAATTCTGCATTTTCATTTCAGCAACATAGATTTTCGTTAGTTGCAGTTCAATCTATTTTAGTTTTTATAGGTACAAGCAGAAAAAAGAAACAAAAAAGCAACCAAAAATATTTCCTTTCATGCCTCGTAGGAATAGAGACAATTCAGGAAAATTCTTACCCAACACCCCCACCACATCACTGAGTCACCCTTCTCTCTTCTTCGGTGGTAGTGATCCATAAGTACCTATAGGTGAACCTCCAGAGATATATGAAGATCCTATAACAGAAGAAGAGCAAGAAAAAATTCCTCCTAAGACCATGGCGGAACACAGAAACGATATAGGAAATGAGGAGAGAATAGAAAGTGCCTTTCCCATCCAAGAGACCAATGGGGACACAAAAATGAAAAATATCAGTCCCTCAGCCATACCTCACTTCCATGGATTGACCACTGAAGACCTCGATACCTTCTTGTTTGAGTTTGATGTCCTTTGTCAAACTTATGACTATGCAGAAGACGAGCAAAAGCCGAAGATCTTTCCCTCTACCCTCAAGGATGTAACACTACATTGGTTCATGGGGTTACCTGGAAACAGTATCACAACTTGGGCTCAGATGCAGCAAGCCTTTAACAAAAAATATCGGGATTATTGTAGGTCAAAGGAAACGAAGAGAGAAATCTTTTGGATGACCATGGGAAGTGATGAATCCTTAGAAGACTATGAAGAAAGGTTTCAACTTAGTTATGAAAGGGCCAAGTGCACTCTTGACCTCGAATCTCTAAAGCTAGTTCTGCTCCAAGGAATTCCTGAAGACCTTCTAGATACCCTCCATTTGCTGGCTGGAAGAGACATCTACCAACTACCTTATGATAACATAAAGAATGTGTTTAGAAACCATTCTAGGGTAGCCTAGAAAAGAGGTAGGGGGAATCAACTTTCAGCTAGTGCCACCTTCTCCAAACATGAGTTTACAAATCAGATGGAGGACCTTAAAAGTGAGATGAGACAGACCATTGCCATGCAACTGGATACTTTTTGAATCCAATAGAAGAAAGAGGAAGCTGAGAAGGCTTTGGCCATCTTTTGTCCCAGATGTACAAGGAAGCATCCTCAAAATGAGTGTCCATTGCACTCAGTAGAGGTATGTTTAATTTGTGAGGAAGAGCACCCTATAAACCAGTGCCCAACCTTACCCAGACTTAAAGCTATGTACCAAGGGGTTGAAGGAGCCACTGAACCACTCTACTTCCTAAGCCAAAGGAGGCCACACGGATATAGACCTTACTAGTAGGAGATGCAAGTGACATACCAAACTTATTACAACCCCAACCAATCTACTCACATACCTTCTTGGGGACCCCCTGCTCATCCTTCCCGGTACACACCCCCTCCTTGGTCATATCCATGTCAATATCATACTCAACCTGCTGTCCATTAATTTCATTCTCATGTTCAGCCACAGCCTCAGTGGAATTCACCTCAACAGGGATGGAGGCTCCAATACAACTCTCCTCCCACTATTTTGCCTCCACCACCTGCTCAACTACAACCATTACCTCCTGCTCCTCTGAGACAACCCCAGACGCCTGCTCAACCAAACCTGAACCCCAATAATAGACAGGCCCAGCAGGGATATACTAGAGAGATGACATGCCCTACCTATGCTGTCGAGATTCAGGAGATCAACCTATGATCTCGGAAGGTCCTCCCAGATAGATAACCTCCTCCTAAGGAGGATGAGGAAGAAAACTAGGAAAGCGAACCAAAATTCATTCCATCCTTTCCTGAGAGACTAACTGGAACTACGCAACCAAACCTAGAAGAGACTAAACTTCTAGGCGAGCTTAAACAGCTGTGTGTGAAAATACCACTTCTCCAGGCCATAAAAGATGTACCAATCTACAAAAAATTGATCAAAGAGAAGTGTTTCAGGCACCCAGGTAGGTGCAAGAGAGATGCCCCAACTATCAATGTCACACGACAACTATCCGACCTGATGTTGGGATAAGTAATCTGTCCAAAATATTTGGACCTTGGGAGTCTTGTAGTAGATGTCCACATCAATGGCACCATAATCCCCCACACCTTGATCGATCTAGGGGTTGCCATTAATGTGATGACCAGGGACACCATGCTCAAAATCAACCTTCAGAGTTCCATAAGGAAGACCTGGATAGTACTACAGTTAGCAGACTACTCGACTGTGACTCTCGAAGGGATTATGGAAGAAGTCATGGTCTCCATTAATTCTTGGGAGTACCCTGTGGACATCTTGGTCCTTCAGCCAAAGGCAAAACTCACTCAATACCCCCTCATTTTGGGAAGGCCTTGGCTAGCTACTGCAGATGCTTACATCAGTTGTAGAGCCAGGAGCACGACCATCAAGAATGGGCCTATGTCCAAGCAGCTAGTCCTATATCCTCTTGCCCAACCTCTGCTAGAACATGACTTACCTTTCGGGTTGGAGGAGGAAGATGACGATGAAGTCTACTCTGCACCGTTGTGCACAGTGGAAGCCACCAGGGGAGGTCATCAAATCGAGGATGACCTTATTGAAAATATGATTCAAAATCTACCTCCCAGTGTGCTGCCGTTAGAAGAGTTGGTAGGAGACACGAAAGCCAGTGCTTTAGTGGATCTCTGTGTGATTGATCTGACCTATCCCTGAGTTAAGAATGTGGAATTTGGCCCCAAGAGAACCTTGAAGATTAACTCATCCCTATCCCCCTCTCAGGAGAAAGAGTTGTGTAGCTTATTGAACAACCATGGGATGCTTTTGCTTGGAGCTATAAGGAGATGAAAGTATTCCATCCTTCAGTCTGTACCCATCACATTTACAATAAAGAGGATTGTAAACTAGTCAGGCAGCCTCAGAGGAGGATGAATCTAGCCCTCAAGGACATTTTCAAAGAAGAACTTCGAAAGTTTCTGGATGCAGGATTCATCTACCCCATCTCTGATAGCGAGTGGGTTTCTCATTTGGTTCTTGTGCCCAAGAAGAAGGGGAAGTGGAGAATTTGTGTAGATTATTGAGAACTTAACAAAGCTACCAAGAAGGACCATTTCCGTTTTCCTTTCATAGATCAAGTGTTAGACGGCCTAGCAAGGAGGAAGTTCTCTTCTTTCCTAGATGGGTTTAGCGGGTATAATCAAATCCAAATCAGCACGGGAGACCAAGATAAGACCACTTTCACTTTTCCATCGGGTACCTTTGCCTATTGGGTCCTTCCCTTTGGGTTATGAAATGCTCCTACCACTTTCCAGAGAGTAGTGCTAACCATCTTTGCTTAGCTGGTTCATGATTCGGTGGAAATCTACATGGATGGCTTCACTCCTTCTGGGTCCAACTTCCAAGAAGCATTGACTAACCTGGGAAAAGTTTTAACCAAGTGTATTGAAATGAACCTGTCCCTCAGTCCTAAGAAATGTGAATTCCTGATGACTGAATGGACCGTGCTAGGTCATACAATTTGTCAGCAAGGATTACAAGTGGATCCCAACAAGACTACTATCATCCAAAGGGTTCCACCTCCTCAAAAGGTAAGAGATGTTTAGAGTTTTCTAGGCTTAGCAGGATATTATCGAAGATTCATTAAAGATTTCAGTAAGCTAGCCTCTCCATTGTTTGGTCTTTTTGGGAAAGATGTTGAGTTTTTTAGGGTCCCACCCTAACCCCCTTATTTATGTCATGGGATCACGTCATAGTCAAGAGTCAATAAAGCTCATATTAATATTTGTAAGTGGTTAACCCGCAATTAATGACGGGACCACAGTTAGTTGCAAATGGGCGGTAATATTAGATAGATGGTAATAAAACCCACGGTATTGGCCCGTGGTATTGCATGTATGAGTCATATATAAAGGATAGAGACTCCCTACGAGGAGTATCGTGTCTTGTTTTTGTAATCGAGCTCTGCTCTCTTGGAGGTTGCCCCCTCGAAGAGGCCTGTGAACATTTCTCTCTGAATAATAAAATCATTGCTATTCTGTGTTCTGGGTATCTTTTCTTCGCATATTCAGTGTTCTCGGTATTTTTTCTCGCATATTCTGTGTTTGGGTATTACTTTGCAGGTTAAGAGCATAACAAGTGGTATTAGAGCACTTTCCAGGGCTCGGTGGGATCTCCAAATTTTAGCAAAAAAAAAAATTTGGCTAGAGACGTGTTCCGGCGTCTTTAAACCACAGGATCTGTCGTTAAGCGCATAAACCTGCGGATTTGGGGAGGCATGCACGCAGGAAATACAAGAGGTGGTCACGTCTGTTGGACTCCCTTGTAACCCCTGTGGGTACCCCTTCGAGTAGTAGCGCATTAGACAGAACCGCGCACAGACTGTCTTCCACGTACCCTTTGGGTATATAGGAAGCCCCATAGCTACCTTGAAGCCTCGCCATAGATAAACCTTCGGCCGTCTTGTGGCTACAGTACACCGAGAACAGCACTCGAAGAGATTACTCGCCCATACGATAGGGTAGTCGGGTTGTACGGCTAACGGTACGGTCGATCCTCCTTAGTTAGAGCCCTAAAACATTGGGCCAAGTACTACTGTCAGACCCTTATGTATATTGCGATCTGTAGCACCTGACACTCCTCAAGACCATAGTTCCCTTTCTATCGGGGGATCACACATCATCTATTCCAGATCAGCAAGTGCAGCAACAACAGACATCAGTCTCGCAGCTCTATCAGATCAGCAGCAGCAATGTTCCACCATTCAGATCTCTCAGATCCACCAGATCGGAGTAGTTGTGAAGGGTTCCTGTACCTGGCTATAATTTTTGCAGGACTTTTGGCGGCATTAACATTTTGAGGATTTGGCGACTGCAGTATTGATCAAGGAGTAAAACTCCGTTAGGAGTTTTCCAAAAAAAAAGAAAACTTCCAAAGCGCTTATTTGTGATCTAGCCCATCAGCATCAGGACAACGAGCTGAGCACGGTGGTACCATTCAATTTCTTCGAAAAAAAAAAATTTGCGGTCCCAATTTTTCATCAAGTTGGTGTATGGTAGAAACTAGAGCTCAAGCAATGGCCAATGAAAGACTAGACAAACTTGAAACAGATATGAACGAGCTCAAAAATACGCTTGACGGACTATCTAGCATGGTACGGCAAGCACTCGATAAGGGCAAGGAGCCAGCTCTCGAGGAACACTATAATGACCATGTACACCATGAGGGTGAGTCTAGCCACTCTCCTCATGTCTGGCACACCCATCCACCACCCAACAGAGATCTCCCACTCAGTCAGCGACCTCCCAAGTTGGATATGCAGAAATTTGACGGTTCTAACCCGTCCGCATGGCTAGCACAAATGGAACAGTATTTCAAATTGAATCGTCTCCAAGATGATTGGACTAAGATTGGAGTGGGGACCATGTACTTGGACAATGAACGATGGCAATGGGCGGAATGGCATCAACGTCGCAATGCACCTTTTTCGAGTTGGGCCCAATTTGCCAAAGCTCTTCGAGATCGCTTTGAACAGGGAGACTCCTTTTTGGGCCATCTCACTAAGCTCCGACAGACGGGTACAGTGGATGAATATATCACCGCTTTTGAAGCCTTGGCCTTCTGCACTCAGCATCTCTCAGATGATTTCTACACGGAATGTTTTATCAGTGGTCTTAAAGAAGCCATCAAAGCTCAAGTTCTACTCCACCACCCTCCCACATGGACGGAGGCTTGCCAGGTAGCCCGTAAGGTGGAGCGTGCCATAACAGCCCAATACAGCTGCCCCAATTTCCCCACTAAAGGTCATCCCCCACAAGCTCATACCACGACTCAGACACTTAAGGTCCAAAAGGTGTCACCTCAGGAAATGGCCGAGAGAAGGAAGCAAGGACTATGTTACTACTGTGATGAAAAATATTCCCCTGGGCATAAATGCAAGGAGCCCAAGTTTTTCCAAATAGATGCCACTGACTACAGCTCCACCGAGGAAGATCCACCTCTTGAGGAACCGGAGGCGATCGAAGAAGACAACCAAAAGGAGATTGTATATGATGACCCAGTTATTTCACTCAATGCGTTGGCAGGAATCTCTTCCCCTCAAACTCTCAAAATCAGGGGTTTTCTTAAACATCGCCCAGTAATAGTCTTGATTGATAGTGGAAGTACCCATAATTTCATCCATCAAAAAATCGCCAAAGCAGCGCATTGTTATGTATGGGCAGTCTCTAACTTCCAGGTCCAAATTGCAGATGGGGGCATAATGAAATGTGAAGGCCGCTGTGAAAATGTCAAACTTCAAATGGGGGATTATCAGTTGAAAACCCACATGTTTGCCATACACATGGGGGGATGCGACATTGTCCTAGGTGCTGAATGGCTCCGCACCCTTGGGCCAATCACAATGGATTTCCAGGAGTTATATATGAGTTTTAAGCAGAACAACTCCACACATACCCTCCGTGGCCTCCAGGCGGGAGCACCCTCTGTCATCAGCTCGCATCGGATGGAAAAATTGTTAAAAAAGGGCCATCATGGAGTAGTAGCGCAATTTAATGCCATCCAGGTCGTCGACACCAAACCTCTGCCAATTCATCCTGAGATGCAGCAGATTTTAAATACCCATCGGACGGTCTTTGACAAGCCTCATGAGCTTCCACCCTCGCGAGGGGAACATGATCATAGCATCACCTTGGTTCCAGGGGCTCAACCCCCAAATGTGCGGCCATACAGATATCCGTTCACTCAAAAGAATGAAATAGAAAAAATCATCAAGGAATTGTTGGAAGCAGGTGTCATTCGTCCCAGCATTAGTCCTTATTCATCCCCAATGGTCATGGTCCTCAAGAAAGATGGGGAGTGGCGGATGTGTCCCGACTTCAGGGCCCTCAACAAGTTGACAGTCAAAGATAAATTTCCCATTCCGGTGGTTGACGATTTGCTAGACGAACTCAATGGGGCTCAATTCTTCACCAAGTTGGATCTTCGCTCCGGCTACCACCAAATTCGCATGAAGGAAGTCGACATTCCCAAGACGGCTTTCAGAACTCATGAAGGCCATTATGAGTTCTTGGTCATGCCATTTGGTCTCTGTAATGCCCCTTCTACTTTTCAGAGTCTTATGAATCACATCCTCAAACCATATCTCAGAAAATTTGTCCTTGTCTTCTTCGATGACATTCTCATCTATAGTGGCACCTGGGCGGCACATCTTCAGCATGTAGATCTACTCTTGCAACTACTCCGCAAGCATAAATTATTTGTCAAGATGTCTAAGTGTGCGTTTGGCATGGAAGAAGTTGAGTATTTGGGCCACATTGTGGGGCGTGAAGGTGTCAAGGTGGACCCCAAAAAGATCCAGGCAATGCAAGAATGGCCTCAACCTAAGACTTTGAAGAGCTTGAGAGGATTTTTGGGTCTCACAGGCTATTATCGTAAATTTGTCCGCAACTATGGCCGCATAGCGAAGCCCCTCACTCAACTCCTAAAGAAAAATTCCTTCTTCTGGATCGAGGAAGCACAACAGGCATTTACCGCGCTCAAAAACGCCATGTGTACCACTCCAGTCTTAGCACTACCTGACTTCACCAAATCCTTTGTCATTGAAAGTGATGCTTCGGGTACAGGTATTGGGGCGGTCTTAATGCAGGAAGGGCGACCATTGGCCTTCACAAGCCAACAACTCAGTGGGAGGAATCTGGGACAATCTACCTACGAGAAGGAAATGATGGCCATCTTACATGCAGTCGAGACCTGGCGACCTTACTTATTGGGGCGATGTTTCCAAATCTGCACAGATCATCACAGTCTTAAATATTTTCTGGACCAACGCCTATCCTCCCCACAACAAAATAAATGGTTAGCCAAAATGCTGGGATATGATTATGAGATCATTTACAAGAAAGGGAAAGACAACAGTGTAGCAGATGCATTATCACGCCAATTTGAGGAGGAAAGTACTATGCTCGCAATTTCCCTTCCCATTCCAGATTGGATTGAAGAAGCTCGCAGGGAATGGTTTGCACACCCAGGGCTCTCCCAACTCATTTCTCAACTGTAGGTAGATCCTAATTTCGGCACGGGCTACTCGTGGCAGAATGATATTCTTCGCTACAAGGACAGAGTCGTCATATCACCAACATCTACCCTCAAAAGTCGCCTTTTGGCAGAATTGCACTCATCTCCCATTGCAGGACATTCGGGCTTTCAGAAGACGTATGCTCGCACCAGAAGATCATTCTTTTGGACAGGCATGAAAAAGGACGTCCTTACCTTCGTAGCCGAATGTGATGTCTGTCAACGCCACAAAGGGGAAACCGTCAACACACCAGGCACCTTACAACCATTGCCCATTCCGGCCTCCATTTGGACAGAGGTTTCTATGGATTTCATTACAGGTCTTCCAAAGTCAGGGAACAAGTCAGTCATCATGGTGGTTGTGGACCCACTGTCGAAGTATGCTCATTTCTGCGCCCTACCCCACCCGTTTACACCAACCTTGGTTGCTCAAACTTTCATGGATCAAATCTTCAAATTACATGGCATGCCCACTTCTATAGTGTCCGACCGTGACCCGATCTTCACCAGCAATTTTTGGCAGGAACTCTTCAAACTACAAGGCACTCAACTCAAACTCAGTAATTCATATCATCCGCAAACAGATGGTCAAACCGAAGCTGTCAACAAATGTCTAGAAACCTACCTTAGGTGTTTCACTTCAGAAAAGCAACACCTTTGGGCACAGTGGCTACCTCTGGCTGAATGGTGGTATAAAACCAACTATCATGCCACCACCAAAATGACTCCCTATGAAGTAGTATATGGTCAACTTCCACCTTCCCCTACTTCTTATCTCAAGGGATGCTCCAAAGTACAAGCAGTTGATCAACTCCTACAACACCACGCAACCATGATTGCCCATCTTCGCGAGAATCTTCATCAAGCTCAGAATCGCATGAAGCAACAGGCCGACCAACATCGCTCAGAACGCCAATTTCAAGAAGGGGATCAGGTCTTTTTAAGGCTGCAACCATATAAGCAAACATCACTCAAAGATAAGGGTTGTCAAAAGCTCTCTCCAAAATTCTACAGACCATACCAAGTACTTCAGCGCATTGGAGAAGTGGCTTACAGGTTGGCTTTGCCACCTACGGCAAAAATCCATCCAGTTTTCCATGTATCGTGCCTCAAGAAAGTGATTGGGAACAATTGCCACGTTCAAACCAGTCTACCTGAATTAGACGAAGAAGGGTCAATCTGGCTTCAACTCGAATAGGTTCTAGACACCCGAGACAAGCACCTGCGTGACCGCATGATTAAGGAGGTCCTCGTCAAATGGAAAGACACCTCCCCGGAAGATGCAACTTGGGAACTAGCCACTATTCTTCAACAGTTTCCGCAGCTTCAGCCTTGAGGACAAGGCTAGTCTTAAGGGGGAGGGCATGTTAGGGTCCCACCCTAACCCCCTTATTTATGTCATGGGATCACATCATAGTCAAGAGTCAATAAAGCCCATATTAATATTTTTAAGTGGTTAACCCGCAATTAATGACGGGACCACAGTTAGTTGCAAATGGGCGGTAATATTAGATAGATGGTAGTAAAACCCACGGTATTGGCCCGTGGTATTGCATGTATGAGTCATATATAAAGGATAGAGACTCCCTGCGAGGAGTATCGTGTCTTGTTTTTGTAATCGAGCTCTGCTCTATTGGAGGTTGCCCCCTCGAAGAGGCCTGTGAACATTTCTCTCTGAATAATAAAATCATTGCTATTATGTGTTCTGGGTATCTTTTCTTCGCATATTCAGTGTTCTCGGTATTTTTTCTCGCATATTCTGTGTTTGGGTATTACTTTGCAAGTTAAGAGCATAACAGAGTTTATATGGATTGAAGACTATCAAGAGGCTCTAGATGTGTTGAAAGATAAGTTGGTAACTGCCCCAATCTTTAGAGGTCCAAACTGGGCCCTACCTTTCCACATTCACACAGATGCCTCGAATAAAGCCATAGGAGCATCCTTAGGTCAAGTCGAAGAAAAGCTACCATATGCCATATATTTTGTCAGTAAAAACCTGTCCAAGGCAGAGTTAAAATATATTGTAACCAAGAAAGAGCTCCTAACTGTAGTCCATTCCCTAAATAAGTTCAGACACTACAGCACTGGTTATCAAATATTTGTACACACTGAACATGCTACAATTAGGTATTTGATGAATAAACCTCATGTAAATGCTCGAATCATTAGATGGTTACTTTTATTGCAACAATTTGATTTGACCATTGTTGGTAAGCCAAGTAAGGAAAATTTTGTTGCTGATTTTATATCTAGACTAGATTTGTCTACAGGTGAAGAGAGGATTGTGGACAATCAACTGCCAGATGAAAACCTATTTGTTATTTCAATAGTCTCTTCATGGTTTGCTGATATAGCAAATTACTTTGTTTCAGCACAGTTCCTGCCACACCTATCCTCAAAAAAGAAGAGCAAGATCGTGAGGAAAAGTGCCCCATTCACTTGGATTGGGTGCAACCTGTTTAAACTTGGCTCGGATTAGTTTTTGAGGCATTCTGTCAGGGAGGAGGAAGCTTTTGACATCCTCCTAACATGTAATGATGGGACCTTCGGAGGCCACTTTGCAACAAAAATAACCGCTTTCAAAATTCTACAAGGAGGCTATTATTGGCCCAGTTTTCATTAAGATGTGAGGAGATACATCAGCCAATGTGACCGATGTCAAAGGATGGGGAAACAAACTCCAAGGGATGAAATTCCCCTCCAACCTTAAGTTACTTTCGAGCCATTTGAGAAGTGGGGCATGGAATTTGTGGGTCCTATCAACCCTCCTTCAAAACAAAAGTATTACATCATTGTGTGCACAGACTACCTCACAAAGTGGGAAGAAACAAAGGCAATCAAGGCAGCAACAGAAGAAAAAGTGGCTAAGGTTTTGAGGGAAAATATCTTCTACAAGTTTGGCTACCCAAGAGAGTTAGTCACAGATTAAGGAAGTTGGTTTACCTCTAACCTGATTGAAGACCTGCTCGCTCATCACGAGATTAAATACATAACTTCCACCCCTTATCATCCGCAAGCAAATGGATAGGTGGAAGTCACTAACTGAGCTTTGGAAGACATTTTGACTAAAGTGGTGAGCAATAGCAGAAAATATTGGGTAGATCGCTAGGTTGAGGCCACCTGGGCCTACAACACCGCTTGGAAAACTACAACAGGTTTCACACCTTATGAGTTGGTCTACAAGAAGAAGACTTTGTTGTCCATAGAATTTGAATATAACACATTGAGGTTGGAAAATCAGTTGGACCTAGATCTCAGCCATGCACAACAGCAAAGATTAATTCAGCTGAATGGACTAGATGAACAGAGAATGTAAGCCCTTCTCCACTCAGAGGTGGTCCAACTTCAAAGGAAGGTATAGAATGACTGACACCTTAAAGAAAAGCAATTCGAGCCAGGATATTTGGCGTTGTTATATTATTCAAGATACAAGGATTTCAAAGGGAAGTTGAGGACAAGATGGTTGGGACCATATACAGTGGAGAAATGCAACGGAAATGGTTCAGTCCTTATTAGGACCATTGATCAAGAATCCATCCCCATGCTCATCAATGGTTATTGATTTAAAATCTACAGGAAGCCCCTTTATAAGCAGGAGTTCATTGAAACTCTGGATAAATCAGTGTTGGTAGTGGAGCAGGCCCCTATCTCCACTCCACCCACACCTTGAAGAAAAAAAAAAAGAAAAAAAAAAGAAAAGAATAAGAATAACATAACCTCCCACTATGTTTCCTCCACCACCTGCTCAACTACAACCATTACCCCCTGCTCCTCTGAGACAACCCCAGACGCCTACTCAACCAAACTGGAACCCCAATAACAGACAGGCCCAGCAAGTATATACTAGAGAGACGACATCCCCTACCTATGTTGTCAAGATTCAGGAGATCAACCCATGATCTAGGAAGGTCCTCCCAGATAAAAAACCTCCTCCTAAGGAGGATGAGGAAGAAAACTAGGAAAGTGAACCCAAATTCATTCCATCCTTTCCTAAGACACTAACTGGAACTACGCAACCAAACCTAGAAGAGACTAAACTTCTGGGTGAGCTTAAACAGTTGTGTGAAAAAATACCACTTCTCCAGGCCATAAAAGATGTACCAATCTACAAAAAATTGATCAAAGAGAAGTGTTTCAGGCACCCAGGCAGGTGCAAGAGAGATGCCCCAACTATCAATGTCACAGGACAACTATCCGACCTGATGTTGGGATAAGTAATCTGTCCAAAATATTTGGACCCTGGGAGTCTTGTAGTCGATGTCCACATTAATGGAACCATAATCCCCCACACCTTCCTCGATCTAGGGGCTGCCACTAATGTGATGACCAGGGACACCATGCTCAAAGTCAACCTTCAGAGTTCCCTAAGGAAGACCTGGATAGTAGTGCAGTTAGCAGACTGCTCCACTGTGACTCTCGAAGGGATTATGGAAGATGTCATGGTCTCCATTAATTCTTGGGAGTACCCTATGGACTTCTTGGCCCTTCAGCCAAAGGAAAAACTCACTCGATACCCCCTCATTTTGGTAAGGCCTTGGTTAACTACTGCAGATGCTTACATCAGTTGTCAAGCCGGGAGCATGACCATCAAGAATGGGCCTATGTGCAAGTAGCTAGTCCTATATCGTCTTGCCCAACCTCTGCTAGAACATGACTTACCTCTCTGGTTGGAGGATGAAGATGAGGATGAAGTCTACTCTGCACCATTGTGCACAGTGGAAGCCACTAGGGGAGGTCATCAAACCGAGGATGACCTTATTGAAAATCTGATTCAAAATCCACCTCCCAGTGTGGTACCGTTAGAAGAGTTGGTAGGAGTCACGAAAGCCAGTTCTTTAGTGGATCTCTGTGTGATTGATCTGACCTCTCCCTGAGTTAAGAATGTGGAATTTGGCCCCAAGAGAACCTTGAATATTAACTCATCCCTATCCCCCTCTCAGGAGAAAGAGTTGTGTAGCTTATTGACCAACCATTGGATGCTTTTGCTTGGAGCTATAAGGAGATGAAAGTATTCCATCCTTCAGTATGTACCCATCACATTTACATTAAAGAGGATTGTAAACTAGTTAGGCAACCTTAGAGGAGGATGAATCTAGCCCTCAAGGACATTGTCAAAGAAGAACTGCGAAAGTTGCTGGATGCAGGATTCATCTACCCCATCTCTGACAGCGAGTGGGTTTCTCCTTTGGTTCTTCTGCCCAAGAAAAATGGCAAGTGGAGAATCTGTGTAGATTATCAAGAACTTAACAAAGCTACCAAGAAGGACCATTTCCGTTTTCCTTTCATAGATCAAGTGTTAGACGGCCTAGCAAGGAGGAAGTTCTTTTCTTTCCTAGATGGGTTTAGTGGGTATATTCAAATACAAATCAGCCTGGGAGACCAAGATAAGACCACTTTCACTTGTCCATCGTGTACCTTTGCCTATCGTGTCCTTCCCTTTGGGTTATGCAACGCTCCTACCACTTTCCAGAGAGCAGTGCTAACCATATTTGCTGAGTTGGTTCATGATTTGGTGGAAATATACATGGATGGCTTCACTCCTTATGGGTCCAACTTCCAAAAAGCATTGACTAACCTGTGAAAAGTTTTAACTAAGTGTATTGAAATGAACTTGTCCCTCAGTCCTAATAAATGTGAATTCCTGATAACTGAATGGACCGTGCTAGTTCATACAATTTCTCAGCAAGGATTACAGGTGGATCCCAACAAGACTACTATCATCCAAAGGGTTCCACCTCCTCAAAAGGTAAGAGATGTTCAGAGTTTTCTAGGCTTAGCAGGATATTATTGAAGATTCATTAAAGATTTCAGTAAGCTAGCCTCTCCATTGTTTGGTCTTTTTGGGATAGATGTTGAGTTTGTATGGTTTGAAGACTATCAAGAGGCTCTAGATGTGTTGAAAGATAAGCTGGTAACTGCCCCAATCTTTAGAGGTCCAAACAGGGCCTTACCTTTCCACATTCACATATATGCCTCGAATAAAGCCATAGGAGCATCCTTAGGACAATTTGAAGAAAATCTACCATATGCCATATATTCTGTCAGTAAAAACCTGTCCAAGGTAGATTTAAACTATACTGTAACCAAGAAAGAGCTCCTAACTGTAGTCCATTCCCGAAATAAGTTCAGACACTACATCACTGGTTATCAAGTATTCGTACACACTGAACATGCTACAATTAGGTATCTGATGAATAAACCTGATGTAAATGCTCGAATCATTAGATGGTTACTTTTATTGCAGCACTTTGATTTGACCATTGATAAGCCAAGTAGGGAAAATGCTGTTGTTGATTTTCTATCTAGACTAGATTTTTCTACAGGTGAAGAGAGGATGGTGGACAATCAACTGCCAGATGAACACCTATTTGCTATTTCAGTGCTCTCTTCATGGTTTGTTGATATAGAAAATTACTTTGTTTCAGCACAGTTCCCGCCACACCTATCCTCAAAAGAGAAGAGCAAGATCATGAGGAAAAGTGCCCCATTCACTTGGATTGGGGGAAACCTGTTTAAAATTGGCTCGGATTAGATTTTGAGGCGTTGTGTCAGGGAGGAGGGATTTTTTGACGTCCTCCTAACCTGTCATGATGGGCCCTGTGGAGGCCACTTTGCAACAAAAAGAACCGCTTTCAAAATTCTACAGGGAGGCTACTATTTGCCCACTTTTCATTAAGATGTAAGGAGATACATCAGCCAATGTGGTCGATGTTAAAGGATGGGGAAACGAACTCCAAGGGATGAAATGCCTCTCCAACCTTAAGTTACTTTCTAGCCATTTGAGAAGTGGGGCATGGAATTTGTGGGTACTATCAACCCTCCTTCAAAACAAAATTCTTACATCATTGTGTGCACGAACTACCTGACAAAGTGGGAATAAACAAAGGCAATCAAGGCAGCAACAGAAGAAAAAGTGGCTAAGGTTTTGAGGGAAAATATCTTCTACAAGTTTGGCTACCCAAGAGAGTTAGTCACAGATCAAGGAAGTCAGTTTACCTCTAACTTGATTGAATACCTTCTCGCTCATCACGAGATTAAACACAGAACTTCCACCGCTTATCATCTACAAGCAAATGGACAGGTGGAAGTCAGTAACCGAGCTTTGGAAGAGATTTTGACTAAAGTGGTGAGTAGTAGCAGAAAAGATTGGGCAGATCACTTGGTTGAGGCCACCTGGGCCTACAACACCGCTTGGAATAATACAACAGGTTTCACACCTTATGAGTTAGTCTACAAGAATAAGGCTTTGCTATCCATAGAATTTGAATATAACACATTGAGGTTAGCAACTCAGTTGGACCTAGATCTCAACCATGAACAGCAGGAAAGGTTACTTCAGCTGAATGGACTAGATGAACAGAGAATGCAGGCCCTTCTCCACTCAGAGGTGGTCCAACTTCAAAGGAAGGTATGGCATGACAGGCAACTTAAAGAAAAGCAATTCCAACCAGGACATTGGGCGTTGTTATATGATTCAAGATACAAGGATTTCAAAGGGAAGTTGAGGACAAGATGGCCGAGACCATATACAGTGGAGAAATTCAACGACAATGGTTCAGTCCTTATTAGGACCATTGATGAAGAATCCATCCCCATGCTCGTCAAGGGGCATTGATTTAAAATCTACAGGAAGCCCCTTTATAAGCAGGAGTTCATTGAAACTCTGGATAAATCAGTGTTGGTAGTGGAGCAGGCCTCTATCTCCACTCCACCCACACCTTGAAGAAAAAAAATAAGGAAAAAGAAAAAAAGAAAGAAAAAGAATAAGAATAACATAACCTCCCACTATTTTGCCTCCACCACCTGCTCAACTACAACCATTACCTCCTGCTCCTCTCAGACAACCCCAAACGCCCGCTCTACCAAACTTGAACCCCAATAACAGACAGGCCTAGCAGGTATATAATGGAGAGACGACATGCCCTACGTATGCTGTCGAGATCCAGGAGATAAAACTATGATCTGGGAAGGTCCTCCCAGATAGGCAACCTCCTCCTAAGGAGGTTGAGGAAGAAAACTAGGAAAGCGAACCCAAATTCATTCCATCCTTTCCTGAGAGACTAACTGGAACTATGCAACCAAACCGAGAATAGTCTAAACTTCTAGGCGAGATTAAACAGTTGTACGTAAAAATAGCACTTCTCCAGGCCATAAAAGATGTACCAATCTACAAAAAAATGATCAAAGAGAAGTGTTTTAGGCACCCAGGCAGGCGCAAGAGAGATGCCCCAACTATCAGTGTCACACGACAACTATCCGACCTAATGTTGGGATAAGTAATATGTCCAAAATATCTGGACCCTAGGAGTCTTGTATTCGATGTCCACATAAATGGCACCATAATCCCCCACACCTTCCTCGATCTAGGGGCTGCCATTAATGTGATGACCAGGGACACCATGCTCAAAGTCAACCTTCAGAGTTCCCTAAGGAAGACATGGATAGTACTGCAGTTAGCAGACTGCTCCACTGTGACTCTCGAAAGGATTATGGAAGATGTCATGGTCTCCATTAATTCTTGGGAGTACCCTATGGAATTCTTGGTCCTTCAGCCAAAGGAAAAACTCACAGGATACCCCCTCATTTTGGGAAGGCCTTGGTTAGCTACTGCAGATGCTTACATCAGTTGTCGAGCTGGGAGCATGACCATCAAGAATGGGCCTATGTCCAAGCAGCTAGTCCTATATCCTCTTGCCCAACCTTTGCTAGAACATGACTTACCTCTCTTGTTGGAGGAGGAAGATGAGGATGAAGTCTACTCTGCACCGTTGTGCACAGTGGAAGCCACTAGGGGAGGTCATCAAACCGAGGATGACCTTATTGAAAATCTGATTCAAAATCCACCTCCCAATGTGCTACCGTTAGAAGAGTTGGTAGGAGACACGAAAGCCAGTGCTTTAGTGGATCTCTGTGTGATTGATCTCACCTATCCCTGAGTTAAGAATGTGGAATTTGGCCCCAAGAGAACCTTGAAGATTAACTCATCCCTATCCCCCTCTCAGGAGAAAGAGTTGTGTAGCTTATTGAACAACCATTAGATGCTTTTGCTTGGAGCTATAAGGAGATGAAAGTATTCCATCCTTCAGTCTGTACCCATCACATTTACATTAAAGAGGATTGTAAACTAGTCAGGCAGCCTCAGAGGAGGATGAATCTAGCCCTCAAGGACATTGTCAAAGAAGAACTGCAAAAGTTACTGGATGCAGGATTCATCTACCCCATCTCTGACAGCGAGTGGGTTTCTCCTTTGGTTCTTCTGCCCAAGAAAAATGGCAAGTGGAGAATCTGTGTAGATTATCAAGAACTTAACAAAGCTACCAAGAAGGACCATTTCCATTTTCCTTTCATAGATCAAGTGTTAGACGGCCTAGCAAGGAGGAAGTTCTTTTCTTTCCTAGATGGGTTTAGTGGGTATATTCAAATACAAATCAGCCTGGGAGACCAAGATAAGACCACTTTCACTTGTCCATCGTGTACCTTTGCCTATCGTGTCCTTCCCTTTGGGTTATGCAACGCTCCTACCACTTTCCAGAGAGCAGTGCTAACCATCTTTGCTGAGCTAATTCATGATTCGGTCGAAATCTACATGGATGGCTTCACTCCTTATGGGTCCAACTTCCAAGAAGCATTGACTAACCTGGGAAAAGTTTTAACCAAGTGTATTGAAATGAACCTGTCCCTCAGTCCTAAGAAATGTGAATTCCCGATGACTGAATGGACCGTGCTAGGTCATACAATTTGTCAGCAAGGGTTACAGGTGGATCCCAACAAGACTACTATCAACCAAAGGGTTCCACCTCCTCAAAAGGTAAGAGATGTTCAGAGTTTTCTAGGCTTAGCAGGATATTATCGAAGAATCATTAAAGATTTCAGTAAGCTAGCCTCTCCATTGTTTGGTTTTTTTGGGAAAGATTTTGAGTTTATATGGATTGAAGACTATCAAGAGGTTCTAGATGTGTTGAAAGATAAGTTGGTAACTGCCACAATCTTTAGAGGTCCAAACTAGGCCCTACATTTACACATTCACACAGATGCCTCGAATAAAGCCATAGGAGCATCCTTAGGACAAGTCAAAGAAAAGCTACCATATGCCATATATTTTGTCAGTAAAAACCTGTCCAAGGTAGAGTTAAACTATACTGTAACCGAGAAAGAGCTCCTAACTGTAGTCTATTCCATAAATAAGTTCAGACACTAAATCACTGGTTATCAAATATTCGTACACACTGAACATGCTACAATTAGGTATCTGATGAATAAACCTGATGTAAATGCTCAAATCATTATATGGTTACTTTTATTGCAGCAATTTTATTTGACAATTGTTGATAAGCCAAGTAAGGAAAATGTTGTTGCTGATTTTCTATCTAGACTAGATTTGTCTACAGTTGAAGAGAGGATGGTGGAAAATCAACTGCCAAATGAACACCTATTTTCTATTTCAATACTCTCTTCATGGTTTTCTGATATGGAAAATTACTTTGTTTCAGCACAGTTCCCGCCACACCTATCCTCAAAAGAGAAGAGCAAGATCGTGAGGAAAAGCGCCCCATTCACTTGAATTGGGGGAAACCTTGTTAAACTTGGCCCGGATTAGATTTTGAGGCGTTGTGTTAGGGAGGAGGAAGTTTTTGACATCCTCCTAACCTGTCACGATGGGCCCCGTGGAGGCCACTTCGCAACAAAAATGTTGGCATTATGATTCTAGTATGGCTCTATGTTACAGGTGTTGTACTTGATGGCAACTCTCTTAAGTGGCAATGCTCTGTTCAGGCTCTCAAAATATGTTGAAAAATAAGAGGTACACAGGTACACCATACAAAAGCTGCAGACCCTCAGGAACATCATAGATAAAGTGCGTACATACCCGCAGGTTACCCGTTCATGAGGTGCAGACCCCAGTTCACTCACTTCAAGGCAGAGAAGTGCGCTCACATGGGGTTTCTTATGTTTGGCCCGTGGTATTTAGCCCGCCGTTCTTTATTCTATGGTTTTGGCCCATGGTATAGGATCTATTTTTGCCCCGGTTTGGATCCCTTGTATTGGTTATTGATGGTTTTGTCCCATGGTGTGAATAAGGGCTTAACTATAAATAGGGAAGGAGATCACTTGGCTAAGGTATCTTTTGCAAATTGAATATCTTAAGATCTAAACTATTGGGTTATAGGTTTAAAAGCTTGATCTATATAAAAGTGAAGTTGAAAGTGAATCTATGAAGTGTGATCTCTTGGGCGCATGATCAGATCTGGGCATCTGACTATCTGTGGCACACTGGTGGACTGCCAATTTGGCCCTAATCAGAGGTTCGCATGCGATTAACGGTGCAAGTGCGTGGGTACGCATGCCAGAAGAAGGAGTAGTGCATGGGTACGCAGCGCGTCAGAAGTCCAGGTGTGGTGGTTCGTAGTGAAGAGAAAGGAGAAGCGCGGAGGTATGCTGTGCGACAGAAGCCGCAGGTGCGGAGAAACACTGAAAGTACGCCGCGCGATAGAAGCAATAACTGCGGAGGCACAGTGAAAGTACGTGGCGCAATAGAAGCAGCGGGTACGGGGGTACAGTCAAGGTACGCAGCACATTTAAAGGAACAGTGTGTGGATACGCAGTGCAGTTCAAGGCTCTCTGCGGGGATACGCAGAGGTGCAAAAGGTGAAGTGCGTATCAACGCATGCCAGATAAAGGAAAACTGTGTATCTGTATTAAGTCATTTATTTGACTGACTTTTCTATGTTTATAAGGTGTTCTGGGTTTAGTTTACTGTTACTATTGATCTGGTTACTGCAGTTGACTGGGTGATTTACTTGTACTTGATGATCTCTTGATGTTTATGGATCCAGTTTGAAAATTTATGAAAAGTGGTCCTTCAAAGAAAAGAAGTAGGGGGTGGTAGCTCCCTTCCAGGAGAGACTGGAAAACGAGAGAGAGTTGTAGCTCTTTGCAGGTTGCAGCCTGCGTACTGGTAAAGGACTGCACCGGTACAAAACCATTGTAAAAGGAGTTTCTAATTTGAAAGAAGATAGAGACATATTGCAGCAGGTGGTTTTCACCCACATTGGGTTTCCACCTTATATCTGGTGTTCTTTGGTGTGACTATCTGTTTTACTTGTTCATGCTCATTTTTTATGGTACTGACATGAAAAAATAATTCAAAGTATAAATAAGGAAGATTTATTAAAAGAACTTGATAATACTGATTCCCCCCCCCTCTCAGTATTATTTCCAACAATTGGTATAAGAGCCAAGTTCTTCAGAGAAGCTTGATCACTTGAAGGAAGATCATTCATCATGATCAACTACGAGAGGGAAGCATCAATCAGGCCACCAATTTTTGATGGGACAAACTTCAATTATTGGAAGGTAAGAGTTACTGCCTATCTTCAATCTCTTGGTACAGAAGTTTGGGATATCATAGATACAGGCTACACTTTTCCTTCAGCTACTCCTACAGATTCGGCCGAAAAGAAGAAATATGAAACAAATGCTAAAGTAGTCAATACTCTGCTGTGATTCTTATCTCAAACATAATTCATGAAGGTTATGCAATATAAATCTGCAAAAGAAATATGGGACAAGATTGTCTTGAGCTACGAAGGAGATGAACAGGTAAAGCGTGCTAAACTTCAAACCCTCAGGATTCAGTATGAGAATCTCATAATGTATAATGATGAAAGTGTGGCTAACTATTTCCTTCAGGTAGATGAGATTGTTAGTTGCATGAAAAACTTGGGTGAAGAAATAAAAGAGGCTATTGTAGTTGAAAAAGTTCTAAGATCATTGTCCCCCAAATTTGAATCTAAAGTGTCTGCAATAGAAGAAAAAGAAAATCTACGAACTCTTACTATGTCTCAGCTACACGGAATCCTAACTGCTTATGAAATGAGAAAGGGAGGTCCATCAGATAGAAGAGAAGCTTCTTTCAAGGCTTCAGGCAAAGGAGACTACTATGAAGCAAGTCACGTGCCAGAAGAAGAAGAAGAATCAAATTTTGTCAGAAATCTTCAACGGGGTACTGGAAGGTTCAGAGGTAAGTTACCTTTTAAATTCTTTGCTTGTGGAAGAGTAGGTCATTATGCTGCAAAATGTCCTCATAAGGATAAGATTGAAAAAGGAAAGGAACCTGCTAGATGGAACAAGAAACAAAATGCAAATAAGAAAAGCTACTACACTCATGAAGATAGTGATGGTCTATCAAATAGTGATGAAGATGAACGAAGTAATGACTATAAACTTTTAATGGCATTTGAAGATGATGATTACATGGATGTTATAGATGTGGATAGCTTTTATGAAGAAATTTCTAGACTCAAGACATGTATAGAAGAAAAGAATAGGATCATTAATACCCTACAACTTCAAATTGATGAAAAAGAAAAATATCTTGAAAAGTTAGAAGGTGAAATTGTTGGTCTTAGAAAAGAGATTGAGAAAACAAAGGCTATTAATCTTAAGTTTGTCAAAGGATCTGAAACTCTGGATGAGATCATCAATGTACATCGTTCTCCTCTAAACAAGACAGGTCTGGGCTATAATGGAGAAACTTCTCAAGCATCCACCTCAAGAAGTTATCTTGATGCAGCAAGAAGGAATGAGCAAAAGCACAATGGAGATCACCAGGTAAAGCAGGGACGAATTGCAAACAAAGACTATCAGGGGCAATCCGTCTTAAGGGTGAACAAAAGCTACAACCAGCCACAGGTAAAATCTTCTCAATTTGGTTCAAGAATGGATGACAATAGAAATTACAATCATTTGGCTGGTAGATTTGATAACCGCAGAAGTTTCTTCAATGGACAATGTTTCTCTTGCCATAACTTTGGTCACAAAGCAGCTCAATGTGTTGCATATAAAACAATCATGACTAGAGAAGCTCAAAAACAAAGAAGTATGACTGGGATTACAAAAAGGACCTATAACAACTTCTTGGCTCTTGAAAATGAAGTTGAATGTTCTATTTGCAATAACTTTGGTCATGAAGATTCTGAATGCAGGAGCAGGTTTCAGCAGACAAAGGAACAAGCCTCAAGCACCAAAACATGGAGAATAAAGGAACCACAAACAGAAAGATGTGGGATAGCATTTTATGCAGAGGGACAGGAAAATCTATGGTACATTGACAGTGGATGTTCGAAGCATATGACAGGTGATAAAGAAAAACTTGAATCATATTCTGCTTTAGAAAAAGGAAAGTAAGTTTCTTTTGGAAATGATACTCCTGCAGCTATAAAAGGAAAAGGCACTGCTCAATTAAAAGAAAAAGTCAAAGCTGGAAATGTTTTGTATCTTGATGGATTAAAGCATAATCTTCTGAGTGTCAGCCAGATGTGTGATCAAGGAACCGAGGTGATATTTAGATCAAATGGATGTCTTGTTCGTGATCTTGATACAGGTAAAACAGTGATCAAAGGTGAAAGAACTCCAAATAATCTATACATATTTGAAGAAGGACAACAACAATGCTATCTAAGCAAGGATGATGAACACTGGTTATGGCACCGGAGGTTGGGGCATCTAAGCTTTTCACAAATAAGGAAAGCATGCAAATATCAAACAGTTCGAAGTCTTCCAAATATCAAAATTCCAGACAACACCATATGCAAATCATGTCAGTTTGGAAAGAAAACCAGAACTAACTTTCCGGAGAAGGAAGGATCAGCTAGCATGCCTCTTGAGCTAGTACATACAGATTTATGTGGTCCCTTCAGGAAAAGGACACCTCGAGGAGAAGAATACTTGATATTATTCATTGATGATTTCTCCAGGTTTGTCTGGTTAGGACTTATGAAGCACAAAGATGAAGCATTCGAAAAATTCAAATCCTTTAAGGCCTTGGTTGAAAATGAATCAGGATACAAAATTAAGTGTCTCATATCCGACAGAGGTGGGGAGTTTACGTCAAATGAATTTTTTGATTTCTGTGAAGAACATGGGATAAGAAGAGAATTCTCTACAGCTAGAACTCCTCAGCCAAATGGAGTGGTGGAAAGAATGAACAGAACATTCCAACAAATGGCTCGTGCTATGCTTGATGAGTCTGGAACTCCCGCAACTTTCTGGGGTGAAGCAGCATATGCTGCGGTTGTTATTCTCAACAAAACAAATGTCCAGGTGAACAGCACTCAAACCCCTCATGAGCTCTGGTATGGTGAGACTCCTTCGGTAAAGCACTTCAAAATCTTTGGGAGCAAATGCTATATTAAGAATACTGATGAGCAACTTGGCAAACTTGAACCTAGAGCAGATGAAGGCATTCTTCTTGGTTATTCGCCACACATCAAATCATACAAGTGCTAAATAAAAGACTTGGAAGAATTGTTGACAGCATTGATGTAGTGGTTGATGAGAAGGGATACATTCCTAGGCAAGTAAATCATGAAGATATCGAAGAAGATGAAGACTACCCTCAAAGACAGAATGATGAAGAAGAAGAACCTCAAGAAGAACCAGAGGAGCAGATAAGGATAGAAGAGAAGACTCCATCCAGATATGTTCAAAAGAATCATCCAGAATCTCAGATTTTGGGGCTGAAAGAAGCAGGTGTACAAAAAAGAAGAACAATTGCAGAAGCTTCAAGCTATTTGGCATTACTCTCTTCCACTGAACCACAAAATGTGAAAGAGGCATGCAAAGATGAATGTTGGGTCAAAGCAATGGATGAAGAACTTGAGCAGATCGAAAAGAACAACACTTGGGAGTTAGTTCCTAGACCAAAGGATAATAATGTTATAGGGACAAAATGGGTCTTCAAAAATAAATTGAATGAAAATGGAGAAGTAATTAGAAACAAGGCCAAACTTGTTTGTAAAGGGTATGCGCAGTAAGAAGGAATAGATTTTGAAGAAACTTTTGCTCGTGTTGCAAGACTTGAGGCCATCTGAATTTTCCTTGCTCTCTCAAGCTTTCAAAACTTCAAAGTATTTCAAATGGACGTGAAATCAACCTTTCTGAATGGAGACTTGGAAGAAGAAGTATACATTGAGCAGCCAGATGGTTTCATTCTTGGAAATGATCCAAATCTTGTATGCAGATTGAAAAAGGCTCTCTATGGTCTCAAACAAGCTCCAAGGGCTTGGTACTATTGTTTGGAAAAATATCTTCATCAACAAGGTTTTTCAAAAGGATCAGCAGATAGCAATCTTTATATAAAAGTTGAAAACGACAAATTGCTAATACTTGTTGTGTATGTAGATGACATTATTTTTGGCAGCAATGAAGAAGCTATGAGTCAAAGCTTTGCCTTGGTAATGCAGAAAGAATTCGAAATGTCCTTTCTGGGAGAACTGACATATTTTCTTGGTTTGCAAATCCAACAAAAAGAAGGAGGAATCTTTTTGTCTCAAACCAAGTACCTCAAGCAGATTTTGAAGAAATATGGCATGGAAGATGCAAAACCAGTATGTACTCCCATGGTCACAGGATGTAGCCTCAGTGCAAATGATGAATCGGCAGTAGTGCATCAACCAACCTACAGATCTATGATTGGAAGTCTACTTTATTTGACAGGTACCCGACCGACATAATGCATGCAGTAGGAATAGTTGGAAGATTTTAGGAAAATCCAAAGTAAACTCATCTTCAGGCAGTAAAGAGAATCTTCAGATATCTTCAAGGAACTCAAAACTATGGCTTATGGTATCCTAGAGATACAGATCTCACACTTCATGCTTATACATATGCATATTGGGCCGGAAGCGTGGATGACAGGAAGAGCACAAGTGGTGGTGCCTTCTTTATGGGTTCCAGATTAGTATCTTGGTTCAGCAAGAAACAGAGTTCGATTGCCTTGTCTACAGCTGAAGCGGAATATGTTGCTGCTGCATCTTGCTGCACTCAACTCCTTTGGATGATGCAGACCTTACAGGATTTTCAAATCACTTGTATACCACCCATCTCCATCTTATGTGATAATACAAGTGCAATCAGCATTTCAAAGAACCCAGTCATGCATTCAAAGACCAAGCACATACTGATCAAGTATCATTTTCTCCGGGAACAAGTACTTGAACAAAAGGTCAAGTTGGAGTATGTTCCTTCTAAGGAACAAGTTGTTGATATACTCACCAAACCATTGCCCAGGGAGACCTTTGAATACCTCAGGCAAAAGCTGGGGTTGTTGATGCATCATCTTGTTGTTGAATCTCTTCTGATGGTTGGTTGTATGCAAGGCTCATATGCGTACATGTGCTGGGTTGCAGATTGATAGAAGATCGAATGGCACAGGTTCAGGGGGAGCATATAATGCATTTTTGGCATTATGGAGGAAGTAAAAAAGGAGATCATGGATGCCGGTCTGAATATTGCTGCAATATGTCTCTATCTTTTTCATGGTCTTTTATGGTGTTTGGTGGATTATGGTTCTTCTTTGCAGATCTGGTTTATAGTTAGGGGGAGCATGTTCTTAGGGGGAGCATAACCCTTTGCCCTTGATGTCAAAGGGGTAGAATGACATTGAATACCTTGAAGTTGCCATCAAGTCCAAAGGGGGAGATTGTTGGCATTATGATTCTGGTATGGCTCTATGTTACAGGTGTTGTACTTGATGGCAACTCTCTTAAGTGGCAATGCTCTGTTCAGGCTCTCAAAATATGTTGGAAAATAAGAGGTACGTAGGTACATCATACAAAAGCTGCAGACCCACAGGAACATCATAGATAAAGTGCGTACATACCCGCAGGTTACCCGTTCATGAGGTGCGGACCCCAGTTCACTCACTTCAAGGCAGAGAAGCGCCCTCACATGGGGTTTCTTATGTTTGGCCCGTGGTATTTAGCCCGCCGTTCTTGATTCTATGGTTTTGGCCCGTGGTATAGGATCTATTTTTGCCCCGGTTTGGATCCCTTGTATTGTTTATTGATGGTTTTGTCCCATGGTGTGAATAAGGGCTTGACTATAAATAGGG